>JAUJYZ010000563.1:0-386157 GCA_033675265.1 Actinostola sp. cb2023 | reverse complement strand
GAGAACTGACTATGAGTTTGTTTGAACATATGTTTTGTTAAGGACATACAGCCTTTCGGCATTATAGTATAAATGATTACTGTACATTTGATATGTATTACGAGATGATATTTATAATATATTTAAGTGAAATTCATATGAAAATACAGTACAGTATAAGAACCTATTTTAAGAACCTTGGTAGCCTAAATTTGCTTTAAGTACCATTTATATAAGAACCTGTTTAGGCTAAATTGAAAAATTAAGGTTCTTATACGCGGGTTTTTACTGTATGTAGAAACCTCGAAATTATTATACAGTCATAGTCATTGTTTATTCATCCCTGAATTTTTTGTCATTATAATTGGTTTGTCGTGTTTGTATACGAATATATTTATATGAAATGCATACAGGGGCGTATCCAGGATTTGTCATTGGGGGGGGGGGTCCTTACATACCAAATTGTCACTATGATGTCATATGACGTCAATATGACGTCATAGCAATCTGTTGTTTTGGCTTTGAAAGGGGGGGTCACGGGCACCCTGTGACCCCCCTAGATACGCCCTTGTGCATACCTAATGCACTGAACAGTGATAATAATAAAACCAACTGTGAGTCGTGTGCTGATTGCAACAGAATATTCAAATGTAGTTAAGTAATGAGTGGCACTTATAGCTCAAATTTTAATTTAAATAAGCTTATGTTTATTTATTTTTTATTAACTTTTAGAGTGATTTTCATAAATCCGTGAAACACACTTTAGTCTATTTAGCACTAATACATCCTAATTCCATTGTGTTCTTTTGTTGTCACTTGACTATTACACTTTAATAGAGTCGTACCAATAAGCGGCCACTATCGCGCACATTTTCGTAAGGTTCCGTCTCCGCGTTGGCCACGCCCTTTCGATCGTGCCCCAGAGGTTTTTCCTGGCCAGAGATTGCGCCAATCGTATTCACTTTCTACTGCAGCATTGTTGAGAAATCCACACTCCATTCAGCGCCCTCGTGGTCAAGTCTTTGGAGCCCTCGGTCCCTATAGAGCCGTACCAATGGGCGGCCATTGTCGTGCAAATTTTCGCAAGGTTCCGTCTCCGCATTGGCCACGACTTTTCGATCGTGCCCCAGAGGTTTCTCCTGGCCAGAGTTTGCGCTAATTGTATTCACTTTCTACTGCAGCATTGTTGAGAAATCGACACTCGATTCAGCGCCCTCGTGGTTAAGTCTTCGGAGCCCTTGGTCCCTATAGAGCCGTACCAATGGGCGGCCATTGTCGCGCAAATTTTCGGGTGTAGCCAGGGTGCCATTTAAGTGTAGGCACAAGCAACCAATCGAAGCAAGACTACCATCTAGGGGGTTCTGGGGGCATGCTGCCTTTATGAAACTGGATTTTTTTTGTGTATGCACGTGCCTTTTTGCCTGACCTGTAGCTACGCCCCTGACTGGTGTTGTGTACCCTTTAAAAAATCCTCTATAGTGGCACTTTGGGCTTTTCCCTGGCTGACACTGCTGGTTCAAATTTAGTAGAGGATCACTTGATGTGATTATTAATATAATTTTGAATCTAGACTCCCAGCCAGCAGTGGGGCAGTTGGGATGCAGGCAGTTCGAGTAGAGGCCGTTTTCAGATTTTGCAATACATTCACATCAGATGAATCTTTATTATTGAGTAGCCAATAAGATTTGACATGTAAATAGTCATAGTTATTTTAGAAAGCATTTTTGTAACTTTTAGATATGTCCAATATTCTCAATGTTACATTAGCAGCAGTGAAAGCATTACCACATGTAAGCCAATTGCATTCTAGTTAACTTTTACAAGCCTTACCACCCACCCATAGGTAGTCTTGGTTTTTATAAATTTTGATTACTATCTTTTATTATTATATAGTCTTCTCGATACGCGCACTCTGATTGGCTGAAAACTGTGCTGTATGAGAGACAGAGCATGATCTTAAAACATCTTCTCGATGCATGTGCTATGATTGAAAGGATGTTTAGCCTCTGTTATTTCCTTGCTATATAATTATAAAACAAATAGAACAGTTTTTTGCTGTGCTCTGTTCAGTAATACAGCACTTAGGAAGTGCCGAGCGCACTCCAGAAGTGTGGAGAGCACTCACCACGGCTCATGCTCTCTTTACACTTCTTTTGTGCTCTCGTCACTTCCTGCGTGCTGTATTACTGAACGGAGCAGGGAAAAAGCTGTTCTATTTGTTAAATATGTATATTAGCCTCAGGACCAACACAACTAGGTTATATTTGTTTATATGTTGTATATGTTCTATATATAGGCAATAAATGATTTTTGGAATGCATGTAATATATCATAGTTTTAAATTGTCATAATAAATATTGCCTCATACATGTCTCGTAAGGGAGGGGATTAAACAGCACACAACTTGAACTCAAAATATAGTGCAAATACTTGTGCACTTAATTAATATTCAAATAAAATTTTGCAATATAAATAAAGCAACTATATAACACTTCTGTGAGTCTGGTTCTCTCCTGAGGATTTGAAACCTTTCTCATGCACAAACTTTTTTATTGTTTTGTCCTGCAAATTGAACTGGAAAGGGAATTGACTGCAAGTGGTTTTATACCCTCTACACTATATCCCTGGTTAGAAGGCTTCAATACTTAAAGCAAAAAAAAACAAGATCCTCTCTATGGCATGAGTTGGTTACTAGTCTTCAAAAAAACAAAATCACCAAGATACTCTTTTCCACACTAGTCTCACACTACTTTGGTTATTAGGCTTCAATATTTGAAGCAGAATAACCAACATACTCTCTAACGCACTACCTTGGTTATTGGGCTTCAATATTTGAAGCAGAATAACCAACATACTCTCTGCCGCAATACCTTGGTTATTGGGCTTCAATATTTGAAGCAGAATAACCAACATACACTCTCTAACGCACTACCTTGTTTATTCCACACGCTGTTCACTCAAACCTCCATATCTTTTGACCAATTTAAAATATCAAAAGTTGAAGAACGTCACACGGTTGGCGAGTGTCAGGGCTTTCCAACAACCCGCGTTTTGAGCACTACCTTGGTTATTGGGCTTCAATATTTGAAGCAGAATAACCAACATACTCTCTGCCGCAATACCTTGGTTATTGGGCTTCAATATTTGAAGCCCAATAACCAACATACTCTCTGCCGCAATACCTTGGTTATTGGGCTTCAATATTTGAAGCAGAATAACCAACATACTCTCTGCCGCACTACCCTAGTTATTGGACTTCAATATTTGAAGCAGAATAACCAACATACTCTCTGCCGCACTACCTTGGTTATTGGGCTTCAATATTTGACACAGAATAACCAACATACTCTCTGCCGCAATACCTTGGTTATTGGGCTTCAATATTTGAAGCAGAATAACCAACATACACTCTCTAACGCACTACCTTGTTTATTCCACACGCTGTTCACTCAAACCTCCATATCTTTTGACCAATTTAAAATATCAAAAGTTGAAGAACGTCACACGGTTGGTGAGTGTCAGTGTTCACTCCATCCAGTTATATCACAGTCCTTTGTCGCCATCATTTCATTATAGTCCACTTCCTTCTTTGCCTGTCAGTCCTATTCTTCATGACGAGTCTTTCTCAACTCCCCGACTGCACCGCGTGCAGCGGGCGCTTATATATACCATCAATCCTGGCTGTTGAGACAGCCATCGGGGAGTAGAAAAGTAGAAAAGACTCATCACTTATATAGACCGAAAATTTGATGATCTTTTTTCCTTTCTCTCTCAAAGACACACACCACTTCCGAACTTTCATGCCACTGCTCCCCATACATTGCCACGAACTGCCACACAGTCAAACACACATGTCCATCAACAACATTTTCAAACGCATCATTTACCGTAACCAGTCCACACACACACACATCCACAGCCACGGAGGATAATGAAGTTGTCAGTTCTCCTGATAACATTGGTCTAACCAATGAAAGACTGATTGTCATCCGCAATCATGCAAGTTCAAAAATGAACTTCGCCGTGCGGCTACTGAGAGAAGTGTATCAAGAAAGAGAACTTTTGGGACGGAACGTCGTGGGGGTGCAGTGTAAACAAGCTCTCGACACAATAAGGATTCAACAAATTAAAAAACTCATAATGCAATTTTACCCTGTACCCCTATGGAACAAGAACATGCGTGAAGAGATTGCCGAAAGGCAATAGATTCATTTTTACGCAAAAAGAAAGCAGCACCACAGTAATCAGTTTTGAGTTAGTTTTGTATATATACACTTTATTTAGTTATGAATATGAGGATTAATAAAATTATTAACAAATAAATAATGGATATTTCGTCAATACTAATTTGTAGTAATGGGCAGCTCCATATCATTTTGTATTTGACCTGCATCGCGTTAAGAACCTGATTGAAATCGAGAGAGAAAACATAACAGCTAGTGAAACCATTAATTTGCTGAGCCGATACAATATATGAATAAATATTGCGTATAATATAATCAATCGATGCGTACCCTATTGTTAATTTGCCGCCATGCAGCAGGATTCGTCACGCATACGGCATCTAGTTTAATATATTATTTTTTAGCAAAATATAAATTAATAATAGTTGGATAGATTGTGATCATGAACGATCGAAGGATAAGCTATAAACTAACCATTCTTCAGATCAGATATTAGGATTGCTTGGTTTATAAAATTGATGTATAGCTCTTGTGCGTTACTTTTTATAAGCTTTTAGTACTTAGTGAGAATAAATTGAGTCTCACCTTGACATGTCAAGCAAGGTGCTTTTAGGTGTGACATTCTTATACAGCCGGAAATTCAAAAGCAAAACACAATTTCTAGCAAACAGTGCTAACATGGAAAGACGCATTCTCTATCCGTGCTTTTTGTGCTTAACTCATGCTAGAATGTTCAAAAACAGAAAGACTCTGAAATTACATTTGAAGTATGTTCATCACCAGCATGGGGACACTGCTGACAACAAGTGTCCCTATTGTGGGTGTGATTTGCCGCCCGGCCTACATGAAGTCTTCGCCCACATTTCTCATCGGCATGGACCGAAGTAAGGCTGCTGGTATAAATATGATTGTGCTCAATGATGAATGATATCGATAATGATTAATAATCTGAGGACATATATCAGTATATTACACACACAGAGACTAAATTTTTAAAGTCAAAGCATAGATGCCGAAAACATTTTAGTTGTTACATCTCTAGGCTAAGTAGTAAGAGGGATAGTCTGGGACGTCCCTTTCAAACACATTCCGTCCCTTTCGGAGGAATGTGTCCCTTTCCAGCAGAATTACATACCGGCAGACGTTTGGCGGAAAAGTGTCCCTTTGGCGTGACAAGGTCAAGACATGTTTGTCGAAGGTTTGCCTCGAGACATTAATTCATCATGACAGAGAAGCTGAAAAGATGGCCAAGGAAAAGGGGAGCAAACCGTTTGGAGAAGTACACAGGAAGTGGGGCCATTCAATTATGGCAATTCATTCTAGAACTTCTGTTGAAAGAGAGTGAAGTGGTTCAGTGGACGATGAAAGAAAAGTTTGAGTTTAAGGTGATGAAACCAAGGAAGATAGCTTCGATGTGGGGAGAGACAAAAAAAATAAAAGACATGACCTACGAGAAGTTCGGCCGTTCCCTCAGATACTACAAAGGGAAGACCAAAGTCCCTGGCAAAGGCATGATGCATGTGTTCAGCTTTGATTGCGATATCGTCAAGATCTTGGGATTTGACCCTACGGCGGAATCCTCTGTAGAAGAGGATTGGGAGTTTTTAAAGAAATCCTTTGGGCTGATAGAATAAATAGAGAGAGGGACGGAGTCAGACGGCATTGTGACAATGAGAAGCAGAAGAAGAAGAAGAAGGAGAAGAAGGATCCAAGGCGGTGGAGGGTTGAAGGAGATCTTGGCAGGTCTTTCAATCCTAGGGAAAGCGTTCAACACGGCTCGCAAACACACGCGGTTTGGTCAGCGAAATTATGGAAAGCCACTCAAGATATTTTGAACACGTGGGGTGGTGAAGGACATGTCAACACAGTGCAGATTGAGAACTGAAAACGCTGCAGAATCAGAAGTTGGTGAAACCGCTGCGGATTGAGAACTGAAAACGCAATGAAAGGTCAGAAAGCGAATGAATAAATAAAATTGAGTCGATTGCCTCAGCTCTCAGACATACAAGAAAACAATCCCAGACTACGTATGACCGCCGAACGGCAAACGAGAAGAAAAAAGGCGCATTGTCCCTCGCAGAAGAATTTGTACGTGCTAGCTCCAGTGCCATAGAATCCAGGAAGGATTATGAGGCAGGAGACGAGAGCTGTTCTTTTGGTATTGGAGATTTTGTAGCTCTGCTGGAACAAGGTAGCACTTTGAGAGAGCCAAAGGTTTTCGTTGGACAAATACAGTCCTTCCACTTGGATAAACAAGTCACTCTCTTGTGGTACAAACACATTCGAGGTAGTGAATATACATTCCAGTTTGAACGCGAGCCTTGGATAGAGAACATCAAGGCATTATTGCCTGTGACTATGAACGAAATGAAGAAAACTCCTGGCAAATACAAACTAATAAGTTCCTTAAGAACTATTCACAAGGCAGCTATTACTAGCTAAATGTTTAATTTGAATACTGTGCATATTGCTTGACATGCAGAAATACAACATATGGCTTTGACAGAATTTAAGTTTTTTTCCCAGTGCAATTGACACCAAACCATGCATGTTTGTATAATTATGACACTTGAAAAATGATATGTTGTAGTTTGTCAGTTGTGCACTTGTTACCATGGTGATGATATTATCTAGAGTAAATATATTGACACCAAACCATGCATGTTTGTATAAATTATTAGTATATTATTATTTCTATTAATCAGCCAGTTGTTGACATATACTTTTGAAGAATGATTGTGTTACCATGGTGATGATATCTAGAGGACGCTTTTCAAAACAAACATGCAGATAGTCTTGGGTTGTGACAACGGTGTTATCAATAGACCTTTCTCATTGGTCGCGCGGGGACTGGGCACTGGAGGTATGACTCCCGCCAACGTTGCCATGGTTTTTTTTGTTTGTTTGTTCACTAAAAGCCAATTTCAACATGGCGGCAGGTCGAAATTGAAACTCATACTCATACCTCCAGTGCCCAGTCCCCATGCAGAATGAGAAAGGTCTATTAATACGTACGGTAGAGTGCAAACACTATAACCATGAAACAACTTTAAGTAACATATAAGAAATAGTACAAAATCCATTTGGTGCTTATATTTTGTACTATTGAGTTAGAACGTTTTCATGGATATATTGTATGCACTCACTAGTTCTCTGTTGTATTTACCAATAATTGGCTAGTTCTTTCAAATGTGAGCTGTACATACATTGTATATACTAGTCGTTTCTGGTAGAAAGTGTAGTGCTGCGAGTTGTGCACTGCCGTACATGTAGCTTTCAATGCATACATGTGGCTGTCCCTTGTCAGCAAGGCACATTTGTAATAATAACTTTATTACGTACTGTGTCATGTGTTCTAACTTACAAGAAACTAATTAGAGACACCTATTTCCCTCCCATATATCTACTGATTCTCATTCCCACCCTTGTCCCATTGTTCCCATCCCACATCTCCATTGATTCTCATTCCCATCCCGGTCACATTGTTCCATTCCATGTCTCTATTAATTGGTGTTGCTTAATACAAATGCTAACACTATAATAATCTGGTCATAGACAGACAGCTATAGACATCTACCAGCACTAAAAGCATGCAATACTTTGCACTATTTATGTTGCACACTTGTAATAGTTTGTACTCTAATCGGATATGCAGTAATTAATACAAATATGGATTCAATGAAATAGAGAATTGTGTTTGTGTATATTATATACAATGTTACTGGCCAGATATCAGGAAAGATGTCGAAGCCTCATAGCACACTTGTAGAAGATAAAAGTACATCAGGATGGATCGTATAATTTGATTCAGTAGTTGCCTCAATGGCAATGGCATGATTGGTTTGACGAAGACCAACGAGCTCGATCAGGTAGATAGGTCAGCGACAGCATCTGGGATACTAACTGTGTCTTTCAAAAGCATTCAAGTACATGCTGTCTCCTTCGGTCAACTCTGATCGACTGTAGAAGTAACTTAAGTACTTCATTGTGGAACTGGAGGTGACTGAGCACACAACCATAACAGCGTTGAAAACTCATAAAAGAACATGGTCTTTCCCTTGAAATGTCACTAAATTGTTCATGACCCCGATGAATACTTCCAGCAATGAATAAAGTTGTATTTGACATCATGGATTTGTAGAAAACGAACACTTTCCTGGCTTGAATCAGCGAAAAATAAACGATACTCAATATTAAAATCGATTGAACGTGTTGTGAGTGTGCACTGATCAAAAGTACCGTGGCTCACAAAATCATCTCCAACCATCCACAAACGCCGTGAAATGCAGTCTCGACTCTCGCCGCATCCACATAAGTGCCCAGATCCCACACGACCACACATGACACAGGAACTCCGTCAAGATTAGTTTCGCTGCTCGCTGCGCTCGCAGCAATTATAGTAGGTTATTTATTTATGGTAATAAAATTATTGATCTGATGGATTTGACATTGTGGTTCTATAATAATAATTGATTAGACAACTTTCACTCAGTTTTTTGGGGGGATCATTGTGTTTATTCAAAATACTCAAGCAATCAAAACTTTATTTAACAACGGATTCCTATCACAATGAAATGCTCTCCCAAGGAGCTGTGCACTGACAATTACAAAATCAAATGGCAAGCTATATTTATAACTGACTTTGATAAAAGAACATGGATATGGTATAATTACACATAATGATTGGTGATTTATAAGTGATAAGTTTCAAAAACATAAGCATTGTAGATTATAATTATGTTTATCAACTGGGCTTCGTTTTCATGTTGCCTTCCCCATGTGACAGACTGGATGGATGACCACTGACAGCATGAAAAGTTCTGAAAAACACATTTCAAAATAACTGAAAAATAACATATTAAACTAATAAATACTCGAAATTACATAATTGTGAAACATTGGAAAAAACGTTACTGCATACATTTGCCAGCTAGCTAATGATGACTGCTTAATTATATTTTGAATTTTGACTTGTATGTGGTATTATGAGTTTCAATCTGATTACCAAAGAAATAAGACCATGCAACTGCGTCTCAATGAACAAGTGAACAACGACAGTGCTATGTTTAGTTCATTATATTATTCTATACATGTAAAAGCGTGTAGTACTAGTGGTCCTGCTGATGGCTACAGACAACAGTGTCGTTGCATACAAAAACGGTAAAATCTTAAAATTTCTCGTATGATTTTAGCTCCATTCATTGTACATACCGATTCGACGGGAAATACATGTCATAATGCCAGTCAGTCGCTATAAAACTTATCTGAAACCACGGTACTGAACCAATTAAATTGCGCCCACGCAGGCGTGACTCGCCGCTACCACAGGCAACCCAAGTCTCTGCTCAGTTTTTATAACGATGACATCATTATTGTCAGTTTGGGCATTGATACCCAGAGGGAAACGCAACGATCGAAGACTCTTTTAAGCTTCAGCTTCCTGATAATGTTACCCTGTTTAATTACACATAATGATTGGTGATTTATAAGTGATAAAAGTCACACGATGAGTTTCAAAAACATAAGCATTGTAGATTATATGTTTATCAACTGGGCCTCGTTTTCATGTTGCCTTCCCCATGTGACAGACTGGATGGATGACCACTGACAGCATGAAAAGTTCTGAAAAAATGTCACCAATATATAGATATACACATATCTTCAAGCATATGAAACATATAACAAATTACAAAATAATAATAATATGACAGTTTATTTAACGAGGGTAACGTGGATTACTGGTTGCCCAGTAGTTTACACTAAGGTAACAAAAACATAAGCTTAACTGAACTAAACTAGTAAATACTCGAAATTACATAATTGTGAAACATTGGAAAAAACGTTACTGCATACATGTGCCAGCTAGCTAATGATGGCTGCTTAATTATATTACCTGCAGCCGGTTCAGTAAGTCGCTATATAAAACTTCGTAACTGATCAACGGTACTGTACTGCATGCTGACACAAAATGCGCCAGGCGTGACTCTCATCTACCACAGGCAACCCAACGTTGTATCCACTGGATAATTCCTTAATTCGCTATTTTCTGCATAATCGCACGGCACTGACGTCAGAATATATAAAGATATGTTGGGCTACCTGTGTATTTTACGATTACACACTAGCTACGATTTCAAACCTTTATAACTCGCAAATGCAAAGCTCAAATCACAAAATACTCAACCGATTCACTTCATACTTAATCGAAATTATTGAGTGATTGATTGATGATGGATGGATGGCGTTTTATTCATTCCTTGAAACTGATAGTGCAATACACACAGTGTTGGCTTTTTTCGGAAGACCGCGTGGAAATAACACGAGCGGCCGTCACTTATCGCGGGAACTGTACTAGCCTTTCTCTGTCGTCTGATTCTGTTAAACCGGCAAAGAAAAAAAATAAGCGTACCATACTCAACCATCCCACCGAAAAAAAATAATTGGGTGATTGATTGATTGACGTACGTCTGATGCCGCATTATCATTCAGTCCTTGAAACTGGTTGTGAAATACATACACTCTGTTGGCTTCAGTTCAGTTTCCGAAGACCGCGTGGAGCTCACCGAATTATCGCGGGACTACACTGACTCAGTGATAGTAATATGTCGTCTGGAGGAAAGAAGCCGAGAGCTAGCCATACTGTACCCATTGATAAATTTCTTCTCTCTGGTACTGGCGCTTCCAATTCGCGGGAATCGAACCGCTCGACCGCCAGTACCATTATTGATCCGCTACAGGACCCAGCCAAGTAAGTAAGCCTTGCCTTATTAGTTAGCTTATTTACGACTGAAATATTTCACTGAAACCGAGTGAGTGCGACCACTCTCATAAGCAACCAGCTGAACGAACGGTACTTGAAGATTCGTAAAGAGAAGCGGTGAACGACCGTCAAATGAAACTGTTGTACGGACTTCAGTTTGGAAGAACGATACAGGCGAAGTTTGAACATCCCTGGGGCTATGGGATCCTACAAAAAAAGGGCCGTTTTCTTCACTATTACGCATCATCGACTCATCTGTGTCACTGGACCCTGTGGGACGTGTGCGAGTCGAAGAAATTAGGATTGAAAGTGGAAAAGGTAATAGATGTGCACGAGCGAAGTCAGTGTCAGGACATCTTACCACTCCATCAAGCCCAAGCGCTGGTTCGATTTGAAAGACAGATGGGTCCTGTGAATTCCCAGCGTTCGCCGTGGGAAATTTTCAGAGACAGGGAGCTAAAGTGGATAAGGAAGAGCAGTGTGGTGAAACGTAGCCATTGGAAAGAGTACGAACGAATGCATTGTTTTGGGCGTACAGGAGACTTGGGGAAGGTGATCCAAGTCATGGACCGTGACAGTGACACGTCTCGTTTGCCCTGCTTTGAAAAACACTACAGAGGATATCGGGTGATGGACAGTCACAAGCGTTACATCGTGACTCAGACGTACGGTATATATGACTGGTGGTGAGTTCAGTTTTCAGTTGGGGCGATGGAAGAGAGCCAACTCGTGCCTTCTAGCTTTTTGACATCCAAAGACAACCTCATTCCTCCCAAGTTTCCAACGAGAGAGTGGTCTCCGGTTCAGATTAAGAAATGGGTTCATTCTCATGTGAACGATAAGCACGGAAGTTTTTTCTCTCCGATGGAAGAGAAGTGCCGATGGCCTTTCCCCTCTCTTTCACGCGAGACGAGATTGCAGAGGCCAAGAGCACCCTCATCGACTTCATCCATTGTGTGGTGGACAAGTTCCGTTGTCAGATGAGATGCCTGCAAGTAGTTGTCAAAGGCCGGTTCCAACGCATTTTCCCCGAATTACACAGGGAATCCTTGAGTCAAATTTTGAGCACAACCCTCCAGGAATTACACAGGGAATCCTTGGGTCAAATTTTGTATGCGTTGGGGAATAGTATTTGAGAAGATAAATCCGATAGATATATGGGGAAGATTACGATGGAGGAGCTTTATGATTGGCTTTACGAAAAAAAGAAAGGTTTTCTATGCGAGAAGTGTAAAAGAGTTTTTAAGACAAAGGGAGGATTAAGTCTGCATATTAGCAAGAGGCAAACACCATGCGATCAGGAATACAAATGTTTTAATTGTGATTTTAAAACATTCGACTGTAATAAAATATTTTGGCATTCAGAGAATGGAGCATGCCTTCAGTGAAATTCTACCGAAATAAATACCAAGCTAGACCAGCAGCACCAACTGTTATCATCGCCAGATTTGTGTCATGTTTCTTTGATGTAGGCGTTTGTTTTACAATTTTATTATCCGATTTATTTGAAGTACGTGGTTTATCATTTGTCTCCTGTGGTAATTTAACCTTTGAATGATTATGTTTATCTAATCCAGTTTGTTTTGTATCATTATTAACATTATTAACACCGAACCGCATATCTGCAGAAGCTCTTACCAATTTATTATTGTATCCAAGAACTGAATTATTATTGATAACAAGACTAGATGGTAGTAACCAACAACCTACAGCAATAGCCATATCTAGTTTTTGTTTTGATTGTTGAATAGATAGTTGATATCTTTGTATGCTTTTAGAAATGTCTGTCTCAACAATAGATGATTCAAATAGTTGTAAGAATACTGTTTGCGTCTCTTGTGCAGAACCAGAATTGCCAATAATGCTTGATCGTGTTTGTACTTGAGCTCCCAGAATACAATACACAAACGCCTCAATGGATTGATTTAATCGTGAGAGTCCGGCTCTGGTTAAACCTTTTGGTTCATTTAGCATAAAATATAGATACGGGTGCTTTTCCAACGGGCTTATATGGTCTAAAGTATAACCACCCCAAGAACCATCTTCATCCTTAAACTTGAAGGCGCCATCGGGCCATTTATTTGTATACTTACCATCCAATTCTTTGTCATACGCTTCTGTAACATCATCTACCTCATCAAATATTTTCTTATAAATCCGGCCTAAACCACCATTCTCACCTCCTGTAAATCTAAAATCACTATTTTTAGATATATTAAATTCACGACAAGCTTTGTCATAACCAGCCTTATTATATTTATTATCAATGTTCGTAAAGTATTGATCTCCAGGTAGTGGAATATTCATTTGTGCCAATATCCTTCTGGATGTGAAGAGGATATGAAATTTGAGCAATGAATTTATCATAGGGGTATATTTTGTTAGCATATCAATTCCAACACCACAACCAGAACTTGCACACCAGACTGAAAATGCCAGTTGTTGTGGATAATAAGTCATATCGGGACCTCCCAACCATTGATACGCCTCTTTTTTAGTAACATGTTTTAGCACAAGATCAGTAAATATGTTTCGTGGTTTTATAGTAAATTTCTGACTAGGTTTGACATAGATATCAATCTTTACTGGATCAAAATTTGGAGATTTTTTACCAAAAGGGGTTCCTATAACAGGGTATAATGTTTTCGTCATTTCTAATTCTTTTGGAAACCTACTACCAAGGGAATCATTAGGAACCCGGCGTGTATTATCAATTCGTTTACCCAATGCCTTAGTTAATGCATGTTCAATAATGGGATCACCATAGTGATGTACAGGACCGCCAATATCTTTTATGAAAACATCATATGCCATACCACCCCAATCGAAATTAATACCCCCTCTATAGGCATGAAATTTATGATCTATAGAGTGTGGATAATATTTTTTTAACTCAATATCTTCTTTTGTCACCATATATATTATTGTTTTTCATATCTCCACTTGTAGATAAATCCATAAGGGGTTCTATCAAAGGATAAAGTTACTTCTTTGGATTTGTGAGACGGCTTATAATATCTTTTTCCATCTCTTCTCTCAGCTTTCGAAGATCTGGAACATCGTTTTTTAATTCGTTATTCTGCTTCACTCTGATAATATTCTTAAGCGATTCATATTTGGAGTTCAGATACGGAATGTGTTCAAATTCTTTTTCATCGATCTGGTCATTATGTAATGCTTTTGACACCATATCTGATATACTGTTTTCCTTCGATTGAATAAGCTGAATCGTTTTTTCATGTTTTGATATCTTCTTAGTGAGCTTTTTAACAGCAACAGTACATCCTGCGGAAACAATACCAAAAACCCCGCCTACAGCAGAGTGGCACCCCAACAACTAATCCAGGGCCTGTCAGACTTGTACCGATTCCACTAATCGTAAGAATACCAGACAAAGTTCCTGCTGTAACAGATGTTCCATGGAAAAATGATCTAGCTCGAGTATACTTCTTTCTCACCTTTTCATAATGTTTGTGCTCAGCCTCTAGTTTTTCCAATATTGTGTTAACTTTATGAAGCCTAAAGTTTTGTCCAGTTGTTGATTCATTTAGATCAGGATAAATCTCATTGTATTCCATACTATATTACATGATTTTAAGTACCATTCGCATGGGGTAAATCCCAGTGTTAATGTTTTGGTTACTAGAATCTGTGACCCAAACTCTAATACTATTAATATAACAACTATTTTTAATAGGTGCGTACAATGGATTATTAGGATTATAAGTTATCTTTTCTCCAGCCCTGCTTAATTCAACACATGCTAATATTTGGGAATAATTATTATTTAATATAACCTGCGTAGAATCAATAAGATCACAATTAATGCAGACACCTTGAGTAGGTTCACTAATATTGATGTTATATTTGGTGTTTGCTTCAAGTCTTGTTGTAATGTTTAATAATTTTGATAAACTCTCATTTAAATCAACACCTATTGTTGGGGTGATATAATATTTATTATTTTCAATTGTGATTGAAACTTTTTCCTCGCCAAGTGAAACCGCGTTATCAACAGCATTTTTAAAACTAAAATTAGTGTAGTTTCCTTTCGCAATCCACATCAAAACAGTGTAAAACATTCCATCTGAAATAGTTCCTTCACTTGGAAGATTATACAAATGATTATAAAAACTACAACTTACAAGTGATATCTTTGTGCTCTTCTTAATAGGAGTTTTAAGCCAAATAGTGTTATCAGCTTTTGTTTGTTCAACATACAGGATTACCATGCTATATATTATTTATACCTTTCAACGGCATACAAAACAACAGCTACTATCAATAGCCAGGCATGTTTAGCAAGGAAACCAATAGCCTGACCAGCAGTTTTAAATATAAAGGAAGCTATTGCTCCTACCATACCCGGTAATATGTGAGCTAATTTTTCACCTATTGTTTTCAAGCCCTTTCCAAGGCCTTTTGCGACGGAAGATAAACCGCTTTTTAAACTATTAATAATTACGCCTATGACAATACCAACAGCAGAAGCAATAGCAAAAGCCGTGAACCCATATTTTTTAAAGATAAGTTTTATACGATCTCTCAAGGGCAGTTTTTCTTCTATAGCCACTCTTTCATCTTCAAGTTCTTGTTTCTTATCCTCTAACTCGTGAATTTGTGATTCTAAAATATTTTTCCTATTAGTGAGAGCGTCATTATCATCAATTAATTTATTGTTCTCTGCAATTAATTCATATCTTTTACCCCTTGTAGTTTCCGCTTGTTTTACCATTTCATCTGTCTGTCTTTGAGAATTATGGTACATCTCATATTCCGACTCAGATTCTGATATTTGCGATCTAATTGAACTAAGGCTTCTATTGTTGTCATCTATCTTCTTATTTACAACATCCACTTCAGGGTATAACGTTGCTAGTTTTTTTTCACATTCAGCTTCTGAGGTAGATAATCGGGTTATCTTGGTTTTAGCAGACTCGCCTAAAGCATTTTTAATTTTATTTGATATTTCAAAAGGGGTTTCACTAAATAAGTCGCCCATTTTAGTGCTAATCGGGTACCACCTGCCGCCGTCATTGACTTCAATAACATCTCTTTCATTGGTTCTGACATCAAACCCGTTTTCCATACTAAGCCCATTATCGGGGTAGAATCTGCCAAGTTCATTTTTAGCCTTATTATACATTTCAATCTTTTCAGCCGATCGGCCTAAATTGTTTAATATTGTTTGCGGCAGCTTTTATGATGTTAATAAGTGTACTTTCGAACCTTTAATTTTTAGTCTAACAATAACCCTATCATATTCATCAACACTAAAAGTAAAGTTAGCTTTTGATGCGTCCCATTCAGGATATAATTCTTTGATTCTTTCTTCGGCGATATTTTGATTCTCCTCTAAAATCTCTACCCGGCCATTTGTAAAAGACGTTTCTTGGGTTTGAACACCATGTTCAGGGCGTTCGCTCATTTCGTTTAACTCAATATTTTCCAGAGGTGGCACTCCATATTTTTCATTATAATCTCGAGTTCTTCGATCATAAGGTTCGTTTAAACCCAGAACTTGCCTTGTCTGTGGATCTCTAATATTATTCGTGTTCTTTAACCAATCGTTAACCTTCACCGCTAAAGATTTTTCTTCACCTTCTCTCGGAATTAGCCGCCGACGATCATCATCGGTGTTAATATCTTCAGCTCCTTCGTCTAAAGGATCCATATCCACATCATAACCACCTTCTGCCATATATGTTTACAAATATCTCGCTGCTAAAAAACCAGTTCCCGCCATCCCGAGACCAACATATGCCATCTCGTATTGTTTTTGATTTTTGCTAGGTTTATAATAATTGGAAAATTGAGGTTGTTTTAAGGCCACTCTCTACCCTAATTTTGGTCAAACTGAACAAAATTGAAAAACAATATTTCCAGCTGGAAAAATTATTTATTTTTCTTCTACTTTTTACGCAATTCAAAAATATCAATTATTTTTCGAGTTATAAAAGTTTTCCTCTAATCATATAATTCGAATTTCCCGCTTCCTAATTAGAGCGCTTCCGTTGCTATGGAAACCGGAAGTGTTTATTTTCAAAAATTGCTCGAAAACGGCATCAAAAACGGTTGAATTCCCGCTGAAATACACTGAAACGTATTTATAGGAGTCTGGGTACTAGTTTGAGGGTCCTAGGCAATGCTCAATCCATTTGGGGCCCTGTATAAGACTATTTTCACTCTTGAGCGTTCGCTTCGGGTTGTTTTCGAATTTATACGACATTCTTTCTTATATTACTCTTCTCTTTGACCAAAGATATGTACTAAATGCCTAGGGTTAGTTCAAAAAGGAAATTTAGAGGTGTACCATCATGGAAAAAGCAAAATATAGCGGTTACAGCTACTCAAAAACAGCCTTCAAGCAGGGATGAGCACGAAAGCGAAGTGACAACATGGGGAAGCAAATCTGAAGAGGACTCTGATTCTAACTGCCCAGATGACTCTGTTGTAACTGAAAAACCTGTTCCAAGTCTTGAGGAAGGAGATTCTGGTCCAGATTCTTCAGAAAGTGAGGACAACACGAGGATATTGACCGCGTCTGAGCGGAAACTGATGAGTTCAAGTAACACTGACTCTAGTGGCAGTAAAACGAGAGGCAGAGGTAAACAGGACTTTTCAAAACTATATGTAGAGGATCCAGATCCAGGCTATCGCTTTATTCACCTCTCTAATTTAGAGAGAACATTTCAAGAGGGCCATAAGTGCAAAAATGCAAATGTGCTATTCATTGAAGATCAGGCAAAACGGTATGGTCAGAGTGCATTGTTCTCACTTCAGTGTTCCAAGTGTAAGAAAAAAAGCTTCTTACAAACTTCAAAATCGGCCGGTGGTTCATGGAATCCAAAACACGCCACAGACATAAATAGAAGGCTTGTTTATGCAGCATGTGAGACTGGCATTGGAAGGGAAGGTATGGCTACCATTTGTGAGATATTGAACATGCCTCAACCAATGTCAACACAAGCATGGAATGACCACACAAATGCTTTATATGAGACACATAAAACGGCAGTTCAAGAACATTTGGATTCTTCGAGAGCAAGGCTTCGTCAAAAGCTAAAAGTGGACAATCCCTCCATAACTGATGATGACATCATTGATATAGCTGTCACATATGATGGAACTTGGTCAAAGCGAGGGCACACAGCTAACTACGGGTTTGGTTTTGTCATCTCTGTCGACACTGGTGAAGTACTTGATTACGGCTTCAAGTCGAAGCTTTGCTGGGAGTGTAGTAATCAGACATTTGACGAGGATTCGGATGACTATAGACAGTGGTATGAAAGCCACAAAGCTGACTGTTTTCAAAATTTTGATGGCAGCAGTGGAAACATGGAGGTTGCAATTGCCCAAGATGTATGGAACCGCTCATCTGAATTCAACTTACGTTACAAGTACATGGTATGTGATGGCGATTCGAGGGCATATACAGCTGTGTGGGATGTTTACGGCTGTTGTGATATATGTGCACATTATGAAAATCTGGATAGACAGAGTAAGGAGTATAAAGCATGGATTTTGACTGATGCCTACTCTGCATGGAAAGTTGCTCATGAGGAAGAGAGTGCGGACTGTTACCGTGCCATCAAGCTTGACTGCATTGGTCATGTGCAGAAAAGAATAGGAACAGCACTGAGAGAGCTGAAGAAGAAGACAAAAGGGAAACTAGCAGATGGAAAAGCAGTGGGAGGAAGAGGGCATAGACTTTCGGATAAGACAATGAACAAGATACAAGAATACTATGGAAAAGCTATCCGCCGCAATGTAAACAAGAAGGCCAGATCCGAAAAAAGCATTGATGAAAGCATTGTGAAGATGCAAGAGGCCATTTTGGCGGTGCTTTATCACACCACAATACTACCAGACTCAGAAGTAAGGCACAAATTCTGTCCTAAGGGAAATGAATCTTGGTGTGGATACCAAAGGACCAAGAAGGAAGTCGAACACAAAACTCATTACCTTGATCCTGTTTTCTTCGACTTTTTGAAACCAATTTTTACACGCCTAAGTGAACGATCATTACTTTTACGTTGTCTGCCAGGGTATTCACAGAATCAGAATGAGAGTCTAAACAGTGTTGTTTGGGCAAAAGCTCCCAAACACAAATTCAAAGGCCCCAAAGCAATTGAAATGGCAGCAATGTCTGCTGTAATGCAGTTTGACTGTGGATCAAAGAGTCGTCAGATGGTGATGGATGTGGCAGGAATACCCCATGGTCAACATACAGAGGAATTAGGATTGAAAAGAGATAGGAAAAGGTCATATGGTGCAAGGAGGGAGGCAAGTGACCTAGAAAAGAAGAAGAGAGTAGCACAAAGCCAGGCAAAGCTTGTTCGGGAGCAAGAGGCTCGTGAGAGAGAAGGAGGACCTTCATATGCCAGTGGGGCTTTCAATGAAGATCCCTTACATATAGTCAGTCAGCCCAAATCAAAGAGGAAAAGACCAAAGTAAGAACATTATCAAGCTCAAATAGACATGAATCATTCTCCTTGGACATTGTTTGCATTATTTAACTGCAAAAAGCACCTATACTCATTAATTAGCCACTATGTTACACACTAATACAATTGTTAATGTTTAACCTAGATTTTCTCAATAACTGTGTTTACGGGTCTTGGATAACTAAAAAGGTCATAACTCAAACACATTTTAATGAAACTCTGTGAAATTTTCACTAGTTATTACCATGATAATGTTATTCAATTTAATGATGGCTTTTACTTATGTGTAAAATAATTTTGAAGTTGTTGCACATATACATATTTAAAACAATTAGTGTTGCTGTTATAATAGAAAATGTCTTATCAGAAAGTTCTATCATAATTGTGTTGCTCATTGAAGCCTTGATATATGTATAAAGTTTGTAGGCCATACTTTCATTTCCTCTGGAGTTATAAGGATTTTTCATGGAATCGTATGTTTGTTGACACTGTAGCTACAGGGGTCCTGGTGCCCCGCCTTAACAGTCATTGATGTCAAAAAGGAAAAGTTTATACAATTTACATTATGTTCTTTAAAAAAACATGTTCACTAAATAAAAATGTGTTTTCTAGCTGGAAATATTATTTTCTTCCATTTTGTTCAATTTTGACCAAAAATAGGGTAGAGAGTGGCCTTAAGCTAAAATCAGGATGAGCCTTTGAGTATAATGTAAAAGCGTAATCTGTATCATGTAAATTACCATCCGCTACTTTTTTATCCATATAACGTGTTGTTAACCAATCTTGGTACTGTTCTCTTTTCTTTCGCCATTCGCCCATATCTTGTTGATAACGTTCTATAGCTTTGTCGTGTCGGGCTCTCTCCCCATCGCTATGTTTCTTATCCAATGATTTCGCTAAATACATCGAGCCTGTAAAAGCTGTGGCATTAAGAACAGCCCCGGCGACCATCATTGCAATAGCTGCCATTTATATTAGAGATATTTAGGGAGAATTTTTTGATCTTCTAGATACTGTTTTAAATACATAGAACTGGCCAGCACTAAAACCCATTTACCATAATTGGGCAGGCTCGTTGACGGGTCGTTGAGAAAAGATTCTTTCAAAACTTTTTTGCTTACGTAGCCAACACCTGCTGCCAGGCCTATAACTACAGAAGCGTCGGTGACTGTCTTAATCATTTTGTTTTCCATATATATGATATATTTATTCCATCCCAGTTCGAGATGGCGCAGACTCTATTTTTGGCGTTCTTTCAACAACAGGTGGTGGCTTATCTACTTTCTTCCATCGGAAATATAAATCTACAGCGGTCAAGCCTAGGCCAAATAGTGTCAATGCTGTTGTTAATGATATTTTAGACATCCAGCTGCTGGAAGGCTCATCTTCTGCACTCTTTTCTAGAGCCTTCTTAGCATTCCTATGATATTCAGCCAGTTTTTTCCCAGCTGCTACCTTCTTAGGATCCTTTTGCTTAACAATTGGAGTTTCTGGTTCTTTGGTAATTTGATCGTCAGACATATATATATATTTTTTTAACAGCTGCTCAACAACTGCTCAAGAGATGCTCAACAACTGCTCAACAGATGTTGCTGTTTTGCTGTGATTTGGTTATTCATTTATTGCTGCTCAACACCTCCAACAGATGCCCAAGAGAATTTATTTCTGCTCAACAGATGTTGTGTTTTGCTGTGATTTGGTTAAGCATAGAGCCGCCTCAAGAGATGCTCAACAGATGTTGCTGTTTTGCTGTGATTTGGTTATTAGGGATTTATAATCTACAGATATAATGGAGAAGCCAGAACCTATTTGCGAGCACTGTAAAAAGGTATTCAGCAGCAAGCAAAAGCTAGAGTATCATGCACTAAATAAAGTATGTAAAAAGAAAGAACCTATTTGCGAGTACTGTAACAGAACCTTCTGTAGTAAGCAAAGATTAGGATCGCATGTCTGTAAAAAGAAGCAAGAACCTATTTGCGAGTACTGTAACAGAACTTTCAGTAGTAAGCAGAGATTAGGATCGCATGATAAGCTTTGTAAAAAACACCTTTGCAACAGTTTATCTTGGCATAATAGCAGATGTACAGAGATCTACAACCTTGTAGATATTGTTTGTTATGATTGTGGTGATCTCTTAGAACGATGTACAGATGGTTGTAAAGAGAAATACATCAAGCAACAGATACTGAAGAAAAAAATAATTGACGATGAATTTGGTGGTGAGGGTTACTTTGATACTTTAGAAGGGGTAGCATGGGAGAACAGAAGTTATTGGACTAGTGCTTGTAATAAGTGCGGTTGTATTCGCGAGGAAGAACATATAGGATTATGCTTAACAACCAAATCACAGCAAAACAACAACAACTGTATTTATAACTTGTGAAGGCAATGAATAACCAAATCACAGCAAAACAACAACATCTATCGGCGGCCAAATTCGCGTCTTAAAGTGGTGGTAGTGGATCTCCATTCCAATTGAACTTTCTTACAAATCAAGCGCCACTCTTCGTCGTTCTTTTCTACTGTGTCTGAGCCTTGTAGGTGAATCAAACGCAGAATGCTACGGTCAGAATCCATTGGTATTAAGAGATCTAATATCTTGAAAACGTAATAGGGATAATATTTTCTATTCCAATTACGCAAGGCTTTGATATGATTTCTAGCCTCTAACACCTGTATAAAAAGATGCTCGCCCTTAACAAGAACGTGGGGTGATACTTTTGGTATTGCATTACCAGTTACTTTGCTCCAGACTGCCGATGCGTGTTTAGTTAAATCCGGCCGGCCCATTTCTCGAAGAGCTGTTCTTATGTCTTGAATTGTACGACAGCCCCTACATTTGTTTACTATATCGTCGGGAATTACAGAACCTACACCTAGAATAAGATCTATCCAATTGCGGTAATGTGGTAATGTTTAGAGGGGCTAAAAACGCCAGGCTTAGCCGATTGGCCCTCTTGCCCATAGAATTGAGCATCGTTAGAAATAATAGGCATAGAAACCTCTCTTCCACAGGCAGAACACCTCATTTGTAATTCTTCACGATCCGCAACCATTCTACCGCTGCAAATACATATTTCGTACTGTGTCTTGTCGTAGAAATAACATCTTTCTCAACTGAATTATTTCTGGATGATCGGTTTTAGCAATTAGTTTATCAATCACCGCGTTTGTTCTATCTTCGTAGTTGCCACTCTCCCATATTATAAAAAAGCAATTCTCCGATAGATCACCTCCTAATAACTCCAAGTAGAGTTGAAATATTATTTCGTCGCAATTTACATCATATTTTTTTGACATTCGTTTAAGCGTTCTAAGATAAGCCAACACAGTCTCCATATTAATATGTGTATAATTCTGTCAAAAGTATATCCTATGGAGTACATAACAACCTTTAAATATATGTTCGTTACCAACCCTGCAGACTTAAAATCGCTAGTATCTTTTTTGAAGGCTTTTAGACCCCATCAAGTTGTAATGAGCTTCGAAGAGGTTCTTAAGATTTACGCCGTGGATGTTGAATCAATCAACTCTCTTAAAGCAGAAGTAAAAATAAAACAGCAGACTCCGTCTCTCAACTTTGCTATAAAGGTTAATTTAGACGATCTTAAAGAAGCATTCAACAGCCTTGACAAAGAAGCAACATTAGAAATTAATCTTAATGAAAAAGACTTATTGATGGAAGCTCTATTCACCTTTCCTGAAAATAGAACAATACGAGTGTGTATGCTCTATTCGCCTATCGATACTCCGACATGGGAAAAAATAATCTTTCCTCTATCCTGGACAATGCCGCAAAGGGCTTTCAAGAAAAGCTTCTCAAATCATGGACAGATCGAAAGATATGTTTATGTTACCTCCACGTCTAAACAGCTCATACTGGAGACAAACAAAATGCATCAGGTAGTCTGCAGTGAGACTTTCAAAGACCCAAAGTCTATCAAATTATACAGTGAAGGATCGCAAGAATTCCTAATAAGTTTAGATTTAATAAAAAGGAATCTAAACTTTCCCACGTGCAAAGAACTTATTATAAGCTGCTCCAAAGATGTTCTTCAGTTTGAAAGACTCCATAAGACTTCACAGATAACCATTAGAACTATGTGCTGATTTTGTGAAAGGATTTGTAGTGATCTTCCAAAGAATGGCTTGTTTTAAAATCGCAATACTCACACTTCGCGGTAACGCCGTCACAATAACTGTTAAGCTCTCTTATAATAAGATCATAGTCATTAGACACAAGACATTTAAACCCATTGTCGCTGTATTTCTCCAGCAGCTGCTTCTGATCTGCCGACAGAATACCTTTACCTGTAGGCGTCTTAAACTCTATGCAGAAACCTCTGTATTTTCTATGGTAATTATTTATGATCAAATCTGGCTGACCACGTGTGTAGCCTTTCCTATAGGAGCTAATTCTTTTAGAACTTGTGTCTTGATTTTCACCCAATCCTGCAACAAATAACAGAAGCGGGTTGAACCGTCTGATATAACTAACTACTTTCGTGTGCAGATCATATTCATTTTGTATGCTAACCATCATCGTGTTATTACTTTTATAAGACCCGCCTTTTCTTATAGATGGCAGCACTGTAGAAAACACCCACTTCTGGAGTTCTTTAGATGTCGGCATCTCAGAGCCAAAGATCAAAGAGTACAACCCAAATTCATTAATAAAGATAGTGTGTGGTTGTATAGATAGTCCCGAGTTGGAACTATTGATATTTGACCATTTTGCTTTATACTCTTCATCAACGTGAACTCTTATTGCATTCTTAGGGCTAGCATATTTCAAAGCACTTGCAACATCATTGCCTTTAAACCACATGTTCTGGCCGTCAATAAACGTTGAAAGAGATATGTTAAGCCTTGGATGTGTATAGGTCTGCATATATAAGCAGCACATCTAGTTCTCAATAGACATGTCCACGGCTGGCTGCACATAAACAGGTTTGAAATTAACATGTTTCACCACTTGAACAAGGCAACTTGACAGCGCTACTAATCTGCCGCCTTTAAATAGAAAATATCCGGCAATATTATTCAACTCTTGTTTTAACATCTCATTATTTTGCAAGTCATTACACAATTCCTTATTATCATCAATAGGAACAACATAGGATGCAAGACCCACAGCAAGTTCTAACATCGAATCAACTAATCCATTTGTTATTTTATTCCCTAGAACAGTTTGATACCTATTAAAATACTTCTCTACATCTTTTGCAGATAACTTCTTAACATCGCCTACAGCCATTTTAATCCCTGTATACTGGTCAATCGTGCCGAGCACTGACAAGATACATAATTGCTCACGTTTTTCTTCTACATCAACAGCATCTACAACTTTCTTCTTCTTTTCTACAGTCTTCTTCTTCTTTATTACAACTTCCTCTTCTGGCGGCATAGTTTCTAATTCAGCATATTGATCGAGAATGGAGGTCATCTATATATAACATATTGATAATAAGGATACCTCAAGCAAAAACAAACATGAGCATATTTATTATTTTTTAGTATTTTCATGAACTCTTTTTTATGCTCTACAGATAAATCTCCGCCATATTCATCAAATAAAATTTGGTTTGATATTCTACTTGGGCTGAAGAAGCTAATAACACAAGCAATATTTTCACAATAAGGTTTAGCTATAGAAGTAAGTTGTTGGGTCAGCACCCATGCCCAGAGAACACCTCTTTACAACATGATAATAACTCATCAATCTCATCAACACTGCTAGCATCCGGTGATAAAACTATAAACCTAGGATCATTTTTCCCAAACCCCTGATAAGTCTTATTTTTAGAATAGGTTGGGCAGATCAAAATTATATATTCAAACACATGCCTGTAAGGCCCTCTTAAAATATCGATCAAATATTGTGTTTTGCCGCAATTGGTTGGCCCAATTATAAGGCTGTGGAAAGGCACTTGATCTTTCAATTCTTCCATATATTAATACAGAATCGATTTCAAACTGCTGCCTTGAATTTCCATCAAAGCATCGGCAATGACAAACATATAACATGTAATATTACCTGACCCGCCAGTTTTCCTCTTCATTTCTAGTTTAACACCATCTTTTGTGCTATTCAAAACCAAACCATTACCGTGAATGTTGTTATCGGGGAAGGTTCTCAAATCAACCCATAGGGCGAATTTATCTGAATAAAAGTCTTTAGGTGTGATATTATCAGTCTCACTAAATTGTTTAACATTCGAAGGCTCACTGAGCATAGGACATATTTTCATAGCTTCGCCCCAAATGAATCGTTTGTACGGGTTAACCACATCGTATTCTTCTAAAACTTCGGCAGTTCTGCGATCTGGAGAATAATCGGCCAATCGTCTTGAGCAAATACTACAAACATAATCGTAGTCGGAAGTTTGGCCGACAAAAGGAAGAAGCTGGCACAACACCACTTCAGGGGTTTCATTTTTTAAGTGCAGTTCAATCTCTAAATCAACATGAGGACACATAATGTCGTGCCCACAATCTTTGCAACTAATAAAATCACCTTCTTTTTTGTAAACTGTTCTTAGCTCAGCCAACTCTTCTAGAGTTTGTGGCTTAAGCAGTTTCAAATGAGGACAGTTATTATTTCTCAAGGACGCATAGAACTTTTCTTTGTTGTCACAGATCTTTCTTATCCTGGCCTCGTTTTTTTTAGATAGCTTAGAAAATATTTCCACCTCGTCTACTGCCCCTAATAGCTCTTCATAAAGCTGCGGCAATTCATCCCGTACAACCAATAAAAGTCTATGAGCTCTAGACAATCTTTTTTTGGCATTTTCGCGCATAATAATTTTTGCCTCTTGGCGGGCAAAAAGTTGTTTGAGCGGTTCTATGTTTCCTTCATAAAAATTCTTTAATCGTTTTTTTTGTAATAAACTCCCAATGAGTATTTCTTTTTGTCTTGGCACTTCACCAAACTTTTTTGCCAATTCTAGTAAATGTGGTTCAATGTCCATTTTTTTTGTAACAGGGAGTTGTGTTTTAACAATAGGTTTTACGGTATTATTTTTCCACGACCACCACCCTTGACGATAGTAGCGGTACGTTTCAATGTATTCCATTGCCATGGGCAAATTAGAAGCTGTGGCCTTAATTAAAAGAGGATGGGTAAAAGATATATCACTAAACGTCACGGTAGTTTCGGCCGGTACTCTCTCTGTACCCATTAATTTGGCGATAGGAAAGCGGGCTGTGTACTCTTCTCCTTTGATTAAAACCCCTTCTTTAAGAGATCCAAGATATCTGAGCTGACTTGTGTGGTTGGCAATCTTTACAGAATATTATTTCTGGCTTGGCCAGCAATTCTAAAAAAGACTGATACTCAACGTAATTTTCTTTTAGTATTCTCTCGGCCTCTTCAATGGGCAGTTGAGACAAATCTAAAACTTTCTTTTCTTCATCTAAGATAACATTCTTTTCCATATATTTGAATTTAAAAATGCGTAACGTTTATGGTGCTTTTGCATTATGGACTAACTTTACTGAAAATCTTAATAAGTTTTCAGTAAAAGAAAGATTAAATGAAATAACCAAAGGAGCCGCAGATCATAATTTGGTCTGCACTCTCATTGAAGGATGCTCTGCTATGGCCGGTCTAGTACCAGCGCACAAACAAGTGCGAGGATATTTTTCAGGATTTGTTTTCCAGCCCCACACTTTACGTGTTATTTCGTGGCCGCTGCCGGAAATTAGTCCTCTTGTCCCATGGAATCGGCCCAACGCACTGCCACAAGCTTTTGCAGATACACGCTACACCCATCACTACTATCCTATGATTGTTGGAACTTCCATTTCTCTAGGAAAGTTTGACGCGGGTTGGATTATGGCATCAGCTCATAACATCAATCTTACTCACATGAAAGGATTTACAGACCTTACTTACGGCGAAGCTATTGCAAAGATGTTGGACGGTGAAGTGGTCGACGGACTTTTAAAACTGTCCTTAGATCCTTCGTTTTGCTACCAATTTATCTTCTCCCATCCTCAGTTCCATTTAATTGAAGGAAAGGCCCGACTTATTGCAATTAGAAAATTAAACACATCTTCAATACCCACATCTTCTACTATTCAACACCCTTTATTTGAACAGCTAGAACCCATTTCTTCAGTGACAAAAAAAGTATTTGATGAAGTACAATACGGGCTTTGTTTACAGCCTAAGAATCCGCTCGAACCTACCTTGCTCTGGTCGAACTCCTATCACATTGACGTTAAAAAAATAATTAACAATACTCACAATTTTCTTCATAGGTTGGTGGGATATTTCATAAGAGGTTATTTAAGATTTGAAATCTCAAGCCAACTATTAACGATTGTTTGGGTGTCAAAAATCAACGACTTTGTGATTGGTCTACTAGAAGAAAAATTACATAGAATCTATGCTGGCACTCCAGTCACATCAGTAGAAATAGCCATATTGGCCAAATGTTTAATCTATGACGACATCAGCGAAGAAAATGTATCCATAACCATGCTTGGACACTTAGAAGGGCTCAAAAAAGAAATTGGCCTTGCGGTTAAAACTCATATAGCTAAATGGGACAGCACTACTTTTGAGGAGCTGTTAGAAGTAAATACGTCAGAGACGGTTTCCACCACAGAGTCTTAATAGAATCGTAAGGCACAGACCAAGTTTTAACCTCAGCATATCCCACCGTCATGCTGTTTGACATTTTTATAAAATTCTTACCACGAGAAACTAAAGGGTTGTGTGCCACATAACCACCCGGCACAAACTTACCGTCGTTTCTTTTGTAAGATATTGTGCTCCCTGGTGAAATAAAACGATAATAGGCTTTAGGTATTTTCATCATTTCTGAAACATCTTCTGAGCGAGACTTATATGAAGACAGTACTAATGCCTACTAGATGGGTTCCAAACATAGATAAGCTTACTTTGGTCAAAGCTAAAAATTATGTTTATTTTGACCAGCAACGGCCCATTTACATTGCTAATAATTTTTGTATGGATTATTACGATTCCCACACACAACAATCTAAAATGCCGTGGGATACTTATGTTTATGGCAACGCAGCTAAGCTGATGGGCCCTATTTTAGATTTTAATGTTCGGACCCGAGCTCCTGCTTTTAATAAGAGACACGGTTAATGGCGCCACGGCTTTACTAGCTTTGAAGATATTCGCGGGGTTGAAATAGCACAGAAATTGTTATTTAAGGGGTTGGTGCCTTGTTTTCCTTTGACCACTTGGACTATGACGGGCCGAAACTTCCTAAAAGTTTCTGAAAACGTTACTCCTTTAAAAGGTTTAAGTAACCACGATGTTCTTATGTTGTGCTGGGGATATTGTTTTTTACATAAAGAAGGATTACTTTTTGGCCCGCCTAAAGGTAGAATTGCTAGATCTTTATTCGAAGAAAACTTAGGGCTAGAAGAAAGTGGTAAAACAATAGAACATAAAGGTAAAATAATTTTATTTGATGACTTTAGCAAAGCTACTTTGGATAAAGATTTTACTTCTGATTTTAAAGCCTTAGGAGCTTTTGTAGGTGGGGATTTAGGTCAAAAAATAGCCCGCAAGGGAAGTGACTGTTTAGATATATGGTTTAAATGAAGATCTGTAATCAGTGTGGACGATTGATGACTCGTAAAATAGCTAACAATAATATTAGATTTATTTGTTCCTGCGGTAATGATGTACAAGGCGATGTTAGTGATTCTATTATCGTATCAAAGCCGCCCAAAAAAGAGAGGACGGCCAGACAATATGAACATTTTATTAACATCGTCTCTAGAGATCCCACTGTGGCCAAATATGATTATCAGTGCGACAAATGTGGCAATTATCCTGTAGCTTTAATTAAAGTAGGCAGTGAAATATTATTTGTTTGGCTTGTGACCAGTGTAACCATCAAATCTTTAATCCACCTAATATAAGTTTCATTTTAAGAGGTTTTTCTTGTTCATCTAGCAGATCAACAACATTATCCTTAGCACGATCTAGAAATGTTTTAGCATCCATTTTATCCTTTCCTTCTATTCTGTAAGTTCTCATAAAACCTTTCAGCGCAGTCGCTTTCTTTTTTGTAACGTAATAATCAGTCATAAGCCAATCATAAAGCTCCTCCATCGTAACCTTCCCCATATATCTATCGGATTTATCTTCTCAAATACTATTCCCCAACGCATACAAAATTTGACCCAAGGATTCCCTGTGTAATTCCTGGAGGGTTGTGCTCAAAATTTGACTCAAGGATTCCCTGTGTAATTCGGGGAAAATGCGTTGGAACCGGCCTTTGACAACTACTCTGCATGACCGAGAGACGTGTTGGTGTGACTCGTGCGTGTACGTATCGGAGAGAGGTGGTGTGTTTGAAAGAGTGCTCGAATGTCAAGACATTTTGGCAGTGTATGGAGTGGAATACCCCCAGCTGTGGGACTACCCTCTTCCGCCCAACAATAAATTTTTTTGGTTCAAGTCCTCAAGGCACAACGCGGTAAAATGGTGGAGCGGTTGATTAGACAGTGAATCTATATGTGTAAAACACAATGAATTAGACAGTGAATAAAAATGATTTGACCTGACCGTGTAGTGTTAGTTGTTTTTGAAAATGGCGGAGTGCACACCTCTCTCTTGCGCTTTTTTCACCGGAGAGATAGAAACGAAGAGTGATTTTGGCGAAGGGGTATTTGGGGATCCCATGTTCGACAGCGCCCAAATGATGGTTGAAAAGTGGAAGGTGCTGTTGAGCATTGTGTCGGGGAAGCCTCAGACGATGAAGGCTGTTGAGGAATACGCCATGTTTCTGAAACGCTTCCCTTCGCGCAAGGAGTGTGTGTTCTTGGTGGAGGTTTGTTATCAAGTGCTGGCCAAGACTGTCAAGTCGATGGAGCGAATAGAAACCCAGCTGCGTGAGACGGGCCAACTTGATTTCAAGGTGGTGGGAGTGTGTCCTTATGCCTCATTGGAGATCGAATGGTTGAGACGCGCGGATGGAGAATTTTCACCGCCTTCCGATCTGGCCTGGCTCCGTGCCAACGAAGCCGTGCAAGATATTTCTGGAGAGCAGCTGGCACTGTACAACGGAGGCGAGTTCATGAACAGGGCGATGGTGTCTACCCGTGGGCAGAAGAAGCTGGAGTCTCAACTGATGCGATGGTGCATCGCCCCCGACATTATTCCACCACCCACACTTATTCAGGAACCCCCCACTTTGTAGTCCCCCAATACAACCTGAGTGACTTTTTCGCCTGCCCCAGATACCTGGTGCCTGGTGAAAGCCTTCAACTGACCTTCCACAAAGCTCCCGACGCGCACTTGAAATTGTGGACATCAATTTTCTTCTTACCTCGTCAGAACATTACCAGGAATTTCAAATGGCCATTAACGAAGTTTTAAAAAAATCGTACGAGGGAAAAACGCTTCGCAGCAGTTTTAGTGAAAATAGTGTCATTTGAATATCGGCTGGCATTCACAAACACGACTTACAATGATAATTTTGAATACACCGTCCAAAGGCAGAATAGTTGAATTAGTATTTGTGTTAAGCACAATGAAATCCAAGCAATATTGACGCGGAGCGAGCGAGTTAAAAAATACGGCAAACCGGCCATTCATTATGCGGAAACCACCTTAAGCGTTGCCCCAAATGTTTGAAGATCGTAGATTTGAAAATCAAAAAGCCCCGGCGAAATAGGGTGTGGAGAGAGATGCATGAACACGTGTGTGGAGAATTTTTTTGTCGCTGCTGTGCCACTCTGGTGGGGGAAGGACATCGCTGTTTTATCCAACCCATACCGGTGCCCAAGAAAGACCCCCTCGTTCGACCCTTTGTCTTTCTGTTCTTCGACTTTGAGGCCAAACCTATGGATGTGCGTGGTCATGTGGTCGACCTGGTCAAGGCGCTGCACGTGTGCAACCTGTGTCAGACTCAAGTGTGGACGGTGCGGTGTGAAAGGTATGGTCAGAGAATGTTAACCTTTTACAGCTTGAAAGACTTTATGAACTTTTTGATCGTGCCTGCCAACATAGGATGCACTGCCATGGCACACAACGCCCGCCACTACGACGGACTGTTTATGCTGCGCTGGGCCATAGAAAATGGTCATGTTCCCAAGGTGATCATGAATGGCGGAAAACTGATGAGTCTGGGTTTTCCCAGGTTGAAAATTGAAGTGAAGGACTCATTGAACTTCATTCCTCGAGCTTTGCGTCATCTGCCCTAAATGTTTAATCTGGAAGAGACCAAAGGCCACTTTCCGCACCGGTTCAACACGACAGCCAACGTCAACTATGTGGGGCCCTATCCCGACGCCGAATTTTACGGTGCTGACTTTATGCCAGCGGCCGACCGAACTGCCTTTCTCGAGTGGCACACTGCCAAACGAAACGCGTTTTACCCCATGAAGATAGAGACCTGGTTTGATTTGGAAAAAGAGAAGGCCGAGTATTGCAAAATGGATGTGATGGTGTTGGCCAAAGCCCTGATGAAGTTTCGGGAGATCTGCATCCGAGATGACCACATCGACCCGATTGTGGAAGTGCTCATGCTGCCCTACTTTTGCATGAAAAGCTATCACATGAACCATATGCCCCCCGGACTCCATTGGTGTTCTCCCCGAGGGTGGGTACCGCCCCGTTCAAAACCAATCGACGCTGGCCTGTCGGTGGCTGTGGATGCTGAAGGAGACGGGGATGATACTGAATTGGACGGATTTCCGCTCGATCCTCCATCCTGAAGGCGATGTGACTCTGCTGGGAAAGTTTCGGGTGGACGGGTTCGACCCTACTTCCAATACTGTTTACGAGTTTCACGGCTGTCTCTTCCACGGGTGTCCTACCTGCTTTCCCCGAAGGCGTACGAAGAACCCCATCTCCCATGGAACAGCTGTTCTCTTCCACCTGCTCCAAAACCTTACATTTGCGAGACGCCGGGTACCATGTGGTGGAGATGTGGGAACACGCTTATAAATCTATTTGGACTGGCTCTGACGATTTTTAGACTGGATCCTCCACCGTGCCCCCCTGAACGTACGAGATGCCATGCGTGGAGGACGTTGTGGCCCCTTTTCGCTGTGTAGAAAGACAGAGGGAGAGGAGAAAATTCGTTATCTGGACTTCAACTCCCTCTTTCCTTCCTGTCAGCTGGAAAGATACCCCATTGGTCACCCTACCGTGTTGACTGCCGACTTTGCGGACGAGCAAAGTTGATGTTTCCGCTCTGCAGAACGTGTGCGGAGGACCAGTAATTTATCCCGTTGTCCTCGATGAATTGCATTACTAATTTACCTAAAATCAAACAAATAGATAAAATTGTTATTCAAATAAAATATCATCATATACAATATTTGACTTTTTCTTACTTTTATGTTTGGGATCATTATCCTGTTGGAATCTGTGGCCATCGGGAAACCTCTCTCTGATAAATGGCAGTAGGGAATCACGCAGGATGTGGTTGACGAAGAATACCTTTTCCATAATGCCGGTGAAAGTCAAGATTGGCGAACCTCCACGCTTTGAAATTGTGGCCCAGACATGAACTTTATATGGGTGTTTCACTTTTGGCTTCAGTTTGGGAGGCATGTTTTTTTTAAGGAAACAAACATTAGTATGCCTTTCTAGCCAAATGCTTGATTCGTCCGTAAAAATAACATCGTCAAACGTTTCGTTGTCTTGCTCACACTTTTGGCAAAACTCGAAACGTTTGAGACGATTTGCCTCCCTCACTACCTGGCAATACCCTCTTCCTTTAGAACTTTCACGGTCTCAGAAATGTTCTTATTCGAGTTGAAACAATATAAAATTCTCAGCTTGACGTAGTCAGAGGAGCGAACCATTTTGGTGTCTCAATGCTGGAGATGAGTGCTGTTTAACATTATAATATACCGCATGTATACACACCATGCATCAAGACGCAACTCAAAGTAATTAAGGCTGTCCGACACAAGACAATTTATATTGTTCCACGATCCCATCCTTGATGTAAAATTTCAACAATTCATTTCAAATCAAACGAGCTGCAGTTGATCTAGGTTTTTTTGACTTGGCGGTAATCAAACGTGCCGCAGTTGATCTAGGTTTTTTCGACTTGGCGGTATTCTCAGGATATTTTAGTTTCTCAATGCAACTCAAAACAATCAAGGCTGTCAAATATATTTCCGACACAAGATAATTTTGTATATTGTTCCATGATCCATCCTTTATGTTAATTTTCAACAATTTCAAATCAAACGAGCCGCAGTTGATCTACAATCGTTGCCATAATTCCTTGGCACGATGCACATTTTCGGTAGCTAGTGCTCTTTATTAGGAACAAGTTGTGTTGTTGGATACTCCCCTGCCCCCACATACAATGTTGCTGGTTATTTAGATAGTATAATGGTGTATGTTGATTTCCCGGTGGCCCTCGATGAGCAAGTTCGTCTCAACAACTTTGTACTGGGGGAAGGGGGTAGTTTTGTATCCAAACGTTAATGACGCACGTGCTCAATTATCCAATCGTGCCAACCATTTTGGCAACGATTGTATTTATACGAAAATACTGATAAAACCCCTTTCCAAAGTGCTATTTTGATAATATTCATACATAAGGTAGGTATAGTTAGTGGGAAGCTTGTGTTGTGTAAATGAACGCATAAACCATTCCCCCATAAGAAATGACGTCATATACATAGCTTTCCCATAGCTTTGTTTGGGCTACGAAAATGCAGTATACCTTGTGACAGCAGGTTAGAAATTTTACATCTCGCACTGCCGGACAAGGTTTTGAAAATACTATAAGATCGGCAGTCGATTCAGTTTATGTATAATTTGAAGCGTAAGCAATTAATTTAACCGATTCAAACTATTCTACCTTTTGTATGGTCTTCGAAATTTGAATTTCGATCTGAACTCGGTACACCTTATCAATTCAACACAACATATAATTTGCCTTAGGGGACTATACCTGTTATATCCAATGTGACAAACACCCCCCAGGGGACCCCGGGTGCAGTCAGTGGTCCAAGAGGTACAGGATCTGGTCCGCACTCTTAGATATTTGGCAGGGAACTCCTCCTTCCTTTCTCTAGGACCAAGTCCCTCTCGGCCTTCGGCCTCGCAGGGATAATAATAATAATAATAATAATCTTTATTTATATAGTGTTATTTCTTCTAAAAAAAACAATAGCGCTTAACAAAGATCCCGTCTCGGCCTTCGGCCTCGATCTATCCGCCGTTGCTAGTTGAAGACAATATTCAGATCGGTTTGCGAATTAACAAAACCAATACGCTTTCGACAAGAAGGTAGTTCAATGTGTTCATCGGCTGCAAATTGGACGCTTATCAAAATCTGTCACGCCATAAAGTGATATAGTGTAATTCAATCTAGGTATTATCAGTGATGAACGGTCCTCCACAGATTATCTGCGTAAAACATGAAAAGTTTGAAAGTAAACTAACAAACAGTGATGTATATATACGCAGCTAAATAGTCTTCATCCTCGGGAACCCAGGGGTATATTCTGTCGCTCGTTACTCGCTCCCAGAGAAATACTCCTGGGAACGAAGTCTGTTGGAACTTGTTCCGGAAGTCAAAATTACTCTCGTTTCTGATTGGTCGACCAAATAAGGTCGACCAATCAGTATCAAGTATATTTAGACAAAGAATATAATGATGTAGATCGATCTGATCGATAAAAGATCGCATCATGCCATCGGCAGATCGGCATGCAGTTCGGTTTCTCAACATGGCGGTCGCTGAGAAACAGTTTGACAATGTCTTCATCGATTTTCTTGCTGTTATTGAGTCTCGTTTCAAGATAAAGTCCCTGAAAGCTGAACAGCAAATGGTGTTGAAGTCATTTTTCTCTGGTCAGGATGTTTTTGCTCAACTTCCAACAGGATTTGGAAAGAGTTTAATATACCAAGTAATTCCAGACCTGTGTGTCTATTTGAATCAACGAGGCTTGCCATTCAGTAAATCGCCAGTTGTGATCGTGTCCTGTCCACTTCAGTCGATCATCCGCGATCAGATTCTTTACCTGAAATCCCTTGGAATTGAAGCTGCTAATATTGGTGACCGAGCTTTTAATTCAGATCTTCTTTCCGGCAAAGTAAGAATCATATTTGGCAGCCCCGAGTCTCTTGGGAGCGAAGCATGTCGAAAGCTGTTGTCAACATCATTCTACAAGGAAAATATTGTCGCTTTGGTATGCGATGAAGTACATACCGTAACTCAATGGTAAGTTTGTTTATTTTGAATCCAAACACTTAATCCGTGCAATTAAGCTAGTAATAGTAAGTCTTATGCCCCACACAAAACTTGTTTAGTTTAAGACATTAAGTAAGCTTACATTTATTCTAGCTTCTATATTAAATCGGAGAGCATTTTCTCGGGTCTTTCTGCACGTACCGCAAACCTATTGTTCTGTGTGTTTCTATTGAATTACGTACACTGTGACCGGTACCTGAACACTGAACTGGTAATGTCTTGGTTTAAGGTTTGGATGAAATTATACTTGGTTATTTGATAGTAGAGTGCAAACACTAAAATGGCGAAACAGTGCTATTAACTTACAAAGCGAGAATTTGTTGTGACAGAGACATTTGCATGTGAGCTCACTCAGTCGTAACTGCAAAGATGTTTTCATTTTGTACTCTTTCCAACAATTCTCGCTATCTGATTGACTAGTTAGTAAAAAATAAAAATGGGTCGCCATGTTGCGTCGTGCTGTAATTAGCACTAAATAGTGCAATGTCTATGGTTCTATTGGTGCTATTTAGAACTCCATAACCTCAAAGTACAAATTTGTACACAACCATGTATGCTCATAGAGTCTCTAATGGTTAATTGTTCTACTTGTACTTGTAGAATACTGGTTCAAGTCCAGTAAGAGGCAGAGCCAATGCATATAATTGAAATCTAAACTAGGTTCAATACATACAGTATGAATGACCATCACCTTTCTTTCTTTTAGGGGTCTGGCAGATAAAACAAAGGGTGATCCTTTCAGGGTGTGGTGTTCAAAAATTGGTGAGTTACGCTCATTTCTCTCTGAAGGAATCCCAATGATTGCACTCACAGCAAGTTCTAAAATGTCAACAAGGCGCAAAATCATTGATATTCTCGCAATGAAGAACTGCTTGGAGATCATTGCAAATCCTGACCGGCGAAATATAAAACTCCATGTTAAGAAGATCAAGGATGACATCACCAGCAATTTCTCATGGCTAGCAGAGTTATTAAAGGAAAAAAGAGCAGATGCAAACAGAGTGCTGATATATTGCCAGTCGATCAAGCAATGTATCAGTTTTTATAATTTTTTCAAAATGGAACTAGGGCAATCATTATTTTGTCCTGACAAGCCAAAACTGGTCCGTAACAGACTGATTGCCATGTATCATTCATCAACAGATGAGGATATTAAAAACATTGTTGGAAATTCTCTAAGAGATCCCAATGGGTGTATAAGGGTAGTGATTGCAACATCTGCACTGGGGATGGGTGTGGACATTAAAGGCCTTCATAATGTTATTAATTATGGGCCACCTGATTGTATTGAGTCATATTATCAAGCATTTGGGCGTGCCGGTAGAGATGGAGAACAATCTCATGCAGTTCTAGTCTACCATGGCAGACAACTCCGGAAATGTGATTCTGATATGATTAGATATTTGAAGCATGATGAATGTCGCAGGGAACTATTACTAGAAGTTTTTGACACAAGCAGCAGCATTAACAGTTTGCCAGTCACACCCAAGCATCTTTGTTGTGACAACTGTGTTTGTACCTGTGAAGAACCAAGATGCAAAGATTTTGACAGCCCTGTAGTGGAAGCAAAGGAAAAGGAAATTGAGTTAGTGAGGCAAGAAAGAACAGTTACAGAGGAGCAGAGAACAGTGCTTTCCAAACTACTACTTAAAAAAAGGGAAGATCTTTTTAAGGATTACCAAGATGTGTCATTTTGTTCATCTTTGGATTTGGTTACAGCATTTTCTTTAAATCTGCTTGATGAGGTTACAAGTAAATGTTCATGTATGTTTTCTGTGAATGACATTTTGAACCACACAAGTGTTTACAGCAACGAACACGCCCAATTTATTTTCCAGTGTTTATCTGAGGTTTTCACAGACATGGATATAGACGATGAGGTATTTGCTAACATTGAAATGTAAATCTTGTATAACAATGTAATATGGTCAACTTTGTCTAGATGGACACCTTTCTAAGATGGACAATATTGTCTGGTTACTGCTGTACTGTTTTACTACACATGTAAATCAAATCTTGAAGGCAGACACCTTGCTACTAAACCAGACAGCAGAAGTTTGTCCTAAAGGTGTCCAGCTCAGAGAGAGTTAACTGTACATTGCAAGTCCTAACAAACCTATAGAAGTGGAAACTAGTGAGTACACTAGTATGGGCTGCATCGGTGTATAATGATAATTTCAATGGTTAAAGGAAATCTGTAACACTGTAAAAAAGAGTATTTAACTTTATACTTACGTTTCGAGTCTGGAAGACTAGAAGCCTACAATGTATAACACTATATAAATGTAAATAAACAAAAAATGATCTCACTTACGCTCACTAAGGTAGGCCTCATTACTCCCAGAAGTTGAAAATATTTTTTGTGTGATAATTTATCCATTTGTGCAATTTCACAGGATCAATTTTGGTTAAGATATCTGCAGGAAAACCAGGGAAGCTGTTGTGTTCTCTGCCATTTTGAAGATTTTCAAGAGCGTTAACTCTTTTAAGTTCATCTAAGATCGTTTGAACATCAGTAGTTGTGTCACCATGGACATGTCTCGATGATGACTTCTTCACATTTCCCTCTTTGTCAAAGTTGTCAATTACAGTTTGAACTGAGTTGGTTGATCAACTGTAGATCTGTGCACCTTCCATAGTAAAATTTGCACCTTGACTAATGAAAAGATTCTTGGTAGTCTTAATTGTATGTTCCATTGCAAGGTCACATGCAATATTCTTTCCAGCACCACCAACTGTATTGACAGAGCGGTTCCACTTAAGACGATGAGCTTCTTGAGGTGTTAAAATTGAATTCAGTTGTACTTGAAGAAATAATGACTCAAGGGCATACTTTGTCTTACCGCGAGCTCTGAAGTACAGCATGAGGTGCTTCCATAATCTTGTTACTCGTTCTCCATCGCCCTCTTTTACAGCATCTTGGAAATTGCGATGCAAGAGGCCTAAAAGTAGGACAGTTTTTGAATAGTTAAACATGTGATCTTCAGTTGACACCTTCTTTTCCTTTAGCTTGTCATGGTCAGAAATAATAAGTTGATGTTCTTTAGCTTCATGGTTTTCACGATTTTTCTTTCTCTTGAAATTTCTTTGGCAGTTAGGATATCTACATGCATAACTTTGAATACTTTCATCAGCCTGTTGAACTTGTTTTCTAAGGTGAGACACTGTATTCTCTGGAAATACAAACTCATCTAGTATGCACCCAGCTTCCTTATACAGGTGAATGGTACTTGCAATGCTGTGTGATTCGTCTGTAACCATGTTTCTAGATGGCTGGCTATCCATGGAATCCATACCAAAGTGATTTGTGATGGCTAAAAGTATGTAACCATCTAGAACATCGCTGAAAAATGCTTCACAACCATGATAACAACTTGTCACACTCTCCTTGACATCTTTTCTATTGAGCCTTGTCTTGAGTTGGTATAAGCTGCCATGATCACCAACGGATTGTTGATCATACAATAAGTCAAAAATTAACTGTGTAAGAGAAAAAAAGAAGATAAAATAGATAAAATACTGTTACAGTTTGAATGAATAGAGTGCAAACAATATAACTGGCACTGATGAAAGAATAGAAAACAGATAAACCTATTTTATGGTTACCTATATTGATTTCACTCTATCAATACATGTAGTATTACTCGCTATATGTACCTGTAATACATTCATTTCACAATGAAAATCTTCCACCTTTGGAATTATGCCTTTCAGCTGTTTAAATGGTGTCTCTGCATCCATTACCGCACCCATGGCCCCTATCGACCTCTCCACTGTCAGCTGGTCTCCTCCGAATAGTAATCTTTCTTTAATTTCCTCTTCATGTCCATTCTCCTCTTTAATAGTGGGGATGTATTTCCTGTTAATGAGTCTTAGAATTTCTACCATTTCGTGGGTAATGTTTTCGTTCTTGTCAATAAAACCCAATTGAATCTGTTTGAAATTTAAAAAAATTGTTAATATAAAACAGTGCTTATATAGACCAAGTACTATCTTGTTACATTGAACTGATGATTTTAAAGCAGCTTTGCGACATATATATTATATTACTTAATATTTTTTTGCATTAAAAATAAATAAAAATAAATTTATTAAAATAATGCATACTACATATACAATGTGAGGTCAAATGACAGTTTTATAAATTATTACATTTAGTTTATACAAAACAATAATTACCACTTCATTTTTTTGCTTATCTGTTCTGTGTATGGATGCTCAAGGTGATTTGGTACATGTTTTGAGTATCTTTTAAACCATTCACAGTACTTTACCATGACTCTTAAGATAAGAACTATGAACTCTTTTCTCAATGATTGATGTTCTTCCATGGATGGCAGGAATGTGATATTTGGCAGATCTAAGACAGACTGTATTGGTTTATCATTGTTTAGCTCATCACCTCTTACTCTCTCTTCTATACCAATCATACAGAAACCATGGATTGACTTTGTATCCTTCACAGATGAGTACTGGGATGGTCTTTGCTCAAAGTCACAGTTGTCTCCTGTGATGTCATATCTTTTAAGATTAGTATGGGAGACATCTGCTATGGGAGATATCTGAACTGAATGTAAGGGTGAGGATAACAAAGTATCATCATCCCCATCACCATCAAAGCCATTTCTTGTTTCATCACCTATAAAATTAAAATAAATACAATTAATACATGTTGTTTATGTTCTGTGGGTGGTTGTTGCAAAAATATCCATATAATGAGTGCATTATGGGTAATACTTATTTACAGTTTTTCCAAATAAAACTAAAGACTAAAACACATAACATGCTAAAGAGTTTCACCAATGTTGCTCGCGTGGAACATCATTTAGGGGACATTTTCAATTACCCATAATGCACCCGATATATTGATATATTAATATTATTATATTGATTTACAAAATTTTTGCAAAGGGCTGTATATCTATTATATTATTTAGTCTTTCAAAATTACTTGTATATTTTGAAAATTTAATAGTGATAACATATTATAATAACAATTATTATCATTAGTTGCAGTAGTAGTACTAAGTATTTAATAGTAATAACATTACATGCTTATATATTTGTTAAATACATGTACATACATTTACTTGTGAAATAAAGTTATGGTGATTATTATTTGTTTTCCAGTATTTTGAACATTTAGCCTAAATTAACTCAGTTTTAAAAATAAAATATTTCTTTCTTCATATGTGAGATCTGAAATTTGGAATTAAGTAAGTAAGTAAGTAATCAGGGACAATACAGGGTCTATAGTTTGACACTGCTAGTAATGTTACATACCACTAGTTGTTGTGATGACCATGTTTGACGATTCATGGTACTTTTGAACATTCTCTTTCCACTTCATTATGGGAGAGTCATGTCGTTCAGCCATCTGTTTCAACTTTGTATTTACAGTCTTCTTTGATGTGCAAACCCCCAATTTGGACAGTCTCACAAATCCCTTAAAACAATTCAAGACATTAGACTAACATGCTAGTTTTATATGTCAATTCTAGTTATATAATAACCAAACCTTTCCCTATTTTTTCTTTTTCTTTCTTTCATTTCTTCTCTTTCTTTATCTTTCAGTTATTTATCCATCAATTCAGTAAGTGATTCTAATCTATCCATTCTTTTAATCTTTCCTATTTTTTCATTCATTAATAATTATTGCTTTCCTCCTTTCTTTTTTACACTTTCTTTTTTTTGCTTTGTTCATTTCTTATTTAAATTAGTAAACTCGCATTTTTGACCAAGTGTACCTTTTTATTGGTTCGACTAGCGTGAAGAAGAATACCAACTGTGTGTTGTACGGCATTCATTCTGTTGTTCCGGCACTTCATGATAATTGAGCCAGCCATCAAAACATGAGGTTTCCACTCTTTCTTTCGCGAGTAAGATGATGGAACTGCAGCACTTTTCAGAAGATTGAAAAACAGTGGACAATGCATCCGCCATTCCTTCAGTATCTTGGTGATCGAAAAGGATTTCAATTGCTTAGGTTGTACAGCCTTCATTAGCGTTGTTTTCGTCTTGCAGAGCTTGTCAATTTCACGTGATATTTTGAAACAGATCTGTCTGGTGATGGATTTCGCAAGCTTCTCGTTTGACATAGCTGCACTGGCAATAGATTTGTAGTTGACTTTCCGCATTAAACTTAGTCCAAGCTTCCTTAAAGTATTCGGAAGCTTTCTTCGCTGAACCTTTGATTTCCAGACTGATGTTAACTGTGAGTGGGAATATAAGTAATTATAAATTTATATATTTTTAGCGCCGCGTATCCAAAATAAAGTCAATGAATTGTTTTTAAATTACTACGGCAACTGTACGTACATACCTCTATCCCCTCTTCTCTTTCATTTGTGTTTGCCACTGAATTTCCTCTCTCTGTTATTTTCGGTGTTTGTGTACTTTTATCGACGAAGATCGTTGTTGAATCGCGCGGGCTTGTAGATGTATAAATGTGGGGTGGGCCGCATGCATTCATTTCCGCGACGTCCACTAGTGGTAATTGATTCGTTGCAAGAGCCCTGTTTTGTGGTGTTATATAAACGTCTGTGTGCAGTTCTGTGAAGTTAATAGACTTCTGCGCTTTGGGCTGAATCGAGCTTAATGACTTTTTATGCATTGACACAGATGAGTCTGGGTTAGGTGGTGTATTCCTTCCTCGCTTAAATCGGACAGTTTGAATATCTGCAGCAACGTTTCTAATACGACCTTTAAAAAACTCAGTCAGTTCCATGTTTTCTTTCTTTGAACGGGAGTATCTTTGCAATTTTGCTTTACAAGAAGAGCATAGATAATCGGTTGCATCTCCTTCTTCCACAGAATATTCAAGAATTGCTTCTAAAATTTAAAAAAATTCTTGACTACCAAATAGACGATATCGGTCCTTGGCGTTTTCCAATGTCCTCCCACACGTTCGACATAAAATTTCACTCAAGTATTTTACAGGGGTTACTTTTTCAGCATTCATGATTTCAGGAGTGAATATCTTCCCTATGAATTTCCCGGCATGAAAAAAAGGTAAGCGGGCCGGGCGTTACGAATTCACGAGTGCGACAAAGCGGAAGTGATACGAAACATTATCGATTAATCGTGGTCATTGCTCCTATTCTCTGATTGGCTGCTTTGTTGGACAGCCGCCATATTGAATAATTTGAATTTTGACTTCCGGAACAAGTTCCAACAGACTTCGTTCCCAGGGGTATTTCTCTGGGAGCGAGTAACGAGCGACAGAATATACCCCTGGGTTCCCGAGGATGAATAGTCTTGTGCATTGTATGTGGTTTGTTGCACGTAACATTTGTTCTGAGGTATTTTAGAAACGGTTCTCCACTGTATTGCCTGATTGTTAAAAGAGGAACTAAGACATCATTATGTACTACCATGCATTCTATGGAGAACCGTTGCAAAATCAACTAATATTGCCCAACCAATGCTCATAAACAGAACATAATAGTGTTGTTATTAACAGGTGTTTGTGGAGAGAGGGGAGGTAGAGGGGTTAATTTGGGTAGTGTTTGGGCTTCCTGTGTTGAGAATTCAAGATGGCGAACCTGGTTCGAAAGACGAACGTTTTGAGCAATTTAATGTCAACTTGTTTGAGTTGTTTCCGAGAAGTTCTTTTCAGTGTCTTCAATAAATCAATCTTCAAACTGGTAAGGCATATTTTCTGTGAAAACCTGATCCGCTAAAGTACTTTATTTAGGTTTAGTTTGAGACTTGAATCTTTACGGCTTTAGCTACTTTATGATAAACTTTTCACTGATAAACAATAGTAGGATAGAGAAATTATGATTTATAATTCATTGATAAAGGAATCAATAAGTTTATGTGATAATTCTTTGTGACTCGAAATTGACTCGTGGTTGACTTGTCACTCGTGTTTGACTCGGGCTCGAACTTGACTCGTTCTGTGATAGAACTCCTTTCGGCAGCCCAACGATATAAAAGTTTGGTTAATGCCAAAAGGCTGCCAAAAAGGAATGATCTTATGGCAAGCGATACCATTCAAAAGTGTATCGAGTTTCCATTTCATGGTTGAGATAATTGATCAATAGGGTTGAGTTTACAACTACATGTCGAGAAAACAATCGCTATGAATGAGAAACAAGATCAGTGGTTGAAAAACACGATCGCTATGATCGCGATTTACGATTGATGATCGAGAATAACTGGTGATCGAGAATTACGATTGGTGGTCGATAATTACGATTGGTGGTCGAGAATTACGATTGATGATCGAGAATTACGATTGGTGATCGAAAATTACGACTGTTGATCGAGAATTACGGTTGATGATCGAGAATTGCAACTGGTGATAGAGAATCGGAGCCGAGCCTGCGTTCCTCTTGTTCTCCCGTCATTAATTTAGCGATTAATTTTCTTCGCACCTGCGCATTTAGTTCGCTGAATCTAAAATGGCGGCTGAAAGCAAGAAAATATTGCAAGAACTGTTAGGAAAAGCTTCGGAGCTGTCTACTTTACTTGACTGCAAGACAAAGGAATCGATGTTCACTGATGACAACCGCTTGTGGAGATTTTTGACATAATTCGCACCTTCACACTTTGCGTATAAAACGCTACTCATGTTGGGGTATTTGAGTCCCAGCAAACTTGCTGTTCCTTCTCTTCGTTGATCAGTCATGGCAGAAAACAACCCACAAAACACGCTCCATGACTTCAAACTGGCCTTCACCAGCAATGGGTAAGACACAAATTGAAAGTCAAATTGAAAGTCAAATTTGCAGAACTTATATGATAATAATACTAAATTATTTTTTGTTATTTTCAATGCTAGATACAATCAATCACCTTGTGGCTTACAGGCACTAAACGAAAACTTTCAGTTGAAACACCGAGAAACAAGCAAATAATCTGCTTTATCGCTGTATTTTTGGTATACTGTGGGTGAGTACAAAACGCATCTTGTGACACAAATTACAATTCTTACTTCACCATAGTCGTTGCTTTCATCCCATGCTCAGCGTTTTACACGGCCTTGATTGCACGTTCGTAATAGACCGTTTTACCGATACGGCGACCATTTTGGATTCTATTGTTTTGGCTAAATCATTATAATAATAATTATAATAGATAATAATTATGGGATGCTCAGGGTGCAAATGACCTAAAAACTGTAGAGTGTGGAGTCGGGTCAATATATTATTTTTCTATTTCACTCTAACCATAATGTTGTATGACTTACCATCTACATGTGTTGTGTATTGTTGTATAATGTTGTACAAATTCATTGCCTTAAATTAGGTTTTCGTAGTTCTTCAGTCAGTTACTAGCTTGCACCCTGGGCATCCCATAATTCAACATGGCCGCCGTATCGGTAAAAAGGTATATTTATAGACAAGATCTGAGACAAGCTCTAACAGCAACAACAGCATTTGTCTGCATTTGTCTGTTCATGCCTAATTCTCATCATGCGCAACAAGGCTTTGGAACCAACTCCCACCTTGTTTAAGGAACTCCTATGATACAGAAAGTTTCAAAAAACAACTTAATACCTTTCTTTCTGATTTATATGTTATTTAACATATTAAAATATTAAGGGCATTGAGATTTTGGAATACACTAGAAATATATTATCATTATTATTATTATTACTATCGTCATGTAACTCTTATTGTATTTGGCCAGTATATAAAGTAATTATGAGCAAATGATACCACATGTAAGCTGCAGTCAAAAGATAAAAGACTTCCATTCTGCAATAAAAAGACCACAGTTAACGCTAAACTCAATAGCTTCTATCTCTGTGTGTTATTTTCTAATAAACGCTCACACTCTGAAAGAGATTTCCGATACATATGCAGATGTTGTACTGCTTCTCTTTGTAAATACAGTTCTCAAGAAATAGAAGCTGCACAAGAAAGTCTCGAAAAAAAAGATAAAAACTATAGGGAAACCAATTCATACACCAGTTGAGCAAGGGGGCACAATTGCAGTTGAAAACAACAATCAGCTGTTGTAGAAGCAGCAAACCATCAGCAAAACATGGCGAATAAGAGAACTTTAATTTTGCTTTTTAAAACCGAGAATTGTTATTGCAATAGACTTGTTATGGTCCATTAACTCTGTGCTGGCGACATGTGCATTTTGGCAAGGAATACCGGTGGGATCAACGGAACATTACAGTTCACCAGGTTACACCCTTCCTCTGCTCTGACATTCATGGACATCCACATCAAAACACAGCGCCAAATTACGTGATCAATTCTGACATGTCGAGAAAGTGCACATTCATTTTGTAGGTTCTCTCAAAGGAATGGTAATCGTCTACCATCAGAGTCACTTGTCAAGGCCAAGTGTGGTACCAGAATTAAATAAATATGTTATTTATCTCGCCACATGTATGAAAACGAAAGACATATACAACAACTACAAAATAGAAATGGAAAAAAAGTTGTTGTACACCAGCTTTATACGAATGTGGTCAACCTACTTCTTTAAAGTTGCTATTCCCAAGGTTTGTTTAATCAAATATTTATCTATTTTTCAGTCAAGCCCATTCTCAAAGTGTGGCATATGTGTCCTGCTGAAGGACTTCTTTAAACTTACAAACGATGTACTCAAGTGAAATGATCTCGCTAAGATACGGAAACATCACAACGACCGGCAAATGTATGTATAAGATAAAATTCCGCCAATAAAACTGTTGACAATATTGTTATAACAGTCTGTGCTGTTTTCTTGATAAGGGATGAAAAGGAATGCTATCAACGTCACCGTTTTCTTGCTAAAGACGACTCCAAAAAGTATCTGATCCTGATAATTAAAGGCAGGGAGCAGGCAAAGGCACATGTTCCAAACTGAACTTGTGCAAACACATGCGATTGGAATACTACGCCATGGGAATGAAGAGAAGCACTTTGTGTTCATTGATGAACTCTAGTGACCACATGACTCCAAACTCATGATCAATGTTCTTCTTCGACAGTTCAAGGAACTGGCAGAGGTATATTTATGCCTCATTTATTCAATCATGCGTGGAGAGATTGCCGAAAGGCAATAGATTCATTTTTACGCAAAAAGAAAGCACCACAGTAATCAGTTTTGTATATATACACTTTATTTAGTTATGAATATGAGGATTGAAATATAAATAAATAAAATTATTAACAAAGAAATAATGGATATTTCGTCAATACTAATTTGTAGTAATGGGCAGCTCCATTCTTCAGATCAGATATTAGGATTGCTCAGTTTATCAAATTGATCTATAGCTCTTGGACGTTACTTTTTATAAGCTTTTAGTACTTAGTGAGAATTAATTGAGTCTCACCTCGACATGTCAAGCAAGGTGCTTTTAGGTGTGACATTCTTATACAGCCGGAAATTCAAAAGCAAAACACAATTTCTAGCAAACAGTGCTGACATGGAAAGACGCATTCTCTACCCGTGCTTTCTGTGCTTAACTCATGCTAGAATGTTCAAAAACAGAAAGAGTCTGAAATTACATTTGAAGTATGTTCATCACCAGCATGGGGACACTGCTGACAACAAGTGTCACTATTGTGGGTGTGATTTGCCGCCCGGCCTACATGAAGTCTTCGCCCACATTTCTCGTCGGCATGGACCGAAGTAAGGCTGCTGGTATAAATATGATTGTGCTCAATGATGAATGATATCGATAACGATTAATAATCTGAGGGCATATATCAGTATATTACACACAGAGACTAAATTTGTAAAGTCAAAGCATAGATGCCAAAAACATTTTAGTTGTTACTGACATCTCTAGCTATTATCACTGTGAAATCTTACATCAGAGGAATATAATTCAATATCGTTCCTTTCACATCCCTGCTCAGCAATAATATAATTTAGGGACACTTTCACTATACAAGATTTCATCAGAAACTTTCCGCCTTTCTTTTTCTGCGACACCGATACAGTCTTTCACTGGATAATTAACAAACAAAAGCGGGTTTAGAAAATAGTACTCAGTAATTAGAACATTCATTGGACCACTTGTAATCCTAAAAGAAACAACAACAATATAGTCAGCGTAGGAATGTAAACAAAAGAAACCATGCCCTGTCAGGCAGCCAAAAGACTAATTAAGACTCATGTTCTAACATGTTAAATTAAATTTTTCCAGTAAACATCAAATCTTAGATGTTTTTATAAGAAAACTAAATGCACATAGAATATACTAATATTCATTGTCCACCTAAAAATTGTGTCATTTTCTAAAAACTTTTTTTGACGGAAATCGAACTTTCATTATTCTTGCCTGATATAGTAACTATTTTAGGAGTACTTTTTAAAGCATTTTGATGATTGCGAGCATTTTTCTACAGGCTATGAAATGAGTACTTTAGGTTACCATGGCAACGAAATTTGCTTTTTTCAAAATCCCATTGTTTCCGCAATTTTTTTATCCCAAATTCATGTTTTATACCTCAGAAACTCGGGCCAGCCATCTCTCCGTAAACTGTTGCATCATGGGATAGCATCTGCCTGAACTGTGTTCAAAAAATCGTTCAAACCTCGTTCAAACCTCGTTCAAACCAGTATTCATCTAATTCTCGATACATATTTGCGAAAATTCTGATGGGTTCTAAGAAAAGAAACCGATTCAGACGTACTAGGAATGGTAAAGGATATTCAGGAGGCTCGAAACATGAAATTATACGATCAGAACCTCCATCAGACACAGAGGAATCTCGAAGTGAAACACCGAGCGCGAGCGGATCGTCAACAGAACACGAGAACAACAAGAGTGACGAAGTCACCAGTGCTTCAAGAATGAAGATGGAGCTCCATGGTTATGAAGAAGAAAGCCATTCTGAAAGCTCTGATGATGATGATAGTGCTAACGAGGGACAGGGATACAGACTTATAGATTTGAAAAGCTTGTCTTCATCTGTTTCTGATGTCCATAAATGCGACGACGGTGAGTGAGTATTTTAAAAATCGTGTGGCTGCCTCTGACTAACAAATTGAGTTCACAATGTTCGACATGTATACATGATAGATAAATTATCACTTAAACAATAACATTGCCGATGTAGCTTCTTGTAAACACTATCAAAATTTGCTTTAGTGTTTGTAAAGATGTTTGCTGTTTAATTTTGTCATCTAAATTCAATATTTACAATATCGTTTTAGGAAATCTGTCTCTAAAGGAGAATGCTGGTGGAAAGGCTGGATTGGTGGCAGATCTGTACCTTGAATGCAGTTCATGTGGTCAAAGTACTTCTCTAAAAACATCAACAACTGTGACTAAAAGAGGAAAATCCTATGATGCTAACCGAAGAGCAGTTTACCATTCTATAGAGACTGGTGGTGGCTACGAAGGGTTATCTTCATTCTGTAGTATAATGAATATGCCATCCTTATCAAAGTCAGCATATTACAAGCAAGTTGACAACGTGCTTGGAGCTCTAGAAGTCGAGGCAAAAGAAGATATGAAAAGAGCAGGAGCTCGACTGCGACAAATAGTGTTTGAAGAAAATGAGGGAGTGAATAATGACAATGACATTGTTGATGTTGCTGTCAGTTTTGATGGAACATGGGCGAAGAGAGGCTTCACGTCACTAACTGGGATTGTATTTGCCATCTCAGTTGATACTGGGGAGGTACTAGACTACCATGTACTTTCCAAAGCATGCCAGAAGTGTTCTCTAAATAAAACACAGTGTGGACAAGATAACAACAGCTTTGAGGAGTGAAGGGCAGAACATTTAGCATCTGATGAATGTGACATCAATTTTTTTGGAAGTTCGCCTGCAATGGAAGCAGAAGGGGCTGTTGTAATGTGGAGCAGATCCATCCAAACACACAACATCAGGTATAAATGGATGGTATCAGATGGTGACAGTAAAGCCTCTAAATCAGTCACATTCACAAGTCAGCCAGCTAGATGAACAGCGATGATATTTGCACTTTATACAAGTAGCGTTTGTTGTTCGGAAAGTATTACCGCCGATTCCGATGAAACGCGACCACCTAGACTTTGATTTGATGGTTTGTACTTTGCATTAGGTAGACGTCAATCACATGCGAATCATCGAAGTATGAATAGTTTTCGCTCAATAATTCAATTGTATCGTTTATTAGCCATTTCCAACCAGAGAAACCAATATGAAAGTTAATCTAGCACGTTAGAGCTTAATCTACATTCCGTAATTCCGCCTAAAGCAATGTACAAACTCAATCCTCAAAGTCTAGGTGGTCGCGTTTCATCAGAATCGGCGGTAAATACGCTGCGCCTGCAAATAAGTTACGACCGACGCGGGAACCCGGGAAACAACGAAAATAATACTATTATTATATTAAAATATGTCATGCTATAAAAGAAAACTCAATGGAAATATGTCTTAGGGAGTATAAAAAAATGATAAATACGCAGTTTATTCGACATTGACTGTCTAGCGAAATTGGCTATAGAATGGTCATTGAAAAATGGTACCAGGTCTTGGAAAAAGCGAGTCTCGAAATCTCAGCGTTCCAGGAAAGAGTCTACCAGATTTCATATAAATCAATATGCAGCTTGAAATCGCGAATTTCAAATTTCAAACAAAATACAATGTAGGAAAGTCTCGGGCTCGGATTTTTAAACAAGTGTCTCGGCGTCTTGGCGAGTCTCGGATTCGATAGACACATACATGATGAATTATCTATACATCCCAAATTATCAAACGTAAAACATAATCAACCGTAAAGCTTCACGCTCCTCGTACATTTGTATCTCAATCGAGCTGAATCGTTATATACATGTACCATACAATCAGATACAATGCTTTGTACATGATATAGAACGCGGTTTGCTTCGGCAACCGCGGTTAATTCGCGGTTAATTCGCGGTTAATTCGCGGTTAATTCGCGGACAGACCGCGGTTGTTTTGCGTTTTTACCGCGTCCACTGAACGCGCAACGGACGCGTCTTATGGCTCAATGTTTTCAGACGGCACTGTAAGTCCTTTCTTTGGTTGATGACCCGTTAACGTTTTAGTAATTATAGTTCTCATTATCTTACAGTTTGTAAACCGTTTCGCTACTGAGAACGCTAGATCACTAGATCGTAAAGGATGTACATGTAATCGACAACACAAATAAAAAGCTGTCCTCTGTTGATGTTTACACTAGTGATACAGTACAAACTATTTTTGGCAATTATCAGCAACAATTACACTCCGATATTATAATATATACAGTACTCCAAAGTTTCAAAAGCTGCCTTCTAGAAATGTTATGAACAATAACTATCAGTATGTAGACTGAACAGTGATATTGTAGAATCACAATGGGTGGAAAACGCTCAGGTCCCTCTGTTGAGAATTATTCCTGTAGAAGACGAAGATGGTCAACGCGTTCGAGGCAAACTTGAATTTTCACTCATTGAAAACATCAAGCTAAGAAGATAAATCAAGTTTAAAAGTAGCTGAGAATATGTGGATCCAGGAACATCTAATCGTTGATAAAGTAGAAGCTTTGGAGAGATGAAGCGTGCCATCAATTCTCTGTGATGTTGAATTTAATCTTCGCTGGATTGATGAGAGATCAAATCAAACATGAAATGCTCAAGAACTTCCAAGACTTTGTTCAGCCAAGCAAGCATTCCAAAATGGATCTGGAAACCTTGGAACTTTACTATGATGATGCAGTCCAAGAAATGGATTATCAAGAAGTATGGGAAACGGCATGCGATGTTTGTCATTTCATGAACATTAATCTCCACGATTCTTGGAAAAGCTATCTACCAGAACTACCAAAAGTCGTAAGAACAACGATCCACCTGGCCCTCATTGAAATCGAAAAGTATCCTCGAAGCTCACCTCTCACATGTGTAGTGAGTTCTATGCTTTACCATGGACATATCAACTTGTATTATAAAGCTTATCCTTATCCAGGTTCTATTCATTTTAACTTTGCAAACAAACAGAATTGAAGGTTGTTAATCTATTGATGTTTGCTGATATTGTTATTTCCATTAAATGTTGATAAAACTTCCATCGTAGCTTTATTTACTCTCAGTTGGTAGTTTACCTTCGTACACTCAACATGGGTTCTTTTCAATCACAAATCTATTATCACTGCCTTTTAATCATTGCAAGTCGACTTAGTTTTCCCATTGTTTGGGCTCAAATAGTCACTCTATTTCAATCCCTCTCAAACCAACGGGTTAACGATTTAAAATTAATTTATACACAGAGTCAAATGAATACTAAATTCGGTAGGCAGTTAACGTTTCTTCACCTGGTCAAAGAATTACAATTGACCGAAGAGGAATGGGGCGAGTTGTTGCATTTCTCAGTGCATAAGAGCAAACATCACAGCTATTCTCACTGGGGTAAATCCAAACACAAAGCCAAAAATCCCGGTTATTACACATTCCCACATTCCAAGCGTGGTCCACGAGATATATTACATCACCTAGTGCGCACTGCTCCCTATAAATACGCCTACTTTCATAGATTTATTCTAGTTTAGCTCTTTTTCCAAAAGACGTACAGATGCGAACGAAAACTTTTGAGTCACAGAGATCATCGCTGCGCCTACCGCTTCTGGATTCCGTCGAAGGTCAAACCTCTTCGCTGTGTATGCAGTACCCACTGCAGTCTATTATATCTTGGTTAGTTCTTCTACTGTGAAGCTGTTCACGTCAGTTTTAATATTCTGGTTCAGATTCACGTCGAACCTTTTACCTTACGCAATATAAGCTTACCGATTCACTTCTCGCCGTCCTTCGTCAACCATGTGGTTGCCAAGTACTCGTTTTACGGTAGTATATCTTGTTTGGACCGCTCAAATTATTAGTCTTTGAATTTATCTAGTTGACGAAGTTTAGCGACGTGTGTAGTCGCTCAAAGTATTGGTTTATCATAGTTAGTTGTTTGGCGAGGTCCGCGGCAGCGACGTGTGTAGTCGCTCAAATTATGAGTTTTTGAATTTATCTAGTTGGCGAAGTTTAGCGACGTGTGTAGTCGCTCAAATTATGAGTTTTTGAATTTATCTAGTTGGCGAAGTTCAGTGACGTAGGTAGTCGCTCAAATTATTAGTTTTTGAATTTATCTAGTTGGCGAAGATTAGCGACGTGTGTAGTCGCTCAAATTATGAGTTTTTGAATTTATCTAGTTGGCGAGGTTTAGCGACGTGTGTAGTCGCTCAAATTATGAGTTTTTGAATTTATCTAGTTGGCGAAGTTTAGCGACGTGTGTAGTCGCTCAAATTATGAGTTTTTGAATTTATCTAGTTGGCGAAGTTTAGCGACGTGTGTATAGTCGCTCAAATTATGAGTTTTTGAATTTATCTAGTTGGCGAAGTTTAGCGACGTGTGTAGTCGCTCAAATTATGAGTTTTTGAATTTATCTAGTTGGCGGAGTTTAGCGACGTGTGTAGTCGCTCAAATTATGAGTTTTTGAATTTATCTAGTTGGCGAAGTTTAGCGACGTGTGTAGTCGCTCAAATTATGAGTTTTTGAATTTATCTAGTTGGCGGAGTTTAGCGACGTGTGTAGTCGCTCAAATTATTAGTTTATCATAGTTAGTTGTTTGGCGAGGTCCAGCGACGTGTGTAGTCGCTCAATTATAGTTTCTTATATTTTGATTGTTTGGCTAAGTTTAGCGACGTGTGTAGTCACTCAAATTATTAGTTTTTGAATTGATCTATTTGGCGAAGTTTAGCGACGTGTGTAGTCGCTCAAATTATGAGTTTTTGAATTTATCTAGTTGGCGAAGTTTAGCGACGTGTGTAGTCGCTCAAATTATGAGTTTTTGAATTTATCTATTTGGCGAAGTTTAGCGACGTGTTTAGTCGCTCAAATTATGAGTTTTTGAATTTATCTAGTTGGCGAAGTTTAGCGACGTGTGTATAGTCGCTCAAATTATGAGTTTTTGAATTTATCTAGTTGGCGGAGTTTAGCGACGTGTGTAGTCGCTCAAATTATGAGTTTTTTTGAATTTATCTAGTTGGCGGAGTTTAGCGACGTGTGTAGTCGCTCAAATTATGAGTTTTTGAATTTATCTAGTTGGCGAAGTTTAGCGACGTGTGTAGTCGCTCAAATTATGAGTTTTTGAATTTATCTAGTTGGCGGAGTTTAGCGACGTGTGTAGTCGCTCAAATTATTAGTTTATCATAGTTAGTTGTTTGGCGAGGTCCAGCGACGTGTGTAGTCGCTCAATTATAGTTTCTTATATTTTGATTGTTTGGCTAAGTTTAGCGACGTGTGTAGTCACTCAAATTATTAGTTTTTGAATTGATCTATTTGGCGAAGTTTAGCGACGTGTGTAGTCGTTCAATTATAGTTTCTTATATTTGGATTGTTTAGCTAAGTTCAGTGACGTAGGTAGTCGCTCAAATTATTAGTTTTTGAATTTATCTAGTTGGCGGAGTTTAGCGACGTGTGTAGTCGCTCAAATTATGAGTTTTTGAATTTATCTAGTTGGCGAAGCTTAGCGACGTGTGTAGTCGCTCAAATTATGAGTTTTTGAATTTATCTAGTTGGCGAAGCTTAGCGACGTGTGTAGTCGCTCAAATTATGAGTTTTTGAATTTATCTAGTTGGCGGAGTTTAGCGACGTGTGTATAGTCGCTCAAATTATATGATGAGTTTTTGAATTTATCTAGTTGGCGAAGTTTAGCGACGTGTGTAGTCGCTCAAATTATATGAGTTTTTGAATTTATCTAGTTGGCGAAGTTTAGCGACGTGTGTAGTCGCTCAAATTATGAGTTTTTGAATTTATCTAGTTGGCGAAGTTTAGCGACGTGTGTAGTCGCTCAAATTATGAGTTTTTGAATTTATCTAGTTGGCGGAGTTTAGCGACGTGTGTAGTCGCTCAAATTATGAGTTTTTGAATTTATCTAGTTGGCGGAGTTTAGCGACGTGTGTAGTCGCTCAAATTATGAGTTTTTGAATTTATCTAGTTGGCGGAGTTTAGCGACGTGTGTAGTCTCTCAAATTATATGAGTTTTTGAATTTATCTAGTTGGCGAAGTTTAGCGACGTGTGTAGTCGCTCAAATTATTAGTTTATCATAGTTAGTTGTTTGGCGAGGTCCAGCGACGTGTGTAGTCGCTCAATTATAGTTTCTTATATTTGGATTGTTTGGCTAAGTTGAGCGACGTGTGTAGTCACTCAAATTATTAGTTTTTGAATTGATCTATTTGGCGAAGTTTAGCGACGTGTGTAGTCACTCAAATTATTAGTTTTTGAATTGATCGATTTGGCGAAGTTTAGCGACGTGTGTAGTCGTTCAATTATGGTTTCTTATATTTGGATTGTTTAGCTAAGTTCAGTGACGTAGGTAGTCGCTCAAATTATTAGTTTTTGAATTTATCTAGGTGGCGAAGTTTGGCGACGTGTGTAGTCGCTCAAATTATTAGTTTTTGAATGTATCTAGTTGGCGAAGTTTAGCGACGTGTGTAGTCGTTCAAAGTATTAGTTGTTGAATTTATCTATTTGGCGAAGTTTAGCGACGTGTGTAGTCGCTCAAATTATTAGTTTTTGAATGTATCTAGTTGGCGAAGTTTAGCGACGTGTGTAGTCGTTCAAAGTATTAGTTGTTGAATTTATCTATTTGGCGAAGTTTAGCGACGTGTGTAGTCGCTCAAAGTATTAATTTATCATAGTTAGTTGTTTGGCGAGGTCCAGCGACGTGTGTAGTCGCTTAATTATAGTTTCTTATAATTGGATTGTTTGGCTAAGTTCAGTGACGTGTGTAGTCACCCAAATTATTAGTTTTTGAATTTATCTATTTGGAGAAGTGCAGTAGCGACGTGTCTACGCGCTCAAATTATTAGGTTTTGAATTTATATATATCTATTTGGCGAAGTTCAGCGACGTGTGTAGTCGCTCTGCAAAATTTATTTAGTTTGGGCCTCTCAGGCCAGGCACAGATACTGAACTGGGTTCAGGTGCCGGTGTATAGGTGGCAGTCGGTGCTCAGCCAAATTTATTTAGTTTGGGCTCCCCCGGGCCGGGCACAGATACTGAACTGGGTTCAGGTGCCGGTAGGTGTGTTTGGCGTATAGCTGGCAGTCGGTGCGCAGCCAAATTTATGTAGTTTGGGCCTCTCGGGCCGGGTACAGATACTGAATTGGATTCAGGTGCCGGTAGGTGTGTTTGGCGTATAGCTGGCAGTCGGTGCTCAGCCAAATTTATTTAGTTTGGGCCTCTTGGGCCAGGCACAGATACTGAACGGGGTTCAGGTGCCGGTACTGAGGTGTGTTTGGAGAAAAGCTGGCAGTCGATGCTCAGCCAGATGTGAACTGGGTTCAGGTGCGTTAGTGTGATGTTTCGCGATAGCTGAACTCGGTGCTCAGCCAAATTTATCTTAAGTTGGGCCTCGGGACTGGCACAGATACCAGCTAGTGTTGTTTGGTGGTAGCTGGATTGAATTGTCTAGCTGAACGCCACGGGCTAATTTCGTGGTATTTTTACAGCGACAGGGGTAACCTCGCTGAAATTATTAGGTATTTTTGGCACAGTACAGCGACAGGGGTGACCTCGCTGAAATGATGAGGTAATCTTGGCACAGTATACAGCGACAGGAATTAGTGACCTCGCTGAAATTATTAAAACAATCTTGCGGTCTGGAAGCCTACGTGCACATGTCTGCTCCAGTTTATAGTGCTGAAGCCGTTGTCATATCAGTAGCAGCACTGACTATCGACTCCATTCTATCCTAGACAACCATTACGGTTCTATAGTTTCGCTAGCTACTACAAGTTTGGTCTTTGTGGTAGCCCTAATTTTTGGCCATAGTTCGACTCGATTCAGGTTTAGAAATATTATGTGCATCGTTAGTGACATGTGCTCGCTTCTCCGATTACTGTCAGCCTGTTCTCCCTTGCTAAGCCGCCTCGATGGGGTTGTCTAATACCCTTCATTACTCTGTCCCTGGACGGGGTATTTCGGGGCTGCTTTGCTTGGGGGTTATTCTCCTTTCCCAATAGTCACTGTCCTTTCCCAATAGTCACTGTCCTTTATAGAGTCGGACGTCTCTTTTGATTCCTCGGAAACGTATCGTAGCTTTGTACTTGTCCCTGTAAGCCATTACAGAGCTGCACGAGCACGAGGGAAGGGAGATTCCCCAAGCGGGGCAGCCCCTATATGCTATCATCCCGCATAGAGTCTCTAGCAGCCTCGGCAGAAGACTCTTTTGCCGAGAATAGGTGGGGAAAGTGGCGCGGATACTGGGATCTCTGACCATCATCAGGATAGCTACCTCCAGCAATTTGGCACAAGGCCAATACAAACTTCTGGATTTATTGGAAGGGGCTATTTAGTTTTTGAGTTCTGAGTTTTGGGAGAAGAACCATGTTTTCGACCCCCTACTACATGCATGACGTTTCAGACGTTAGTCCTTCTTTAAGTTTAGGGGTTGTGTGTGATTTCCCCAGAGGATGAGATAACTGGGAACTGGTGCCGAAGGGCCGATTGTTCCCATATCTTAATAACCACACCCTTGGCCCTGTGTGCGGATTTCCCTAGTGAGAATATATTACAAGTCGATCTTCATTTGTTTCTTCTCTTCGAATGGTGAACACAGGTTGCTTTCCACCCTCGTTACAACTCAGACTAGAACGTTTGTTGAATCGTACTCGCTGCATTTTGGCATGTTGTGGTGGGCAAATCATTGTTCAAAATTCAGAATTATGTGATGGAAAAGATTCTGACGGTGATCGATGTATTTTCTAAATTTGCCTGGGCTATTCTATTAAAAACCAAGACTAGATAGGAGATCACTGACACCTTTATGAAAATCTTCAAAACGAAAAGAATACCATCCAAGTTGCAAACCGACAAAAGACTTGAATTCTTGAATCGCACATTTCAGAAATATTTAAAATAAAAACATGTTCATTTCTTTACTACAAACAGCAAAACAAAAGCGTCAGTCGTAGAGAGGTTTAATGGGACTCTAAAGAATAAACTGTTTAGATATTTTACCTTCAGATGTTCTGAAATCCAATGACAGTTATCATCAGAGCATCAAATTGAAACCCACTCAAGTCACTAAAGCCAACGAAGATGTAGCAGACCTGTTCGTTTCAGATTCAGTGTTGGAGATCAAGTAAGATTCAGCAAAGTGAAAAAACGTTTGACAAAGGATACACACCAAACTGGAATCTCGAAATATTCAAATGACTACCAAGAAAACCACCCATCTATCGCCTTAAAGATGAACAAGGTGAAACTTTGAAAGGTGTGTTTTATGAACAAGAAATCCAGAAAGTTGTTTATCAAATTGAATCTGTCAAGAAAAGAAAACGGAAAGAAAAACTAGAATATCTGGTCAAATGGAAAGGGTACCCCGATAAGTTTAATTCCTGGGTCCCAGCACGTAACATGAAAGCATTGTAATACTATTTTGTGTAAAAACGATGAAAGTAGCAGTGCAGTCATGATTTTACAGAAATATTAAAACACTTGCCATTACAAATTGATCTTGTTGTAATGCATATACTATTTAAAATATGCTAGATCTGTCTCTTTTTGGGAGACCCTTACGCCATCCATGTTCAACAAATCTGTGAATAATGGGATGTCCATTGTTTTACTTGTGTAGTCATGTACTTGATCTAGATCAAAGCAAGTTGGAACGAAAGATAGGACATCCGAGTTAGGATTGTAAATTTAAGTAGCTAAACACCTTGACACAAGAACTTTCTACAATATTGACATTGAAAACTAGAATAATTTATTCAGTGTCAGTCCGATTTCACACTTCAGTTCCGATGCACGTGAGAATTCACAAATTATTCATCAACGCTCTTTTGAAACGAAACTTATTTTCAATCAACTCTTCCAGTGTGATTATTTTCTAAACATATATTTCCGGTTAAATTCAAACCATCCAATCACGACATGTAACTTAATCCATGGGCATACAAAGTACACACACAGTACGTGAGTCATGTTCGTGTATTCAAGCTGCTGGTACAATTTGATATATTTGCCGTTTTGGTAGCAGCATTGAGGACTACTTCCAGTGAGAACCGTTACTAACATATCCAGGTACGATTCAAAACACGATGATTCCAATATAACGATATGTAACGAACGCTACCCATGTTTATACATTCTTATGCTCGTCAGTCGTTGATCTGTCAAATCACTTTATATTTCTATGAGCTAAAACAGTTTGATCTGTCTTTATACAGATGTAGCCACGTCGAGGAGAAACCTACGACACTAGTGTTTAAAGAGAGGCAAACAAAGAGAACGAAATGGCGTAAGGACGTGCAAATGCTGTCTTAAATACGACTGTTATACTCGACAGCTGGCGTTGTATCACTCATGCATGTTGACTAAATAATGAACTAATTTATTAATAATGAATTTGTCTAGATATTTCGCAAATTACTCAGATTATTTATAGTGATACTTATATCAATGTTAGTGAAGAGATTTTTCTAAAACAAGTTACCCGTTTAATGCAGGCCGGTATATTATATGGCAAAACAGACTGTTCTGCATAATCATGTTTACGTAATAATAATAAATAACTTCAAATATTTTTGGATGTATCTTTTGCTGTATTATATTTTATGTGACTGCTCTATACGAGTTTATATGGAACTTTTTCCTGAGCTTGTGAAAATCGCTACCCACTCGGCATATGCATGAGATTAGGAAATGGTTCCGAAGTTCGGAACCTTTAAAAAGCTCTCCACTCGGTATATTCATGAGTTCAGAAAAAGTTTCCGAACTTCGGGACCTTTTTCAGAGCTTGTGAATAGGGCTATTTCACTCGGCCACTCATTTTTGAGGGGGCAAATTCCCTAATTTTGTACAGATTGGCAAAATATTGATTTTGAATTTCATGGGCCATTACGGAAGCACTTCAACTGTCATTGCGGTTATGGAATTATTGCAGCAGCATTGAGGACTACTTCCAATGATCATCGTTATAATATATAATATATATGTATGTTTAAAAACATGTGATTCCAATATAACGATGGATACCAGCGCCGATCAACTCCATGTATATAATACATACACCGATTCTTATTGTCATGCTCTTGTATGTTACACAAAACGTTAAAAAGGATTAAAGAAGTTTATCAAGACAGATCATTCCAATGCATACGATATCCCAGTCATGCAGCTATCCGGTATTAGAAACTTGTTATACAACGAAAATGAACATTTGGACGAGGAATTCAGCAACACTAAAGAACGAAAGTGCGAAACTCTTTTGCAAAGAAACCTAGCATCGTTTAATTTATGCATTGATCCTTTTGAAGGCGATGAAGATTGTGCATTAAGAAGCATCGTAATGCAGTTAAGAAAAAGCAAAGAATGGAAAGACTCAGATAAGAAACTATTTGAACGCTTACATGAATTTGGAATGGGTGGTAGTTCAGAGGAAGACGTTTATCAATTACGTCAACTATTTGTCAACAATGTCAAATCTAAAGACTGTTACCAACAGATTTTAGCAATATCACCCGAATAATTAAAATAGTATGATACAAAGTTAGTTGTATGCTGTTAAGATGCAACTAGGATTTCAATTAATTTACTGAGTAATTTGCGTAATATGTAGACAAATTATCAATAGTAAATAATTTGTTGATTAGTTCATTATTAGTAAACATCCCTCGTTTTTAAAACTGCCTCTGTATGTCCTAAAGGCAATTCATTCTCTTAATTATCTTTGCCTCTCTTACCCTAGTGTCGTAAGCTTTTGAATGTCAATTACCACAACCGATATCTCATCCCTTTTTTCCAGTTCATTCATGATATCATTGAGTTGACATACATACTGGTTCTTCGGCATAGGCCTTCAATACATTGTCTAAGTAGGTTTCTTGATCTTGTGTTTTGAAGTGAGCTTTTAATGTATCAGTTCGTTTTTGTTGTGATACCATATTGTGAGTTGGAAGAGGCATCAAGGATATAACCTTTGCATTTCCCTTGTGTTTTTTTGCCTATCCTTTTGCAGTCTATCCCATAATATATTAAAGTTAAGACCGCAATTGCAATCTCTGGACTGATAGTTGTGGCACCACATAAAGATCGGTTGATGGTATTATGAAGACGTTCCTTACATTCAGTCCCTTGTCCTGGTTTAAGGCCTGAAAGACAGCCTTTTTTATATGTACTCTTAGATTTTCTATTTACTTTAGGATTTTGCCTTGTGGATCACCGTCCCATATGTGCTTCCAAGCCCTCATGAAATCATTTAAGTGCTGTTCAATAAACTCATGTTCTGGTGTATTACACTCTCTAGCTATCCCGCAGTCACCATCTGCTAGAAATACGAGACCAAACTCTTTTGACATTTGCTTAGAGTATTGGGAACTCTTCGGATTTCATTTAACAACTCTTTGAACTCCATGAAATAAACCGTTACATCATGGAGTTGACAGATGAATTTAAAAGCCAAGGGACAAGGAATTTAGAAGGGAAACTAGCGGCTTCTTGTCATGGCCTTAATGGAGATGTTTGTGTATTGAACGAGTGTCCAAATAGACAGGATTGGTAACCATCTCGCTCAAGACAACACTAAGTTCGTCTGGCTTGGTAGTTTCATTACCAGGGAAAGTGTGGTGCCCCAAAAATACAAAAGCAGTATTGTCACTCCGTTAGATGAACTAGATGCAATCCCAAAATTTCTTTGTGCCCTTAGGAAATGCTTGGGTATTGACAAAATCAGTGATATTAATAGCAAGAGCTCGTGGTCACAAAAGCAGAAAATTAATGCCCACATCATGACCTCATTGGGTCATATCATTTATGATTCAGTTACACTATCAAAATACTATCTAAATGTTATCCACTTTTGCATAAAAATTACGTTTTTTCCATATATCTGAAGTGTGCTTTTATTTCCAGATAAAAACAAGCACCACCATCATCATCTCAGCCTCTACCACAGGCACCACCATCATATCCTCTTCCACAAGCACCTCCATCATATCATCTACCACAAGCACCACCATCATCATCATCTCAGCCTCCACTACAAGCACAACCATTACCATCATCATCATCTCATCCTATACATGTACCACAAGCACAACCATCATCATCACCAAGACCATCACCATGTACATCCATTGATAGGGAAACATGGCGGATGTTTCAATCCTTTGGAGGATTGTTTAATAATGTACAAGATTGGTTAAAAAGCCTTCACATTCCCAGAAATGTCGAAACATTAGAAGATATCCAATCCATCTGGGAATGTGGATGCAAGGACTGCCCCCCTTTGTGCAAATGGACAACTAAGATGAGGATCACAAAAGGGGGAAGAGGAAGTCATTCTTCCATATTCAAAGAAAGAAAGAAAGTGTACTCTGTATTCAAGAGTTTCAATTTTGATGTATCTGCAGTTATGGTACATTACCACGAAACAAAACCAGGGCAACTGTACAAACCTCTTATCTTCAAAACATCTCATAAATGACTTTTTACTTGTGCCCAGAACATGAAAAATGGTTTCACAAGACATGATGGAAGGCGCTTCATGTGGAGTTTTTCGAGGGAAATCTTGCACTCTTTACCTGTCATAGTGTTCAGTGTGTAGTCAAACTTGATATCGTTACCCCTACCATTCGTGAAGGAGCTGTGAAGTACGAAGAGATCAGCAACGTGATGGTCGCTAAAACAGAGACACATGGAAGTCTTGAAAGCTTTTATCAGTTACATGTATTGTTATCAGTTATTATGTATACAAACTTGAAGTTAAACTGTTGCATTGTAAAGAAATCATTACAAAATTAACCTGGATTTTCAGCCGTTGAAAGCAATGACTTCGAATCTTACCCAAACTTAGAGACTCGACTAGCACAATCAATATTACATACATGTACATGCCAACTAACTAACTAAATAATTTGAAGATGAATTGGACTTGAATTTGCGTTATTGCATTTGTGTATTGATTGCCATTTTATGTTTTTTTATTATTTTCAAACTTGTTGCTGTGCTTCGTACGTCTCGTTGAATTCAGGGGAAAACAACTCGAAATCCAACTGATCCAAAACTCACAAAATACGCCTCAAACCCTCAAATAACTATCAATCTATATTTGTAGCAAGTATTTGAAGAACAAGGTAGAGTGAAACACTAAAACCATGAAACAGTACTAACTTTAATTAGCACTAAATAGTGCAACTCAAGCATGTTAAGGCTTGGTTTTTAGGTATAACCTCATAAATAGCTAAAAAAAATCACAACTGAGGGCAGAATACACGAAACTTCTTCAAACTTGGCAAACTTATAAAAATAATTTGCCGTAATCGAATTTGCGTTTAAAAATTGATATACGTTGATCACGTGACCTATCATGTGACATCAAAGTTTCCCAGATAACAGTGAAAATGGGGTGGCGAAATTAAGTGGTGTAGATCTCAAATAACGTTTTTCATATAGTGATATACATTGTCAAGAAGATCCTGTTTGGAATGGATGACTACATTATAATAAAGATATCAATTTATTATAAAAACTTCAAATTTTCAAATTTGCATGAGGTTTTGGAGCCAGCATATCGTTGTATCATGCTGTATTCATCCAATCCAAACGTAACACTAAGGGCGAATGTCCGAGGCATCAATCAATAGTACAATATTTTGTGTGTCTTTTGATTTCGCCACCCCATCTGTCATTGATGTGGTGAATATCGAAATGAGGCGCCATTTTGAATAATTGGCCGAGAAAGTATTTACTTCTGAGGAGCCTGGAAACTGGTTTTAACCGCTTTGCTAACGAAACGGCGGCTCAAACCAAAATGGCAGACGAACAAGAAGAAAGCATGATCGATGTGTTGAGAGCATTTTCCCTTCCACCAGTGGTACTCAAGAAGTAATCTAGAAGCCATAAATATGCCATGATTATCAATATACGTACGTTAGCTCTGTTGGCCGAAAATAAATCATGGAAAGGCATTTATTTGATGTTTGTTTGTATGGTTTTATAGTCACGTAGTTTCCTTTGGAATGGACGATTTTTTGCAGGCAAGACAAGTTTTATAAATGTATTTTATACGCTAAATAATCAGTCGTAGTGGCAGGCGGTAAATTGATGGTGACATGCGCAAAACGCCTGTTCATTTAGTGGCGCGGATTTTGAAAACAAAATGACATGTAGAATAAATTGTGGCTTCGCTAGAGTATTTATTTGGGAGACAAAAGCGAAAGCATCGATAAATAACGAACGACAACAAGGTGAAACTGAGGCTAAATACAGAAATCGCATTTAAAATGAGAGGTTTGCTCTATACACAGAACAATATCAAGAACACTTAAACTTGGACAAAGGTACAGTCAATGATATGTGAGACGGAATACAATTTAATCAGATCATTGATTTTTATTAATAACAGAATGTAATACACTTAAAACATTTGATCTACAGCTACATTCCTAAAGAGCTACAAGTCAATCGAGAACAAAATATCACAGTGGAGGAAACCAGCTGAAAAGCATGCATATATTAATCAATTTTCATCCATAAAATGGTCAAAAACTTCACAAGTTCGAAAAGGATTTCACAGTCTACAGAATTGTCAATGCTGTAATAGTTTCCACATATCTCTTGCAAAGTCTTTCCCCGAAAACAAAAAATGTCTCAATAAGAAAACGAACCCTTTGAGAGACATTATAAACAAAACAAGTAATCTGATCCCCTAGAAGGCTCTACCAAACAATGGGGAGCTCAAGAAAATAGGAGAAATGATTTTTTTCAGAGCTGGATCAAACTTGTAACGAAAACCTTGGCAAGTCATTTGATGAAGTATTGGCCAAAACTCCTCTGTCAAATCTCCAAGAAAGAAAAAGCCCCACTGAAAAGAACAAGGAAAGAAGGCATGCTCAAAAAGCATTAAAAAAATCTAAAGAAGACCTTTGGAACAGAAATGTGAATTTTCACCTAGCCCAAAGAACATCTTTGGCATCCAGAGGTAAACAAAGACTGTACCAGTCTTTTGAAACACTTTCAGAAGCAAAGGAACGGCTTGAGAAGAAAGATCACGACAGGACTCACATCCCAAAGGAAATTGATGGCCAACTAGACCAACTGCTTGATGATGTACATAACTGGCCTTACAATGAACCTGTTTGTTGGACTGAAAATATTAGAGGCAAGAATAGTGAAACATCACCATCTAATGCAGGTCAACTACTGAAGGAGTATTTAAAATCACAAGGGATTGATGTATCCAAATTTCCAATAACTATGAAGGTAGGTTTGTTTATACATGTATCACAGGGCCGTAGCCGCCAGTATACGTGAAACCGTACCACTTTTCAAATTTAATTTATTTACATTTGTAATTATTCAGATATTTTTATATTATTTTTCCCCAAATTTGAAAACCGGACCAAGGTTATTGGGATTCTACATGACTGTATGTTACAGTGTATGTATAGTTCAATTCAGAGCATGCATGCATGTGCATGTACAATGTAAAAACTGTGATTCTAAATATTCATATCAGTTCTGGGTTCAATTCAATAAAACTTTTACAACTGTAATATACAAGTGTACATAAAATGTAGCTATTGTTCTTGGCAGCTAATACAATAGCTACACTTGTAAATTACAGTTGTAAAAGTTTTATTGTATTGACCCCTGGAGAAAATAAAATAAAATATGAAAAATAAAATAAGAAGAAATTATACATTTCAGTTCTGGGTGAGTTAATTTTAATAGTGGAGTAAATCACAAATTACATACAATGTAGCTACATGTATATAGGTACAAAAATTCCACATTATATCATGCAATATTATTAATTACAAGTATTATAAAAGGTGCAGGTAACAATGTATTTTGTTTGATTTTTAGGTAAATGTCATGTGCGGCGAGCACTTAAAAAGCAACCAGGTGGGTCTGTCTCTGTCCCTGTTCCCAGAAGTAACCAAAACATCACACATGATATAAAGGAGAAAGTTGCATCAGGGGAATATGATCTTGGTGTTTGTGTCCTTGAGAATGAGCACACAAAGCTTGTTCTCACTTCAGAAGGGGACATTGAGAAAAAGATTATTCAAGTTTCTGCACGAAAATATCCTCTTAAACAAATAGGTTCAGAAAGTGTCTAAATGAATAAAGATCTTCTAAGGGTGAGAAATGATGAGGATTATGAAAACATGTCCCAAGAGCAGATAAAAGACAAACTTCAGGCACTGTATGAAGATACAACAGGGATGATGACCAGAACTCGTCACTGGCTAATCTGGCATGACCACTCCTCCATAGCAGGTTAAGGCTTTATGCTGTTCTTGGTCAGGGAGCTGTATGATCCTGCTTTACATCCGACTTCTCAACAAAAACCAAACAGGAAAAGTTGTTGATGTCCAATCTGTAAATAAAGCACCACACATGTACATGATGGATGCATCAGGAGCAAAAGATTCCGACCAGCTACCTTTCATTCCATCACGACAATGGAATTTCATTCCATCACGTGTGGCTGAAGCAATTTTGTCAGACTGATATCAAAGTACCAGATAGCAACACAAAGATACAATTACAGGAGAAAATGCGATTTATGAATGGTGACTCTCCTGCTGTTGAATACGAAGATGGAACTCAGAAAGGAGGACATTTTACCTGCTCTGGGTGTGAAGGAGATATGCGACGAGCAAGTGAATATGATTACATGTGTTACCAGTTATATAAGACCCTGGAAGAGAAACGTAATCTTGTTCTTGCAGGAAAGTTAGGCAAAAGTAATGCAGTTTGTCCTTTTAAAAATCTGAAGGTAGATGAAATCAAGGTGGAGCTAAAGGCAAGACGAGAACAAGCTATTTCCGACGCTGTACTTTGTGATTTTCACGATCTATTCTAGCCCAATCCGAATTCCCCTCCATTGAGCATTCCAGGCTTAATTTTCCATTGTTTAAAGGCTTGGCTACCAGGCAAAGCGTCGGTCAAACTTCTATTTCACAATATTCTCGCTTCTCTACAATTACTGGTATACTTACAACTTGATTATTACGAAAATTAGAATGTCTGAAGGCAACTCTGTCGGTGTAAAATCGTCTGTAGTGAAAAGAAAAGCAAGTAAGAAACGGAGAGGGTTTCAAGGGTTCCAAGGACTTCCTAAATGGAAGCAAGAAGCGAAGAAACAACAGCCAAACGATGTGTCACAGCTGACTTTCGTGCCTGACTCAGAAGTTGGCATCCAAGACGATAAATCAGAAATACCCCAAGTCTCTGCTTCAAAGCGAAAGCTTCAAACAACCCAGTAGGATTCTGATGAAGACTACGAATGTAGGGAGAGTTCAGAGTCGGCGGAGGGCTATCGTTTTGTGTTTATGGAAAGCCTGAGAGATGTGATGCAAAGAATTCATCTATACACTAATTGTGAAGGTAGGTTGATTCATACACGTGTTTGTTTCACTATATTAAGCTTATATGCAATTTATGTGCTCTGTTTTGAGTTTTTATGTATTTGAACTGATTGTGACCTGAAATTAAATATAATTTCGATCACAGAGGACTTGAGGATGCGCTTTGGATTATGTAGCAGTCTGTCTGTCCAATGTGATACCTGTGGCATGTGCGAATTTTTTAGCCCTGGAAAACACGATCTGTCAGATAGTGTTCCAAGAACTTTGCAGGGAAAAGACATGAATAGAAGGGCTGTTTTTGCTTGCAATGAAGTTGGCATTGGAAGAGAGGCATTGGCAGTTATTTGTGAAATCTTTGACATGCCTCCCCCAGTGTCACCCAATGCTCGGACATCCCATGACAATGAGCTGTACAAGCAACACCTCGCCGTGGTAAAGGAAGAAGTAAGTAGGAACGTTGAAGAAGTGAAGGAGCTTCACAAAAATGAAGATGAGAACACTGTTGTCCCTATCTCAGTCAGTTTCGATGGTACCTTGGGCCAAGAGGGTACACCTCAAACCACGGTATTGGGTTTGTCATTGACACAAACACAGGAAAAGTACTTGACTATTCTGTGATGTCAAAATCATGTAGTGCATGCAGTATTCAAGGGAAAAAGCTTTCTGAGGAGGATTTTCAGGTCTGGTTTGAAGGCCATGAATGCCCAGGGGGGTTTGGTGGGTCAAGTCCAAGTATGGAACCAGCTTGTGCAAAAGAATTGTGGGACAGAAGTGTCGGCACGGGAGTTGAGTGCCACTACATGGTTTCAGATGGGGATTCCAAAGCATATAATGAAATCAATAAGACTTATGGTGTTTGTGAAGATTGTGACAGATATGGTAACATGAGCAAGACATCACAAGAATATAAGAACTGGGTAAACTCCCCTGAATACAAAGAGTTTGAAAGTACACACATGTCAGGGGACTCCGGCTGTCATAAAGTTCTGAAACTTGATTGTGTAGGTCATGTGCAAAAAAGGATGGGCAAAGCTTTGAGAGATCTACAGAAACAGAAAGGTAAACTTCAAGATGGGAAGTCAGTAGGTGGGAAGTCTGGTAGACTAACCAAAAGTGCAATAGAAAAACTGCAGAAGTATTATGGTAATGCCATTCGAAATCATGTCATCAAAGGTCCAATTACACCTGAGCAAAGGAAAGTTGCAGTTTCAGATATGAAAAAAGAGATCAAAGCTGGTCTATATCACAGCTGCAAATTACTTGCTAAAGAGAGGCATCAGTTCTGCCCTGAAAATTCCTGGTGTGCATTCAAAAACAGGTGCCACAAGTTTACAGAGAAAAATCATCATCTTGATCCAATATTTGCTACCTTTCTTGAGCCAGTCTACAATAGATTATCAGATGATACTCTACTAGAGCGTTGCCTTCCAGGACATACCCAAAATCCCAATGAGTGTCTAAACTCACTTGTTTGGATAAGATGTCCAAAACACAAGTGGTTTGGAAGAAAGCGAGTGGAAAGGCTGCTATTTCAGCTATTTTACAGTTTTCGTCTGGGGCTACAGCAAAGCACAGGATCATGGAACTGTCAGACATCCCTGCAGGCACTCAAACATCTCATACCAGCTTTAGAAGAGACAATTTGAGGGTCAAAAAGGCCCAAAAGAGAGCATCTGACAAATTTAAAAATTACAGGCGAGCTACAAGACGGGTAGCTGTTAGAGTAGAGGAATCGCGGATTCAAAAGGAAGGCACTTCATATGAAGCAGGAGCCTTTTAATTGAGAATGAAAGGCAGAAAAGACTTATAGTTAATGTATATGATATTGACAGATGTCCATAAAAGCTAAAATCAAGTAAAATTCCTTTCAATAACCATTTATCTTAAATAAGTTCCTTTTACAAACTTTAACTAGCATTTTTGAAAAATAAGGGTATTTTCACTATCCGTCACTGCCAATTTTTATATTTTCAAGAGTTTTTAAGCTAGAGACTTCATTTTTTCAGGAAATGGAGATTTGAAGTAGCTTTACAGAATGAATGATTTAGATTTGTAAAATAATGACTTAGTTTTCAGGTTTTAAAAAGTGAGCATATTTTGTTCCAATTTTGCCTAAAAAGCTGGAAAATAATTAAATCAGTGAATTGGTATCATTCATCCTACAGTTTCATCTTATATCAACCTAAAACCATAGTTAGTTTTTTAGGAAATTGTATTCCAAACCCATGAAAAAGTTTGGCAGTGATCTACTGTATATTACAGTACTGTAAGTATCTAGTTAAATATTAACTCAACAATTGGTAATATATTAATAAACATTGCATTTTATGAAAGCCAAGACTTTGCTGGTTACATACATATATGACATGCCTGGTACCTGGTACTGATGTATCATGTACAGAATCCTACAAAAAGTGTTCCAATTTGACCAAATTTTGACTGTAATTACAGAAGGGCTCTTTTAAAACTCACTATAGTTTTTTTCAAGCAAGATCTCCTAACTGAAAATGAGAAGGATATTCTCTTACTCTTCTGTGAGATGATGGGGATGTACTATGAGAATGATGATGAGAAGTCCCAGATCAGTATTGAGGTTATATAACATTTCCTATAGGCATGGACAAGCAATACAACAACACCTAACACCACCTAAAGCCATGACCCTTAGGAAACTATATGGGATTTACTACCACAGTGCCGTTGATCATGCTCCCTTACTTTACAGACTGATCTGTCTGAGATCTATTGGAGCAGAGCTGTTTGAAAGATACTTCGACCGGATAGAGGATATCACAAGAAAGACCTGGAATAAGCACATAGAAGACCTTGTGCCCAATGCCTTTCTCCACATTCAAGTCGAAGATGAAATGGCATCTCAAAACAACAGCTTTTCAAATCAAGAGAAAGAAATTTCTCATCTTGCTAAAAGTCTTCCTAAAGCATACAATACTGTTGTGTCAAAGGAAACTATGATGCAACACTCACGCCTGTGGCAATATATCACGGATACTACATTTAAGACATTTAATGACTGCAACAGCTTCTGCAGAGACGAGAATGTTTAATATGATTAAAAGCATTTAATACAGTCTGAAAATAATCACAATTTTCGAGGAATAAACTTCATAAATACTTATTCTCGTGTGCTTGTCCAGCCTAGTGCTTGCCTTGATCGTTCACCTCCGGGCATCTAAGTTATTTTCTTCTTCGCCTTTCTTCCAATAAGTTCGTAATGTCATTTGTACATCTACTCAGACTTTGTACATTTGTACTGACTTGTAACTGATTGCTCAAATGATTTTGCTTGAGTTCAAAGAACCACTGAGGACATGAATCGAAAAGAACGCTCGTCAGTCGTCACTCTTTGTGGTCTACCGCGATTTCAGTTGATATCGTTCGCCGTATACGTTGATTGTTTATATGTTCGCTGAAAATTTCACTGAATGTGCTAACTATTAAAAAGTAAACGATAACAAAATCGATGTGAGTTGAACGTCAGTATTTGGTTGGATTGGATTCATATTTGCTGCCGAAATCGACGACATATAAACAAAACCTTCCATGACAAGAACTTCAAGGAAAGAGAGCGATTGTGCAATTCTCGATCGAGTCGATAAATAGCCTCGAATTCCCTTGAATCTTCATTCAGTTCAGTCACTTTCGTAGTCTCCTTCGCACCCGTTGTTAGACTATTACTTTCGGAGTTCATTTGATACTCGGGGGAAATCGGACGCACATGCACCTAAATTTGTGACGGATAGAAAAAAAAACGCCTCTATTTTTCAAGTTGGGCATTCCACAGGAAGCCCAACTAATAAAAGATTGTTAGTAATAATAAAACATAAAGATTTTTGATTTTGATTTCAAAACAGAAAACTTTTTGCAATCCACTCCGACAATTCTGTAAGCATTCAGAATGGAAGTAGGTACTACATCCAAATGGAGCCAGGAGCTACTGTTAGGTGAACATGTTTGTCTGAGTTTTCGTCGACTACAACATCATCAGAGACTGAATATGAAAGTAGTTTCTTCGAGTTTAGGTTGGGCAATCAAGACGGATAACCTCCAGTGTGGATAGACTATGCACACCAACCAAGCACCACCACTGAACCACAAGCCGAACCAAACCAGCAATGGTTCTACTTAAAAATACCATGTGTCCGACGTGCTTGACTTGACGCGTCGCACATCAGTCAGTCTACGCCAGGCACTCTACAAATAGACCACAGAGCATGGCTTCACAAGAGAAAACTGCCCCATGCCCAACAAAGATCATTGCTTCAAGAAAAACACAATCTATAAGATCACCTGTACCAAATGCAAATAAATCTACATCGGCAGCACCATCCGACATACTCATGACAGCATAAAAGAACACATTAACAACACAAAATTGTCAGTCCTTCAACATCTATCAAGATGCCAAAACGACAACAGAAAGATCGACGTAGATATAATCACGAGAGAAAACGACACTGTCAATCTAAGGCATATTATATAAAAAAACAGAAACCTAAAATAAACTCTCGTGAGGAATGCTCCGAATTGAAAGACCTTTTGTTCTAAACCCTCCATCCACACCTGATTGCCTAACCTAAACTCGAAGAAACTACTTTCGTATTCAGTCTCTGATGATGCCGTAGTTGACGAAAGCTCAGACAAACATATTTACCTAACAGTAGCTCTTGGCTCCATTTGGATATAGTACCTACTTACAATATTACCATGCCACTGAAAGACAACTTCCTCCAATCAGAATGGAGAATCAGACATCTCTGTTTCTGAAAACAATAGCGATTCAAGTTGAGAGAACATTTCCAGTGAAGAGGAGAGTGAAACTGAGGATGAAGGACTGATGGAGCCGTATTACCATAGTTCTAAAAGCCGTATTACCATAGTTCTAAAAGCCGTATTACCATAGTTCTAAAACCGGTTTCACTGCAAAGTTTTGAACATTTTGTGACGTCAAATCCATTGTCAATAAGAGTACAAACAATGGAAAACCGCTTGCGATTTCTTTTTTACAATAACCAAGTCAAAAAATCATCCAAAGGCAAGGTCAAAGTTTGAAAGAAAAACCGTTTCAAGCACGCGCTAGCTCCGTGCGCGAGCGATTTGTCATTCTGTAAAAGAGCGTGCGGACCTTGAAAGGTTTTGAAATAATTATTAGATAAATTTGCTAAAAAACGGACAATTGTTTTTTCGTTCAAAGTAGTATAATAAATAACTTATTTGGGGTTTTCCCGTAATACGGGCTGATATTTTACTCGTTACTCGCATTTTTCCTCATCCCTTCGGGAAACGGAAAAATACATTCGCAACTCGTAAAATATCAGCCCGTATTACGAGAAAAACCCCAAATAAGATATAATTATTTCACATCTGTTGCCATGTAGAGTACAGAGTGGACAGATCAGGTACAAGGAGCCATTGTTGAATACATGGCTCCGAAGAAAGGTTTCTATCCATTCTCTTCATATTTTTCTGAGAACTTAGATTCATCAAAAAAGTGGTAAAACTTGACAAAGAAACTCTGTGGTATACCATCTAAAAAATTCAAGTTTGCCTTTGTTAAGGTTGAACCCAAACTCCTCATAGACTTTTTTATTTAGTACCAGTAGTTTGCATACAATTAAAGCCGTTTGAATCAAAATTGTCTTCTTCTCAAATGGAATATGTAGTATCGTCATTTGCCTTAATCACCCTCATCGAGACTGAATGCTGTGGCAGCTGAATATCACCATCAATAGACATACCAATTGAGAGACTAATGCTAAACACACTGGACTAAGGCACCATTGGTCTTGCTAGTCAGCCAAACCAAGTTACTTGTACCACCTACCAATGCTGTGACTATTGCTCCAGCACATTTGATAATGATGTCTGATAATGATTCTTCAGATTAGACACACGAGCAGCAGTGTTCAAATTTGGGATGCTATTCTTTATCTTCACCACAATGCTGCCACGTTGGCAGAAAAACTGAGGGTCTGGTATCGAAGTCACCAAATATGAAAGAAATATGCTATCATTCTGGGAAGCAAGTGCGCTTTTGATGACCATCAAACAAAGGCCATTATTTACAATACTGTTGATATAGTAATTATGAAGAATGGAATCAAAAGAAGAATACAAGATGTACAAGGTAAACAAATGGTCTGTGGCGAAATCGAGTCTTTTCGTGTCCCTGATTGGTGTCTTCTGTATTTCAAGACCAAGGCACTATTTCTGATGTCTTGTGGCAAACAGTCAAAAAACATTTCTAACTTGGTCGTACAGGGGTATGTAGGTTTGTCATGTTACTATTAACTTGTTCCAATATAAAACACCTTAATAGAAAATACATCAATAAAATTTTAGTAATAATTCACGAACGGTTAGTCTGAGATTTAAATTTTGCATAGGACTACAACGATTACTACAGGAAATGTTCAATTATAAAAAAGTCTGGGATAAACACTGGAACAGGTAGCGAGGGAGGCAAATCATATCAAACGTTTTGAGTTTTGCCAAAAGTGTGAGCAAGAACAAGAAACGTTTGACGATGTTATTTTTGCAGACGAATCAAGCATTTGGCTAGAAAGGCATGATAATATATGTTTCTGTCAAAAAAAAAAACATTAGAAACATGCCTCCCAAACTGAAACCAAAAGTGAGACAACCTTACAATGTGCATGTCTGGGCCACAATTTCTAAGTGTGGAGGTTCACCAATCTTGACTTTCACCAGCATCATGGACAAGTTCTTCTTTGTGAACAACATCCTGTGTGATTCCTTACTGCCATTTATCAAAGAGGGGTTTTCCAATGGCCACAAGTTCCAACAGGATAATGATCCCAAACATAAAAGTAAGAAAAAGTCAAGTATGGTATAGGATGAACTTTTATCTTAATAACAATTTTATCTATTTGTTTGATTTTAGGTAAGTTAGTGATGAAATTCAATGAGGGCAATGGGATCAATTACTGGGTGACTCCTGCTGAAAGCCCTCCATTTGCACTTTTTGCACAAAGATATTAAGCCAAAGAACAATGAAGAGCTCCCGAGTTGGCATCCAACAGTTTTGGAAAAGTTACCGCCAGAAAAGTGCCAACAATATATTGGTCACCTCAAAAAAGTTGTCCCAAAAGTGATCAAGCAGGAAGGCCGAGCATCAGGCTACTAAGCCAGTGGCCAAAATACCAAACAATGGCTCTTTGAAGAGCCAACAACTCACACATATGTCATGACCTATTAAGGAGACTCCGTCGAAATTCTAGACGCATTCGTCTGAAACAAAACTTCGGCCATAACTTTTTTAATATTCGCGTGATAGACTAGCAGACTTGAAGAAAGTTAAAGCTATTATTTGGCAATATTACAACATAATTCGATTTCCCTTTCCACAAATATTCTTAGTGATATCGGAGCTACAATGGACCTTGTTCTCGCTACTTAAACGCGCTCAAAAAAAAAATTGTCCGATATTTTTGCGTAAAAGTTTGTAAATGGTGTTCAATTGACTTGGTGAATATCCTAACTAAGTTTCAGCAAAATCGGCGAAACCAAAATCAACAAAATCAAATTCATGACTAAAATACATAACCAGTTGATTTTGGTTTCGCCGATTTTGCTGAAACTTAGATAGGATATTCACCAAATCAATTGAACACGATTTACAAACTTTTACGCAAAAATATCGGACAGTTTTTTTTTTAGCTCGTGTAGCGAGAACAAGGTCCACTGTAGCTCCGATATCACTACGAATATTTGCGGAAAGGGAAATCGAATTATGTTGTAATATTGCCAAATAATAGCTTCAACTTTCTCCAAGTCTGATAGTCCATCACGCGAATATTTAAAAAGTTATGGCCGAAGTGTTATTTCAGACGAATGCGTCTGGAATTTCGACGGAGCCACCTTAAGTCTATGGTCCAAAGGGTCTTCTCTTCAATCCAAAATGACAACTGAAATACGATAATTCATTCAGAGTTTGATTGCCCTCAACAGACTTCATTTCCACATATTATTATATAATCTGTTTGGGTGCAAAGAGTACTACATTTACCCTTTTGGGTTGTCTCTTCACGCTCTCCACTAATTTGGCTTAGTTTCATTTTTGTATTATATTATTTTGTAAATGTGGAAAATAAAAAACTTTAAATGTCTTAGAACTGCTTCCAATTCTAAGGAACTACATCCTCTACAAACATGATATAGAAAGTGCCTTGGCAAGTTTAGATTTAGTGGAGAACGAATTACGGAAGAAGTTATGAATATGAATTGTAACTTTTAAATGAGAAACACTCGTTTCCAGTATCCTATTTCACACTGCGACTCACGAGAATACCCGTTTTTTAATAATGTACATGCATTACCCTCTCTAACTCACGTGTACGTGAACGCTTTTCCTTGAAATTTTGCACGTGTTGTGTTACATAACAAAGCTGTCGGCCAACCATTTTTCAGATTTTTTTCACGTGGTTTGGAGTGAGACCGTGTAACTTTCTTGATCTTCGCGCCGGTTTGTTTACACAGACATGGCAAACTCGGTTGATGAAGAAGACGATATATATACACTTTTAAATGATTGATTACTTAGAAGAGGAAGACTTTCTGGGATTTCAAATAGATGAGGTAGATCGTATTAGCAGTAATTCTAATTCTGAAGAAGAAGAAGAATTGGAATTCGGAGACTCAAGAGTCTGGTCTTGGAGAAGCGAAGCCGACATTGTGAGCGAGGTGCAAGATCCACCGACGTTTCAAGGCGAATCAGGTCTAAAAAGTCGATCTACCTGATGAAAAATCTGCTCTTGACTACTTTGAGCTATTCTTCACAGATTCTCTCATTGATGTAATTGTTGTAGAAACAAATCGCTACATCGAACAGTCAACTTCAAATGTTGAGTTATCATTGAACTCGCGGATGAACAGTTGGAAGCCAACAACAGCAGATGAGATGCGTTTGTTTTTTGGCATCATTTTTGCCATGGGACTTGTTGATAAACTCGATATTCAACAGTACTGGTTCTCTGATGAAGTTTTAAATACTCCATTCTTTGGAAAAACAATAAGCAGAGACAGATTTATGTTGACCTTGAAGTTTATTCACCTCAATGACAATAACAACCACATACCATGAGGTCGTGTGGGCTACGATCCTCTCTTCAAAATTCGGCCTGTGTACGACTTCATAACAGAAAAGTTCAGTAGTGTTTACAAGCCAGAACAGCACCTTAGCCTGGATGAAAGCACAATTCGCTGGCGTGGCAACTTACACTTTCGGTGCTACAATCACAGCAAGTCTCACAAGTTCCACATGAAAGTGTTTGTTGTTGCGGAAGGCACGTCTGGCTACATTACGAAGTGGGAAATGTACACTGGAAAAAGTGCCGACACAAACGACAAGGGAGCGACATATGATATTGTAATGCGCCTCCTAGACGAGTATTACTGTCTTGGATATACAGTATTTCTTGACAACTACTACTCAAGTCCTATTTTATATCCAGACATGTTTGCCCTGGAAATTAGTGTATGTGGGACAGTTAGACCAAACAGAAAGGGACTCCCAAAAGAGGAACTGAAAAAGAAACTAAGTAGAGGGGAGCAGTTAGCATTGAGAGACAACGAGAACATGGTCCTCAAGTGGAAGGACAAAAAAGATGTCCACATGTTGTCCACTTGTCATGATGCAAGTACTGCTGAAACTGGAAGGAGGGATGGAACAACGGGTGAACCAATAAGAAAGCCAAAAATGATCATTGATTATAAATAAGTTTATGGGAGGAGTTGACAGGAGCGATCAGCTCCTACAGTACCATGCTTTTGAAAGGAAAATAGCAAAATTCTACAAGAAAGTTTTCTTTCATCTACTGTACCTTTGCCAGGTAAAGGTGTACCTATTATATTCCAAGGGAACTGATCAGTTACATTGTGAGTCCACTTTGGCCGTTGCAAAGGGGCTGATCAAGAAAGCCTTGTCATCTGGTAGTGTGGCCACTCCTGGCAGATCTGGCAGAACACTTGAACACTTAAAATAGTTTGTAACATTCTTCTTCTTTAAAACATATACAGTCAAACCGGGAATGGCCTACTGACCGCTTAATACAGGTTGACCGCTTAAGAGGTTTTTACAAAATACACAAAAATGAGCCATAATAATGGCAATAAACATGTTATTTGAGCCCAATATGTTATTTATGACAAAACCAACAACCAAACATGTCTAAAAAAATTACAGGCCCCGTATGTAGGCTTCGTCCATGTAAACTTATGTGAACACAAATGCCAACATGTATGTTGTCTACATGTAGTTGGGCTGAACATGCTGAATGGGAAAGAACTCCGTTATATGCTTATTTGGGATTTGGTGCCTCGTAATTCAATGTCATGAAGTAAGTCATTGAATTTGCTTAGTGAGCAAAGAAAGCTCTTTATGTCCATAAAGGGGAAACATGTCAACAGAGGAGGATATGGACTAGAGGTTCCTTGTCAATATCTGGCTGAAGCACAAGTTCATAAAAGAAAACTTTGCAGTGCAAGACATCATTAGGAGATCAATTTGCTGAAATCATAGTTTTAAAAACTATGCTGACAATCAATTTACTATAATATAAAATGAGCTGTGAAAAGAAATTGCGGGTAGTGTTATGTTTCATGTTTTACGAGGTGACCGCTTAACCTGTTAGCGCCCATTGGCCACTAGAGTGGCCTTGTTACGAGCCGCCCCTAGGCCACTCCAGTGGCCATAAACAACAACCTAAAATAAAGCGATCCTATTGGCTGTATTAAAATAGACATGTTTTGTTTTGATGTCTCAACCAATCACAGGAGGGCTGATATTCCCTTGGGGACTCAAAGCGTGATCTCAGACCGCATGGTTTATTTTATACAAATTTTTGAAAATACGGCTTAGAAATGGCGAAGTGCAAAGAAATATTTGGAAGTAGCGATGAAAGTGAAGAGGAATTTATCGGATTTACTAGAAGCGAAATAGATGCAGAATCAGACACAGAATCCTTAGGAGATAGTGATATTTCCTTCAGTGATAGTGGGAGTGAAAGCGGTGAGAGGGAGGATGAAAACAATGCTGAGGAAGCTGATCAATGGAGTCGCAACTTTCGAAATGTAGCTGTCGCTCCGTTTGTAAAACCGACTGGTCATGAAAATATTCTCCCAGCTGAGTCTCCTGCCTTGGATTTCTTTAACCTGGTATTCCCTCAAAATGTTCTTGAGCTTATCATTTTGGAAACGAATCGAAATGCTGAACAGAAGCAAGCGAAAGCCGGAGTTGTTGACAAGAACTGGACTCCTGTGAACATCGAAGACATCAAAGCATACCTCACTATACGTTTTATCCATGGCATAAAAACACTTCCTTCAGAGCGCCATTATTGGTCTAATAATGATATCTTGCGTGTAAGGAAAGTTCAGAACATAATGCCAAGGAACAGGTATCTCAAAATCAACCAGTACCTACATTTCAACGACTCTACTACTGCCTTCCCTCGTGAACATGACGATCATGACAAACTTCATCTAATTCATCCGCTAATCACTCGTCTTTCCGAGATGGCAACAGAGGAAATGGTTGGAGGCTATAGCAATAGCTAATAACAGCTTAGCTCTGACAAACAGAGACAGTGGGAGAACATTACCAGCCAATTTTGTTCCACTGCTTCATCGTTAATTCTTTTATTGCGTCATGCACGCTTGTGATTGTCAACCGTTTTCACTTCACTCGCTCACGCTGTTGTAAAATCACCAGTAGCAATTTTCGTTAATTACGTATTGTAACGAACACTTTTTACCCTGATGATGGCCACAATGGCCGAAAGCTCGGAATAAATTCCCAAAAACTCAACGCAGAGGAAACGTTATTTATTCATACAAATGCCTGCGAACAAATAAATTTTAGAATTTATTTATATTGTTGTTTTTTTATATATAACGTTTTCTTTATTAAAAGATAAGCTCATATCTCTGTGGAACAATGCGATCGAAACCCGAAAGACAAAGTGAAGCAACTTTGCCAAGTTGAAGCCAGTATAAGTCAGAAAGGAAACGTAATTGCAACTATTTGGAAGGACAAGAAACCTGTAGCCTTCTTAAGCACACAGTGCAAAGCCACTGGAGATTTCGCCATATCAAGAAAGCAGAAGTATGGTTCGATTATTGAAGTGCCTTCCTTACATGTTATTATTATTATTATGTTGTAAAGTTGTTCAACAAGTATGTGGAACCAGGGAGCTGATAAAGCAAACCTGCTTCGACAATATTACAGTGTTTCCCAAAGAGCCAATAAGTGGTGGAGGTATATCTTCTGGTTTTTGGTAGATGTGAGCATTCATCACATCACCCCAAATCATCCTAATATCAGTCAATTGGCCATCAGGATTGCACAAAATAAAGTGACTGGTAAAAATGCGGAAAAAAGAGATTTCATTGCAAAAGAGTGGAGAATGTTCATTTTATTTAATTGGAAATCAATGAGGGTTTATCACATAATTACAAACAAATGATTATCATAGCTGGAAAGAGCTCGTTGAAATTAGTAAAAATGTGAAATTTGGAAAAGATCGCTCCAAGATAGATATGAATTTTCAAAAATCGAAATTTTGTATGAAAACCTTTGTTGGAGGCAAGAGTTGCCTCCAAGCATAATTTCCATAGGTTTTCATATAAAATTTAGATATTTGAAAATTCATATCTTCGTAATTTGTGGAGCTATCTTTTCCAAACTTCACATTTTTACTAATTTCAACGAGCTCTTTCCAGCTATGATAATCATTTTTTGTCCTATGAGTTTTGAAATTACATGACAAACCCTCATAATAGGTCTGCTTATAACCAAAGTGAATTGTTTTCTTCAGCTAGTCTTTTTTTTAGTAGAAAATCAAATTTGTTTCATCATCATGTTCCAACCTCAAACCAGGCTTCCTGTGATTGAATCATGATGTAATATCCATATTAGGAGAGCACACATGTATGATCACAGAAATCCAAGATGGCCACTTTGAAGAACAACTTAGCTTGTTAAAACTCATGAGATTTCAGTGCAAATGAGTGGAAATATCCATTTTATTTTTTTAGCAATTAATTCCAGGAAATTAATTGTCAGTGATTGGTTTTCAAGTGATTTATTTACAATAGAATGCCAATGTTTGTTTTATTATTTAAGAATATCGAACTACTAATTATACTCAAGAAATAAAGATTAGTAGTTGTTTGAGTGCTGTGAGGTGTTTAACCCTTTGACTCCCACGGCGCCCGAAACCGCCGGCAAAAATGAACGGTGTAGCGACACATGTATTGAAAGCTTTACTTTGTGATTCATACTGAACATAATGGAGGATATGAACATTATTTTAATCGATTAGTCAGTGTGACGGGTGCTAGGGGATGGACTCTGGCATGGTTGCCATGTTTACCTCCTTGAGGGACTCGGACTAGCAAGATCAGTGTCATTAGAGATTTCCGTTTTAGCGGCATAAGCTCAAGTTTGGCACAAACTAAGGGACCATTGTTTAAAACCAGTTAGCTGTGACTGCATTTCACAGAACTGAGTCATTGTTTGTAAAACAAAGCCGCCGAGGAAAAAAAATCGGAAAAGAACAGTCTCCAAAATAATTTTGAATACTTTATTATGGTGAGTTTTGACAGAATTACATTGCATAATTTACGGCCTGATAACATCAATGTCACGACCACAGGTCGAGCTGTATGTATAGTAAGGCTTTGTATGGGACCTTAGGCTCTGGTCGATAACTCCGTAAATAATAAAGCAAATAAACTCTAACCTTCCTGTAGTGTTGTTTGTGTCATTGTTATCTCTGGTAGCGATTTCAGGTTATTCCGGCGATTTTTAGCTGAGCTCTCCCCCCACTACTTAGTTCAAGACTTAGTTCTAGCATGCAAGTTCTCCAGCGGTTCTCTGGCGGGGCGACGTTTCATCCGAGCCCGCACTGAAGAGCGCACCGCTGGATTATCGAGCATGCAGATGAATCGTGGCAAGTTTATGACAATATTTCATTGGTATTCTGTAAAAATAATTATATTCTGTCAGATAGTTTTTGACATTATCGAAAGATATACGAAACCATCTGGCCATGGACCGGCTACTGACCTATACCGATTTATACAGGCACACAGTAAACTGGTAGAATTAGTTTTAATACGTCTAGCAGTGTGAGTTCATACTAATTCCCATGTTTTCATATTCTCATTTTGTGTAGTAAAAAGAAAAGAATTATTATCGTATGTAAAGGAGGCTGAAGAGGCTCATCAAAACGCACTGAAAAAGTGGGAGAGTACTTTCCGAGATAGTGACTAGACGCAGTGTACATCCTGGTCCCGGTTGTTCAAAAAGTGGATAGCGCTATCCGTTGGATAAATCTTTATTGAATTGAAAAATGTATCCAACGGAGAGGGAGCGCCTGCATCCACACCGCGGTCAAATGTCTGAAAACACCGAAAGTTAAGTAAATTACTTCAAAGTTAAGCTCTAAAATTGTACACGTTAAAGATGATCTTATCGTTTCTATAAACTACGAGGTTCCCTTTTTACTTTTTTATTTATCAAAAAAGTTATTGGAGTTTGTAGGTACGTTTGGAGAGCCAACATTTTCGACTGTTTTTACATTCTTCCTTAGTTTTCATGCAGGAGAAAGCTCGCGCATGCGCAGACGTTTGACTGCATTGTGGCCTGCATCACTCTCTTCTCTCCTCCCCAGTCCCCCCTCCCCCTCCTTCCCCCTCCTCCCCAGTCCCCTTTCCCTCTCTCCCCCTCCTTTTTCCCCCAGCGCCGCGGGCTACGCAGGCTACGTTATCCACTCTTTGAACATCGCCACCTAGATTTCACTAGCGATGCAAGCATAATAACTTGTGCCATGTAATTAGCTGAGCCAGTATCAATATAAATAGCAACTCTAAGAAAAATGTTATTAGCTTCGTTGAAATATGCCATTGTCCTGTATTCGTGTTTTCTTATGTTGCACGAGTTTTGTAAACATGCCGAAAATGGGTTGTAACTCATTTGATCAAGAATTCATTCTCGTCCCCAGAGAATTGTATACTTTAATTAAAGTGTTGACTAATATTACGAATCAGACTCTGCAGGGTGAAAGTAATGCATGTTGTCATGAAGTTTACTGGTCCAACTACATGATCGTGGAAAAGTATGATATTTCAAATTAACCCGGCTTAATTAGCCTTGCCCCTTAAAAAAATCCACCCACTCTAGTTGGATTGATAAGGCATACGCTAACCATGATGCAAGAACGAAAAGACACCCGTCATGTTTAAAGAGTTTACCTTCCGGTTCGAGCACGGAGGTTTTTATAAACTTTTCTTACAATAAGGGTTCAAAGATCATATTACATTTCATGGAAACTGTTCAGACTGACAAAGAACATAGTTTACAAAGATATGTGTGTAGGTTAATGACCTGTAGCGAGTGGTTGTGGGATATACAGCTATTTCATAAAAGGTTGGTGAAGGTTTTGCTGCATGTTGCATACCAAGCTCGAAATGCACTATGGGCGTTGTGAATGGAATCAGCGAAAGGTCACACTGAACAATATCGACTCTGGGAATTTTCCCAAACTTTGTCTTCGCAAAATGGAGCCGGCATAATTTCTTCTGTATGTGCATGCTGACATTATTTACATATGATCCACAATACGGGCTTGGTATGCAACATGCAACAAAACCTTTTTTTAAATAGATGTATTCACCGAGGGCGCGCGAGGTTAATATATCCCACAATCCCGAGCGAAAGTTTGACAAAGATTTTCAAACAAAAGACGGTCCTCTGAGAAGAACGTCATTAATTAGGTTATACGGTTCCTGATTTCCCAAGAGGAAATGCAAAACAAATGCTTTTCAATTCTGTAATGTTAACGATTTCATCAAAACAGCTAAAGCATTTTTTATTCAGAAATATTTATCAGTTAGCTCAGTAGTATACAGTGTAAAGTGTGGTCTAGTAAGCCAAAGGTCCTGGGTTCGATTCCCGATATGCCGGTATTTATTAAAAATATTTTTTCTTCATAAAAAAGTTGGAAAATATACAAAGAAAACCGTGTCAAATTGAAATTACGAGCTTGTAATTCGTTTTCAATTCAAATATTTAGTGAACGACTTCTGTAAAGAGAAAATCTATTATGAAAATAAATTATACTCGGCATAGCTTGTGCCAGTGCCGCTAAAACGGAAATCTCTATTATGGCACCCAACTCCAAGCTCATCTACTATTGCCATTGCAATTAAGAAGTGAAGTCACATCTTGAACAGGGGCAGTTCTGGTAAACCCTAGTTTTTCATACAAAATGGCATAATGGCTTTCAAACCTCAGTGATACATACATGTTCAGGTTCTTTTCAGTTGCAATATCTACCGTAATTTTATCTTCCTTGATTTTCAGCAGAAAGTACAATGGATACCTGCAATCTCTGCACTAAACAGGCAGTAGTTTCTTGTTACAGAGAGGACTGTGGTGATTCCTTTTGCCTCCAGTGGCTTGGTCTTTCCTATCTTCCACCAATGAAATGGCTATGCTCTCAATGTCAGGGTAATCAAACATGAGACTTACAAAACTGTCTATAAACTTAATTATAAGGAAAAGACAATAAGATTATAACTTTATTGTTTGTTAAAAAATATGTTTTCTTATCCAGATGAAGAACTCCACTATACTGCTTCTGCCAACAAGGCGAATATGGTGTGATGGTTGGGTGCGATGGGAAGGATTGCAGTTTTGAGTGGTTCCACTTAGTGCGTGTTGGCCTTCAAGGCACACCAACAACAGATGAGTGGTTCTGCCACTTCACGCACAAGTTGCTCTTCGCAACTTGATCTGGTCTCTTTAATATTCCTTAAAACTGCAAGTGTTGTGCTTGTTTTCAACGCATGGAATTTAGATAGAACCTGAAGAAAAGCTTTAAATTAAAGATATACTTTTGTCTCTGACTTTAGCTTTTTTATTCAGACGCTTCGACTGTAAATCAACAGTCTTCATCAGTTGGATAGTAAGAAACTGCACGCGGATATATTTAAAAAAATACTACGAGAGCGCGTGCTCGTGCCAGTGTTCAGTTCTATCGCGCAGTAAACATCTGGAATGCTAATGTAGTCATTTCCAGCGTTGCGATCGTGCGCCGAGTACCACGCTTCCAAGAAAAGCCTCCTGTGATAATTACTTTCGCTCGCCAGAAAAGTTGTTATTGCTAATTCATTGGAAGAATTTACCAACAAAGGTAAAGTTCTTATGCTAGTTTATAAAAATAGGTATTCAATTTCAGCTCAGTTGCATATTCAGATTTTTAGTTCAAAGCTTTTAAATGACTGATTTTTACTCATGCCCAGGCCATAGGCCGCACGAGTTATAAAATCCAACGCGTATTTATTTTATTTTTTTAATGTCAGATAATCGCAAAGTTGTGCAATATCCGGTCGCATGCTATCGAGACCCCAATATAAATAGGGGAGAGGGTTGGGGATCAGCGAAGGGGAAGGGCATGGGGAGAAGAGTTTGCAACGCCTAGTACCGAGGCCTAGTATCTCCATCACGTGTACATGTATTGGAACCATTTATATACAAAAATTTATCCTTCTCCCAATCGATGTGGGACATTGTCAAATCCAAAACACTTCGTGCAAATATTTTGCTAATTCCCTTTCTTGTCTTTACTCTAGTTCATTACTAGCATTGTTACAACGTGCATTGACAAAGAAACTCGCCAACCAAGCTTGGAGGACATCAAATTGGCCCTTGTCAACTTCACTGGTCCTGTGGTAACATTCAGAGGTTTCAAGCAATCTGGTTCTAGGCTCATCAGGACCACATCTGAGCAAGAGTTTATCTCCGCTGCTTCACGATTAGACAGATATGGCCATCTTGTTTCCCTGCGTGTGCCAAGGCATCCAAAGCCAACAAAAATGTTTGTAATTTCACCGAGCAACATCGATTGGGAAGGGGACAATAGCAACCAGCTGTGCAAGAGGGATGATTTCGAATCCAAATTCAATCTTCCAGCCCACTCATCAGTTGGTGCTGCCATTAATGCAGGCCTTATCAGCACCGGACATGTACCTGATGATTTCTTTTCTTCCCACTAGAGCAAGATCGAACAATTATACGAACTGCACTGTCTTGTAAAGTGTTAACTCAGATTGATTGCATTCATTAAGGATAAAATGTCAGTAGCTTTGTCATTTTACATTATTGTCAATAAATACGATAACACACAGCTACATCTATATGGCGTCTAAACATTATGATTACATATTTTAATCCAAAGTACTGAACAATACAATACAATACTTCATTTTTGACACGTTGACGAGTACCCACTTCTAGATTACTCTTCGTTCTACATAGAACCATAAGGGTTGGGACTCAATCCCTCTCGTCTTTTTTGACGCGTACACGCGTTTCCACTTCTGGTATATTCTTCGTTCTACATAGGACCACAAGGGCTGGGACTAAATCCCTCTCGTCTTTTTTGACTCGTTGACGCGTAGCCATGGATTCTATAACTTTTTTCACGTAGCCATGAATTCCATAACTTTTTTCGTGTAGCCATTGATTCTATTACTCCCTCGCTTCAAGTGCAGGGGTATTCTGCAGTTACTCCGATTTGAAATAAAGTGTTCCCTTTGTTGTCAGTTATATCAATGCTCTGGATCCTTATTTTTAAAAATTTCTGTCCTACACCCAGAGGTATTTGATGAGGTTTGATAGGGCATTTGGACAAATCCCCCAGGGTCCCCGGGGGGTCGCCCCCTAGGGGAAGCCGCTGATTGATGCATAAAACTAAGCGAACTATAAAACGACGTAGTCAATCGATAAAAATCGATATCGATACAAATCGATAAAAATCAAGTGATGGTTATCGATTTTTTACGGAAATCGGTAAAAATCGACAAAGAAAAAAAGGGTGATATCCATTTTTATCGATTTTTAACGGTTTGCTGTTTTCGCTTAATCCTTTGACACCCAGAGATTTTTGAGTTTTTTAGCGATTTCCTGGACCTAATCACGTCATAGGAAATTTCGATTCCATATAAGGGGTTTCCATGGAAATCTTGACAGTTCTGAATGCCTGTGGGCTCGCGTCTTCACGTGTGCTGCCTTTCTTCTTGGGAGCTCGTAGGGGCTAGTAGTAATCACTACTCGAAGAGGCCAATTTTGCATTTTTAGAGTGTTTATAGCCATTATTCACCACAGAAGCCCCCAGGACAGCATCATTAAGCTTGACTGGTGTGGTAGAGACCGTTCTCCTGGAAGAACTCAGGAGGAAGATACGAATTCACGAACACATTTCGGCAGCTCGTTCAGATTTTCCAAAATGGCGGACTCAAAGTGAAATCGTCTCTCTGGTCTTTCTGTGGTGGATTCCAGGGCCTACAAAGGCATTTTTGGCGACTTTGAACTTGAAAAGAATGCAACCGGTGCAATATTTTGCCTGTAGGACCGAGTGGCTCGACACTCTATATATTCTTAAAAAAAGGAAATGGCGGGAGCATTTCTGTCGAAAATTCCCGGATGTTCCCGGCATCCTTTTCGGGCGTGCAGAAGGAAAACACATGTTAGCGAAAGTGGTCCTAAGGAAATGGCTATTGTTCTGCAAGCTAAGGAAGAGAGAGTGAAAAATTCATGACTATATCAAGAAGAGAGATGGAAGTTTGCCGAGAAAGTGGCGTTTTGTTTCGGAAGGATGTATTTTGGAAGAGAATCCAAGTCAAATGTCGTTCATTTTCGAGGTGTAAAATTGCGTCAAAAACGCGCATTTTTGATTTCTATGAAAAATAAATTGAACTAGTGCCCAGAAATCGGACCTGTAAGTCAGTTTACTTGAAGTTAAAATTTGAAGAGTTATCTAGTTGTCACTAAAAACTGGTCATGAGATCGATGTTACGAAAATTCAGAAAGTTAGAATTTTTTAAAGCAGTATCGATTTTTACGGGCGGTTTCGGGCGCCGTGGGAGTCAAAGGGTTTAATAATGTGTTGAATATCATCTGATTGACCCTAGAGTACAATTACCGAGACGCATAAACCAAACTACTATTGACAACTTCAACTTCTTTCATTCTAAAATCAATATATATATTTTTATTGTTATTATCTTTTTATTTATTAACGATACTACCGACGTAACAAGATGTAGATGTTTTTAGGTCACAGTATGGTTTCAAAACCATCGCAACCGTGAGAAGAACGGATCTTACAAACCTGGTCGTTATCAACTAGCATCTACCTCTACTGTGTAAACATCATGCAATTCTTAGTCCTCATAACAAAGAATGTGCACGTGGTCAGGACCTGTTCAACATCCGGACTATCTACAAACTGAGAATAAAAAAGCCTTCCTAACCAGTACTAGTCCCCTCTAGTAACTATGATACAACTATTGTGAATCGATATTACTTCATTACTTATTTTTTATTATATACCGGTAAGTAAACGTTTGCTAGAAAAGTATCCTTTTCTTGTCATTATATAATATAATTTTGAAATGAATACGGCAAAATCGATAAATGACGTAAATCGATAAAAAACGATAAATCACGTCAATCGATAAAAATAGGCAGTCAAGGACTGCATGTGGCTACTGTAAATAAACCTGGGAATAATAATAATAATAATAATAATAATAATAATAATAAAAATAAAAATAAACAAAACAAGAAATAAAGAAAAAAGAGTCTATAACTACATTAGCCTGCATAGCTGGCCCTTTCGGGAAAGGGAAAGGGGTGGGGAGCGGAGGGGAGGAGAAGGGGACTGGGGAGGAGAGAGGAGAAAGGGCCTGCCATCGACCCTCCCCTGTCTTGCCTATTCTCCGGTCTATTTTTGTACGGAGAATTTGATTGGTCGAAACGCTCAAGTTGTCACGCAGGGCTGTCACGCATTACTTTCAAAGAAAATGGAGTCCTTCAACGGATTGCTTTATATCTTTTGTCCTCGAAAAGCTTGAGATTCGTGGATTTTCTTTTATCCTTAACTGAGGAACAACAGAAGGAAGCCTTCAAGAGTCTTTTCCTTGGCAGGGATTCTTCCGCCAGGATTCGGAAAGAGGCTTATTTTTATCAGCTGCTTGTGTTAATCGCAAACGAAAAGCTTCGAAGACTCGGCAAAGGAGATAAAGCCACAATGTTAGTAATATGTCCGCTTCGAAGTATTATCGAAGATCAACTCCTTGAGGTGCAAGATTTGGGAATTATGGCATCGTCTTTGCCTGAAGCTAGCATTGAAGACATAAGTAATGTGCTCATCAACTGTTTAACACTTGAATTACCCAACTTTTTTTAATCACTGTACTTTGAAAATCAGCTAATTATCTAATTACCCTGTGGTTGTTGTAATTAGCCAGCTATACCTTTTACTATGTTATACACGTTAGTCTTTTCTAAATTCTGTAATTCAAATTCAGGTACTATAAAATAAAATAATTGTTGTTGTTGTCGTTGAAAATAATTTCCTAAGTTGCATCAAGAAAGGCTACTTTCACGATAATATGGTACAGTCTGTAGCAGTTGTGATAGATGAATCACACACAATCGAAACATTTAATAAATTTCATTTATTAACACTACCAAATGCATTTGCAAACTCTACAATAATCATCTGGGCTTTCATTTGGCTCCCCACTTCGCACGCATTTTGAATTTGATTTTGACGAGTTTAACGTCTCCCTGTACTCGCCTATTCTGATTGGTCGACTTTGACCTTGATCATGCATATTAATAGCTCATTTGCATTATGACGTCACACGCGCAAAGCATTCTGGTACTTGTAGTAAAGAGCGCGAATGTTTAAACAAAATGCCATCCATTGATGCGGAAAGTCTTTCAAAACAAGAGAATAAAGAGGCATTAAAAACCACAAAAGACAGAAAACAAATTGTTTTAACCGAAGATGATGTCCCTGGAGCATCATTCAGGAAAAGAGATCCAAAAGTTTTTCACAATGAGCAGCTTAGACGATGGCTGAAGTGTCGTGGTGCTTCTTGTAGTGGAAATCGAGAAAAGTTACTTGAAAGGTGAGCAAATATTTAAAATGATTTTACTATATTAAAAAATATATATTAAACTAGGTTTTACTATAGCTCAATTGCCACTAATTTTAAAAAGTTGTTTATTAGAATAAAGGCCTACCAGACATCTGGACATGATAAGAAAATCGTGGATCCCGATGGAGGAATTCATCTTCGAAGACTTCGACTCGAACGCGAAATGCGGTCAACACAAACCGCTCATAATACTTCAAGAAGAGTGGAGTGGCCAAATTGATGGTTGGACATTGTCCTTGAAACAAATGGCACACTTTCAGCATTACTATATTTTCGTTCATTTATCCAAAAAGTACGCCGTGGTGCATTTAAAAGTAAACGCGAAGGATACGCTCTTTATAAAGCTGGACACGTGCAAAAAGTTAAGTTTAACCACACTTCACACCAAAATTACTGCTTTTTTGAGAGTCGAGTTAAGGCCTCGATGACAAGGAACAAAATGTATAAGACAAGAGTTTCTTTAAGTAAGGAAACGGCTCAGGTGAGATCAGGAAATTGTAACTGCAAAGCCGGAGCTAGTGGTCGATGTAAACACATAGGCACCTTGCTCTATAAACTACTTGATTCCACTGAAAGTGAATTGAATGAAATACCACCCGATCTTACTTGTAGCGAAAAACCACAGCAGTGGCATAAACCTCGCTCTAGTAAAATAAAGGACGAACCTACACTACTGGATGATTTACTAGTGATAAAGCACAATTATGAGTCTGATAAAAAACGAAATAAAACAGAGAACAGGGCTCAGAGAAAAGCTGATAAACAAATGTACGATGCTTCACCATCGTTTGCAAGGAAAATAAATGAACGCCAAATCAAACAATTATGTGAGGACTTGAAAGCAGCAACAGGGAAGAGCCAACCAATGTTAATTGATGTGCTAGAAGGGAATAAATATCAGCCCATTCTTACTGAAGACATAAAATTAAGGAGTGCTAGGGATAACATATTGATGGATCATGACTATTGTATTTCTTCTAAGAGAAAACTTGATAAAGAGGATTGTTCAGTCAGTGAAGTTGAGATCCCTTGCAAGAAGCTTAAAATGGATATCATTCTTGAACCACTTACTTCAAACTTTGATAATAGTTTCTGCTTATCTCATTGTGAAACTGTCCAGGTACATACAACCATTGAGGAAAGTGGAGTACATACAACTATTGAGGAAAGTGTTGATGAGGATGAGGAATTTTCTGCTGCATTTGAGGGCCCTTGTACTCCCAACAATACTTCTGACATTGAAAAACACATTATTTCTAAATGGACTGTTGAGGAATCATATCCTGATGATTATGATATTAATGAAGAACATTTCCAAAATGTTTGCATTGCCTATATGGATAATTTCAAGATCACTGAGAATGAAATTTCTGAGATAGAAATGGAAACGAGGGGGCAGTCTGAAAATCCTAAGTGGTTTAAATACAGGTGGAAGAGTGACTGCCTCCAAGTTTGGGGAAATTAAAAACAGAAGACCCACTACTGCCCCTGATCGCTTAACACATGATATTTTCCAATATAATGATAAAACTGTTACACCACAGCAATGTCAAGAAGGTCAAAGGCTTGAGCCCATAATCAGAGAAAAGTATATAGCTAAGCAAATTGAGAATGGCCACACAGGAATTACAGTGACTGAAAAGGGAGTAATAATTGACAAAAGAGCTCCACTGCTTGCTGCGAGCATTGATGGAGAAGTGTATGACCCTACTGCAAGACACAGTGTGATTGGTAATCTTGAAATTAAATACAAACAATATCCCAGTAAATTACCTTGTCCCAGTAAACTAGAGTCAGAACTTCAAGTTAATTTACTACATTTTATTTCTGAACATGTAAAGAACACATGCCTTGAAATAACCAGCAATGGACTTAAGCTCAAAACTCGTCATCATTATTACGCACAAATACAAGGAGGTATGGGTATAACAGGAAGGCAATGGTGTGATCTAGCAGTCTATAGTTACTATGGAACAATCGAAGATTTGCACATTGAAAGAATATATTTTGATCCTATATATTGGAATGATCTCAAAAAGAAGTTACTACATTTTTGTTTACATGCTGTAGTACCTGAGATTCTCACTAAGAGAATCAAAAGGGGGAAATCACTTCATCCAACATTGTTTTCTTACAAGAAGTAATGTAGAGTGCAAACCATATGTACGTGAAATAGTACTATGTACTAAATAGTACTAAATAGTGTTATCTCTATTGTTTTCTATTGTTTCATCAGTGCTATTTAGTACTAATTAGTTTGTACTGTTTCACGGACACATGGTTTGCACTCTAACATGACTCTAAAGAACCAAAGGACCTTTAAAATTAGTTAAAATAGAACAAACCTTCCAGATCTTATTCACGTCTTCAGCCATGGTACATTCGGAATAATTCGTTTCAAAATGTTGTAGTTTTTAATTCTCTCAATGGCCCTCTCTACGTGTATTCTTACAGCAGCTATTTGGCGTGTTTCTTCTTCTTCATCTGGATCCAACTGAACTTTGCATCTCATAAATGGGGGAATATTTAGTGAAACTTTATTTACTTATTAATAAATCCTGGATTTCAAAACCTTTATCGGCCATTACAGAGTCTCCTGGCTCGAGTAAATCTAAAATTCCAGAAGCCATAACAATCTGCCTGTCACTTGCATGGTCTCCATATAGATCAGATACAAAAGTCATTGCTCCATTTGGAGCAATTCCCACTAGACCTTTTGCAGTGTTATGTGATTTGTAAGATGAATAAGTTTCTGACTGAGCTCTAAAGCAGGAAGGCTTTTCAATAAAAATATCTGTGCAATCCAAGATAACTCGGGTAAACGGGTAGTCATATTTAAAACACTCTGACATTGTTTTATCTACAGTTTCCTTCGAGGCCCAGGTTGGTAGCTGAATTAGTCTGGTGGACAGAAAGTTAACCCAGGTAACAAATATTCTTGACACCTCAGAAATGCTGATTTATACCAGTCTGACAGCAATTTTTCTGGTATATTCACTCTTAGTCGGGCTAGTGTCATGAAAAGTTCATCAATCGGAAGAATAGTATGTTTCTTCCCTCGCTTCTCTTGTTCTTCAAGTTGAAAGCTGGAGTTGTTTGAACCCCAGTAGCTTAATCTGGAACATGAATTCACCCCTCCATCTAGAAAATTATAAAGAGCTTTGAATTGCTCATAACTTTCCATCCCAGTGTAATACTGAATATCGGCATCCGAAGACATGAATCTCTCTATTCCAAACCTTCTGGCTTCCACTTCCTGTTCCAGCTTGCGATTATTCAATTCAAGTGCTGACAGTTGTTGTTTAAGGGCCATCATACGGTCCTCGACCTCCTCGTCACTAGGCTCATTTTCATTATCTTCATTATTGTTTATCTCCAACGGTTCTGACGTTAATTCTTGTACATGTCTTACAAGAGGCCTTCTAGGGGTTGCTTGCTCTTTCTGGTGCGATTTCTTCAAAGGAAATAGAGTTGGAATGTTGTTCAAGTAGGTCTTAACGCCACCTTCGAAGTGAGCGCTACACACACGATGACCTGACTTTGGCTTAAAGTTTTTCCTCGAAACATTATGTAGCCATTGCTTTCGCAACTTCTTAATTGTTGGAAATGTGTAGAAGAAAAATAGACCCTTGTGTTTCTTTGAATTATTGAAACAACCGGGAACACAGCAAGTAAATCCACCAGGAACACTAATGTTGTTATTGTCAGATGCCATGTTGGGGCAGCTACGCAGGCTATAACTACAGTACGGACCAGAACTAACTACCCCCTCGCGTTCATTTGCGTTCAATACCAAAATGAACTTTGCGTTTGTTTTGCGTTCAGTCAAAATGAACTCTGTGTTTGTTTTGCGTTTGCTAAAATACACGCAGAACCAAATACCAAATGAACATTCTTATTATTGAGACAATTTTAGCCGGTATTTATGACTACATGTATAAACGTGGCGTTCTCTAATTATTGATCCATTGAGATAAATAATGACAACATTTAGCAATTATCAAATTACTGGTTAGAGCATGCAAGAAAGAGGGAAAAAGCAGCCATTTTTCGTGAATCGCGACTTCGAAAGGAAATGCTAATTTATCACGTACCGTATCTTTGAAGTGGTAAATAAAGGTCCTCGACTCCTTCTGCAAAATACAATACCGATCGAAGCTTATTCTCAAACCTAAAGTTATTAAACTATACTCAAACGCGAAATTACATGTATTATATAAGGTAACACAAAGTTTTTTAAATCTAAAGCACATCGTGGTTCGTCCCTCGACAACAGATGACGATGTTTTTCATGTAATTGCAAAGAAACACAACTAGACTAGACATTGACTAGAAGCTTGGCGCCGAGATGTGTCACCTCACACAAAGAAACTGTTAATTAAGATGACAAGGGAGTAAATGGTAGAATTCGTGGCGGATGGCTTTGGCAAGTTTACTCTTCAAAGTGCAAAAAGTTAAATTTCCAATCGAAGATCAAGAACACTTTTTACACCATTCCAAAGATATACAAATATGACAATTTCTACATGAACGTGATTTCAGACGTTGGGGTTTGTTTTGTACTTTCAAATTGATTTACTAGTACGTTGTTTACATTTGAAGGGGTCCGTGCAATAACAGCGTAAGTGACTTTTTTGCGAAATTGAGATTTTCGCTGTTTTCGACTGTTCACAACCTTACCTAACATCTGACCAAGTTTTTTCGGATAATTCAAATCGAAACCCTCTCAAAAAGGGAACAGCATATCTTCTCTACTAGTTAGATATTTCCCGCGAAGTTGTGGTCATAAACACCGCGAAATAAGACCCAACTACCATTTTTTGCATCATCCTAGGTTTTGATCCCTTCGTGGCTGCCATTTTGCTTTCCCGAAGACCGCAATGCATCTTGGTTTGTAGTCAATGATTCCTTGGTAAAAAAATCAATACATATTCCCAAAAACTTCGGAGGCAAACGGAATATTCATGAGTCCGATCTGAAATGGGTCTGGATTATGTGAAGTGTACTTGTCAACATGGGTCTGGAGTGTAACTTTATACGTTCAATCAAAGGTCAATGATTGTCACGCAAGGACTAATTAGGTTTTATGTGTTTACTGTACGTGTCTTACTGTCGATGTCCATCATCGATTTCTTCAGTTGGATATTTTAGCGGGTTTCGATTGTTTTCCGTTGTCAGAATGGCAACACTTTGATATCTCACAATATTCCGTAGAAACCACAGGCATATACCAGACTCAATGTTTGTTTTGTGGAGTTCCTGTGGTAGTTTTACGACCTTCATTTAGGTACTTTCACGTTTTCTTTTTCTTCTGAAATTTCAAATATTGAATAAAAAGAAACTTCAATCCTTATATTTCTCAGAAATGTGTGTTATTTTGTCGTCCAATGCATCTTAAGCTCTCCAGCTTTTGATATGTGAATAAGAGGGTATGCAACAGGCCACCTTATGTAAACAAAAATCTTCGTCCTGAATTTGTGCAAGAAAAATCACGTGGGGTGGACAAGCGATGACAGATACACTTTTGGGAGATTATAATAAACTGTCAGTAGCAGTGAAATCAGAATATGTATTTAATCTAAAAGAAATGCTAGAGCTTTATATATTAGAAGTTGGGGAATACCCAATAACATTGTAATCGAGACACGAGGTATTAAGTAAAACACGGCGGATTCAAATAGAAAGCTACTGATAACGGATGACATTATTCTTTCGCTGACGTCATAAATAAAACCAGATGTCGGGGTTCGGATTACTAAAGGTCATCAGAAACAAATACAGACAATAACAGAGCTTCTGAGAGCTTATAACCGATACGGAAAATACAAATACAGTTGAACCCCGCTATCTAGAACTCGGTTATCTCGAACTCCCCGCTATCTCGAACACAAACCCATTTCCCTTGGAATTGCCCCTGTTTTTTCAGTCATTTACTATGGGCTATCTCGAACTCGGTTATCTCGAACTCCCCGCTATCTCGAACTATTTTGGGTTCCCTTGACCCAAATCAACCTCGGTTATCTCGAACTCTAACGATAAAGTCGATGAACAAACAGCAGAAAGTGACACAAGGTCTCACAACAACTATATCGACATGCATATATGATGCGTTTGTTTCATATTTTTTCAAACAAAATCGTATGATATACAACTGTAGCTGTATTTGAAACTATGTTAAATATGAATGAAAATATCAGTGAAATGACACTGACCCAGTTATCTCGAACACCCGCTATCTTGAACTAATTTTCCTTTCCCTTCAGAGTTCGAGATAGCGGGGTTCTACTGTATTACCCAAAATACTGACTCTACGTGACCTGTTACCCGTGGTTCGGAGATGAATTTGGTGCACTTTTATTAGACCGATTTTCATCAACGTCAGCCAGGACCTTCTTGAATAAGCATTGTTTCACATATCAAAAGCTGGAGAGCTTAAGACGCATCGGACGACAAAATAACACACATTTCTGAGAAAGATAAGGTTGAAGTTTCTTTTTATTCGATATTTGAAATTTCAGAAGAAAAAGAAAACGTGAAAATCGAACTTCAAAAGTACCTAAATTCAAACAAATTCATTCGCACTAGGAAACACGTGATGACAGATTTTAATCTATCGAGCCATTGGCGCCGCTATAGAAAGCCTAGAAACTGGAATATTTGGAAACTTCGTTCGCCCATAGCTCGTAAAGAAATGCTCTAGAGCTCCAAAATTTGGCCCAGAGGTGTTATTTTGATAGCTCTACAAGCTCATAAGCTTTTTATTTTATTTGGCAAAGGAAATAATATTTCGAAATTTGAGAACAGCCATACGTATAAATTAAAATCGAGTTTTAGTAAAATGTACAGAAACACGTACGATACGACTACATAAGTTTATATATATGCACTTGAAAATTTACGGCGAAAGTCCTTCATTCTTCCCTCACAAAGTAAACACATGAATTCCTAACTGACCACCTATTGCTCAACAAGATAGAAGATTGGCAAACAGAGATTATCGGTGGATACTAATTTTAAAAAAAGATTAAGTTGAACGGGTCAAACGCGTAGGGTTTCCGAAACATGTCAGCACTCTTGCTGTCGTGATCTTATTTACATATGAGACGACTGGAATCTGAGACCAAGTTAATAAGTTAGCATAATTCGCTCGGTTTAACTCCCCAAATAATGCTATTTTAACCCTTTGACTACTGAACCGGCCAAAACCGGCCAGTACAAAATCCTTTGATTTTCCTGAACCGGCCAAAACCGGCCAATATTTTTCGTTTTGTTTCGATCTACTGTGCTTACCCTAGAGAGTAGGAATTGTACCGCTATTGTTTGCTTGTCATTCTAAACATATTAGCCAATCAAATTGCAGTAACTGCGCATAATTATGACGGCATGCAACTGAGCTGGCGTGGTTTGAAAATCAAAGTCTCGTGTTCTTGTGACATGGCAGAGAGTGAGCGAATTGAAAATTTAGAACAACTTCGAGAAATTTTTGGAGAAAGCGACGACGATGATTCAGAAACTCGTGAACCAGACTTCAGTGGTTTTGACTCTGATCTAGATTTTGAGGGGATTCCAGAGCCTGACAGCGATGAAAGTACTGAGGAATCCGACGAAAATTCAAGCAACTCGAGTGAAGATGGCGAGGACGAAACATGGAGTGATCAACTCACAAACATAACATGTTCAACGTTTGAGGGAATTCCTGGGATTCGTGTTCCGATTCCACAGCCTGTCAGGGAAGTGGACTTCTTTAATCTTATGTTTGGAGAAGAAGAATTTAGAATTTTGGTCGAGGAATCGAACAGATTTGCGAGACAAACTCTAAAGGACAACCCACGCCGACTGACAAAATGGAAAGACACAACAGTCGAAGAGATGAAAGCGTTCATCGGTATTTGGATCCTTATGGGTTTAAATTCTCTACCAAGCATTGCCAACTACTGGTCCAAGGATCCGTTCTTGAGAAACGAAGGAATCCAACAAGTAATGACAAAGAACCGCTTTGAAGAACTTGCACAATTCATTCATTTCAACGACTCCGAGAAACGGCCAGCACGAGGTGCAAGAAATTATGATCGCTTGTATAAAGTTCGACCAATATTGTCAGGCGTTTTGAACAATATACAGAATGCTTACTACCCTGGAAAGAATATTTCCATTGATGAAGGGATGGTGGCTTTTAGGGGACGTGTTTCTTCTTTCTTGCAGTATATGCCTGCAAAGCCAACTAAATACGGAATCAAATGCTGGATGGCCGCTGATTCTGGCAACGCGTACGTGGTAAATTTCAGTGTTTACCTCGGAAGAGAAGATCAAGCCCCTCGAATCCATGGATTGGGATACGATGTAATAATGAAGATGGCTAGACCATATCTCAACAAGTTTCACCATTTGTTCTTTGACAATTTTTTCTCCTCCACGAGACTCGTAGAACATTTGCAATTGCAAAACACTTATGCATGTGCCACAGTGCGGCCGAACAGGAAGGACTTGCCCGTGTGTGCGAAGAACAAGCTGAAGCAGCCGGGAGAATTGGTTGTCCAACAAAAGGGAACGGTATTATACACCAAATGGCACGACAAGAGGGACGTTAATTTTATTTCTACAAATGTCAGCCCTTTTGAACAACACAGAATGGTAGAGAGAAAAGTAAAAGGCCAGCAAATAGAGATCACGAAGCCCTATGTATCTGATTTGTACACAGCAAAGATGGGGGGAGTTGATAGGGCCGACCAACTTCGTTCGTCTTATACTGTGGGCCGGCAATGCAAAAAATGGTACAGATATTTGTTCTGGTATGCACTGAACCTATCCATTTGCAATGCCTTAGTATTACAGTGTGTCAATGAACAAAAGCAGGAGAAACGGCAGTTCAAATTCAGGTTGGCGCTGGGCAAGCAGCTCATCGGTGGTTTCACCCAAAGAAAGAGAAATCTACTCCGTGCTACTCCAGTCTTAAATGCACAAACACCACAGCATGTTTCAGTGAGATGTGAGAGGAGAAAAAAAGAGTGTGTACAATGCAAGAAGGCTACTAGGAAGACTGCAAAAGGCCGCCCTATCGAGACACGATTTAAGTGCGAGCAATGTGATGTCGCCTTGTGCAAAGTGGTATGCTTCGCGCAGTTCCACAACATGGACAGATCATAAGATAAAATACGGTTTTTATTTCAGCATTTATGGAAGGACAGCAGATTTTCTGCCTGAAAAACAATAGTTTGAAGTGTCCTGTAAATACGAATAATAGATAAGTGCATGTTAGTACATATTTCTCGGATTTTTGAAGTTGTAAGTCGTAATTGGTCACCCCAAAATGGCGGGAGTTTTGAATATGTTTAGACACATGAAAATATTTTCCAAATAACGCTGCATGTAAATAGCTTTTAAGAACATTTATCAATACAATTATTAAAATATCTTTTCAACTACAACTTTGTGTAGTTTTTGGCTGCTAAAGAGCTTCCATTACCTACTGAGCATATATGTTTTGAATGAAGGTCAAAATCTTACACAAATCCCAAATTAGCTTCAGGAACACAGGCATGTTAATGAGTTTGGGCTCCAGTAGTCAAAGGGTTAAGTTTCTCGCTTATAATTCCCACCCGTTAGTCAATCTAAGTTTCTCATTGTGTTTACATTTGGAATACAAACATTTTGGGATGTATTTTATTGACCTTTTCACGAGAATGAACAAGAACGAGTTATTTATGTGTTTTTCTCCATTTTACCTCAAAGTCACTTACGCTGTTATTGCACGGACCCCTTCATTTGTGTTGGTTCCCGTTCTGCTCCAAACAAATGTAGATTTTTGAAAACAAACGTTTGTTTGAAGTTTAATAGTTTAGATCGGTACTGTGGCATTAATTCGTTTATAAACCGAGGTAATGTTTCTTTTCAATGTTTTTTATACAAATTCGGGTGAAAGTGGAAAATTTTCTCGTGGTCTTGATCTCGATGCGTATTACATTTCCGCAGAGGTTGTTTTGCGTTTGTTTTGCATTCACTCCAAATGAACGCATAATGAACTCTGCGTTTGTTTTGCGTTCACTCCAAATGAACGCAAAATGAACTTTGCGTTTGAAAAAAATTGAACACAAACAAACGCAGAGTTTGTTTTGCGTTCATTTCAAACGCAAATTGAGCGCAAATAAACGCAGGGGGGTAGTTAGTTCTGGTCGGTACTGTACATGTAGTTACTGCGGTTTTGAAATGTAGAAGCAATATGTAGTTGGATTGATTCCTCTGTTGAACTAGTATGCTTGAACTATCTATGTATTTTAATACAAAGTTTACTGGAATTTAACAATTGTGTACAAATAATTGAACAATAACAGTTGTTATCAACAATCGATATGAACAGCATTGATATATCATTAGTGATTGAATATTAATATTAATTTAACAATGTTCTGTATATAAGATCGTTGAACTCAACTTTGATGTTTATTTATTTAATTGACTTCGCCTAAATACAATGTATATGAAAACATTGAATATACATTGTAATAAATAGTAACTCTAATTTGAAGATAAGTTTACACTCTAATATATACATGTACTATGATTTTATGCTATTTTGCACCAGAAACCAGACACATCTCTCGTGTGTAAAGATTTTTTCAGGTTTCACAGGCTCACCACCCTGTGTTTGTGTATTGGGCTTCCTGTGTCTTATTTGATCAACAAAAGCATGCAGATACCATTATGGTCGGTAAATCACTGTCCTTTTGATATCTTGAATTTCTAAAACTGCTTTCTAAATAAAGATTAATATCTACTTGAGTCCTGTATGTGATTTATTACTCGGGCTACCGTGGTAGCCGAGTCTAAATCTGCAGTTTGTGTCATGTATCTTTTCGTCGAGGAATGTCTGTAATAAGGTTTTCGATTGGCTCAAAAATAATCGAAACCATGGCAACGTATTTCATGGTGACGTACGTACAGATTCATGAGCGTCTTCGTCGTCCGCCATTAGTTCTTTGAAAGGATGTTGTTCGAAGTTTATATACGTCGTCTTCTTCTCCAAATGCTCACTATGCTTACAAATGCACAAGTCATTTCGCGGTACGCCCACACCAAAAGATGTCGAGCGATTTATGAAGGGGTCGGTCCGCGAACTCAAAGAGAAATCAAATGAGTAGCTAACTAGCACAGCTATTGAGCAAACTATGACTAGAAATGACAAGACTATCAACTCTTGTACTGAAAAGTACTACTCAGATGCTGTCAAAGAAAACAAGTCAACCTGCTTGATCCCGGCCTTGATGTACGACAAGAAGTACGAAACATTCGCCATCATGGAAGCACACGTAAAGGACAGTAACCAACTTATAGTACGCGAAAAAACCGCTTTAAACTTGAAAACATTAAGGTGAATATGATATTACTTTTTTGCGTTTCAGTTATTATTGGTACAATGTATGCGTCACAAAATATTACTTTTGTGTTGCTCTTCTCGAGCGTATCTCTCACAACGTTGTGCATATTAGTGTTCTTGTTTATGTCATCAGCAGAACCTGTTGACAGTTGTGAATACATTTGATGATCATCATATACTAGAGAAAGCTATGCAGTTATAGGTAAATATTCATCATGATGATTCAGTGACAATAAAGATGAGAAAAGACTAGATCTCGTTATGCGAAGTTTGTTTATTATAATTGCAACCTTCCCTGCTGACAGAGTCTCCTTTTCAACCGTGTTGTATGTTCCTGTCATGGCGGTCGGCGTGATCGTGAACCAAGCAATATTCCACTGATAAAACTGACACGTCTTATACAAAAGAGCAGAAAACTAAGGAGATTTTATATCTGGAAGAATATCCTGAAAAATGCACCGAAGTCATGCATCCAAAATTCATTGTTTTAATAAAGGTCTGAAAGTGAAAGATCATAAAACGAGGTATGAGAATCACGTGCTGAAGTTTATACATAAAGTTAGAAAAAAAAAGCTTCCAAACGACTAAAGAAATGTCATTCACCTGAGATTTCTCCTAGGAGATATATGGAAGTGTTAAGAAACACACGAATAAGGCAGGTAAATATTATCCACTATTTACATGTACTGTTCCAAATACTTACAAGACTCAATCACAGAGCAAATTGTTGCAAGTTCAGCCTTTGTAGAGATATAGAAAAAAATCCAGGAACTTCACATTATATTGATCCCAGTAAAACAATTGTTGCTCCCTATAGTCAAGGTAATGTTGCATTATTTGGTGTCAATGCCGGTCGTCAGTGTGTAGCTATGTCAGTGTGTGCTCTGATATATAACCACATAAATTCAATTACTTCCCCAATGGACTTGGCAAACATAATGAATATTGGAAATCAATTATATTCAACACTATCAAGGTAATACAACCAAGCTTTCATGCTATTAACAGAATTACCTGGAATGATCAAACTCTTCGATACTAATTTATTATCAGCTTCAATACAGTCCAAGTTATACTGGCAGTATACATGGCACCTGTACATTAGATGATTTAATTTAATATATGCCCCTGGATAATGCTTTGCAATAATTAATAAGAGAAAATTGCAATTCATTTGTTTTGACTATTGGATATACCGGTAGTACTATGGCCATTTATTGTACTACCGATGGTATATTGAAAATATTTGACTCCCATGCTTGAGATTCATTTGGTATGCCTCATCCTAAAGGAACTTGTAGAAATACAAACCGTAAATGAATTAATGAATTATTTCCAAACTCTGTATAACAGTTCAAGTGTTTCCTTTGAACTCAAAGGTGTAAACTAGTTAGTTCTCACACCCTTTGTATGCAAGCAAAAAGAACAAGGATTATTCAAATTTGGACCTTACTACTCGATTTGGTGCTTTGTGTGTCACCAGTGCACCGATGTATAGAAAGTCATCAATACCCAGGAAGCCCGAGTGCACGCATTTATGCGTCTAGTTTAGCGATTAGAACGGGATTTGAGAGTTTTGGGACTAAAACTAAACGAGAGCCGAATCTGTCTGAATCGAATTCGAAGTGTTTGTTTGTGTCTCGTATAAAGACATTTGTTCCTCGAAGAGAATTACTTATAGTAATAACTTGACACTTTAAACAGGTTCACATGGAAGTGCTCGACTGCACAACTGACCAGTCGATAAGTCCACAGCTATTGATAAAAGACCGAACAAACACAATCGATATTCACGGCTGGAAAATAATCTCAACAAACCGTCACTATGTCACTGAAAAACTTGAAAACATCTTTATGAACAAACACTTGACACTTTGCACGAGAGATGTGTCTTGTTTATGGTGCAAAATAGCATAGATTAATAGTATATTTAGAGGTGTAAACTTACCCTTCTAAACAACGCGTTCACGAAGCGAAAAGCACATGAAAAATTAAACCAATGCGTGAAGTAAAGCACATGGAAAACGTCCTACAGACATTTTGAATCGATAAAACGTTGACAACCACACGAGAGATCACGAAAATAGCCGATAACTTTCCAAAAGCTGCCAAAAGAGCTGATAGTCATGAAAATCCTACGAAAGTCTACGAAAATATATCGGAGACCACTGGAGAAACGTCGGCTATATCGTCGATGACTTCGTCACTGTTCGTCGCCCAGTGTCCGATTGATAACAATCGGTTCCGAAGGCAATCCAAAGATTAGTTACGGACTCGCTTATTTACTTACACACTCGATGACATAGTGGCTACTCTTCTTACGAAGGAGAGTAGCCACAAAAATCGATATTAAAGAAAAAAAGTGTGATATCGATTTTTACCGATTGATCGATACAAATCGATATCAATCAATTCAAGGATATCGATTTTTACCGATTTATCGATTGGCAAATCGATATCGATTTTTATCGATTGACTACGTCGAGAGTCTTACCTGGACACTGTACTGACAAGTATAGTGTACAAAAAGAATATCAGAATCCTGCGATGCAGAACTCAAAAGTCGATGGAAATGTTGATGAATGATGCACAAACGTCCAGAGACGCCATATTGGAATTCACAGAGAAAAGGAATGAAAGGATGTATAAAATAATGTCCGTAATGAAGCATCTAGTTTTCACTAAACACTTTATTTGCAAATATAAATGACACGGACTTCTTTTACAGTACAATCCGGATGCATAATAACCACTTACTTGCATAGATGGATTCCTTGACACGCGAGGGATGTCTTTGAATGGTTTCCTTCGACTTTTATCGAATTCCTTTCACCAACCGACTTTTGACCGACAAAGCAACGCGTTGCCGTCATTGGCATTAGAAATAGCCAGGCCTGTTGTGGAGTAATACAAGAAACCTTACTACAAGCTACAACTCAAGGTTCAAAACGTCAATGAATTGCTATACAACGCCAATAAAAAGCTAAAACGTTTGGCGCCTTCGTCTCTTCGAATCGATCATGACGACAGGACTGAGTTGCGCTTGATTCCTCGGTTTTGTCGCTCAAAAGAGCATTATTATCGCACAGAAAGAAGACTAACGAAGTCATTTACATTTACTGACCTTTAAAAGTAGCAAGGAAAAACATCTAGCGTGAATTCCGGCTCAAAATCAAGCAAACATTCCTCGAAGTTGAAGACTCGCTTTGTTATAGATCTTTCATCTCGTGAGTTCTCTATGCATTGTGGGTAGGCCACTCCCTCGACACACATAGCACAGGAAGCCCAACACATAGTGGCATACCACAGGCAGCCCAAGCAATAAACATTCACTGTACTGATTTGGGAGGGGGGGGGGGGGGGGGGGGGGGGTAAATTAAAAACAGGTCTAATATGGATAAAACTACCTGAAATGACTTTCTGTACAAATAATACATTTCATTAGCCTCCTCCGCAGGCAACGTTCGGAGGCCGAAGGCCGAGAAAGAAGCGAGGCCGAAGGCCGAGAATTGGCCGAGAATGGGATCCCTGCGAGGCCGAAGGCCGAGAGGGACTTGGCCCCTAGGGAGAAAAAGCGAAGGAGTTGCCTGCCATAAATGGACAACAGTTTATCACTTCGCGCATGTTTTATTGCGCATGCCAAATATACTTAGTACGGGAGGGATAAGAAAAATTCGACAGATTTCTTCAATCTCTAGAAGCCCGATGTTTTAGTAAAATCCTGGAAATTATTTTCAGTCCAGGCCATTGTTTTAGAAATAAAGGCCAACGGAAAAGCAGTGAAACTGACAGATTTTAATCGGAAGCAAAGAGAGTGCGTTTCATAAATATAATACACTGCAAATGACAGCGTCAGGACCAAGGTCAACAACAACTAACCGACCGATCAGAGCGTGGCTTGATTCTGGCGCCTAAAATCGCCAACACTCGAGTGTTTATAGTGATAGGAAACCATAACATGAATTCGGTTCACTTCAAATTTTTAGCACAAACATGTGTTCTTGTGCAAAAACACATCAGCGACGGCGGGCGCCTTACAAATTTATATTAATGCCCACGTATATAACCCGACTTATAAACAACGGGTCGGGTTAGCGTACGTTGGAGACGTGACATCTTCTCTCTCTGTTTCGCAACAGTGAAAACAAATAATAATTATAAGAACGAGAGATTAAAAACTGAGAGACGATTTTTGTACGTGGTATTTAGGTAGAAGTTGTGTGTTCACAAGGCCGCATATAAGCGTCGAGCGCGAGCGAGTTGACCAGGCGCGTTGTGTGACAATTTTAAACCGCCGTCAGGTCACTCACATTGCGTTTTCTGATCATCTTTGAGATTTGCTGTACTTCAATTGAAAGCATTAACGAAGTCAGTATTTCAAAGGAACATTTTAAACTGAGCGACTAATTTTAAAATGCATCAGTCCGCAGTGTGAATCAACTTCTTGTTTGATTTGACTGATGGCGGTTAAAAATATATTTCACTCGGTCGCGAAAGGGATTTCACTCTCTCTATTTTGAAAGTCTTCAGAGGCAGGAACTTTAAAATAAACGTTCTAGTACCTAGTAGAGATCACGTCTTGAACCGTAAACGCACAGTACTGTTTGATGGTTTAACTACTAAGTATCCACTAGTGAGGTATTTTGGTCGACTAAAACTCCCAGGGGCTCCCGGGGTGAATTCACATGTCCTCAAGGGTGAATTCACTCGTCCATACCAGTCGATTTATGGCAGGCTACTCCTCCTCATTTTTTTTCCTGCTCTCTCGTCTCCAGTCTTCCTCTTTTGTATCCCTAGTCCTCCCTCTTCCTATTTTCTACCACAGGAATCCCAATTCCGATAAAAATTCCATTCCGATAAAGTAGCCTGCGGAGGAGGCTAACATTTCATTGATGTTTTTATTTTTCTAATTTTTTAGGCTCAGTCTGCAGTGAATGTTTATTGCTTGGGCTGCATGTGAGCATACCATCCTCGGGAACCCAGGGGTATATTCTGTCGCTCGTTAGTCACTCCCAGAGAAATACCCTGGGAACGAAGTCTGTTGGAACTTGTCAAAATTACTCTTGTTTCTGATTGGTTGACCTAGGAAGGTCGACCAATCAGTATCAAGTATATTCTGGTTTGAATAGGACAGCTGCCATTTTGAATTTTGACTTCCGGAACAAGTTCCAACAGACTTCGTTCCCAGGGGTATTTCGGCTGGGAGCGAGTAACGAGCAACAGAATATACCCCTGGGTTCCCGAGGATGGTGAGCATACAGGCCCCAGTATATACAAAGAGTGGATAGGGCTTATCCAGTGGATAAGTAGATGCCGTTAGAGTGATTCCAATAAACTTGGGCACTATACTAATAATTGGGTTGTCATTGTTTATTACTGCAAAACAACAACAACTGTGAGTGAAAATAAACAAAGTGTGTATTCATCCCCGTTCGGGGAGGGGTGGTACTCCCTTTGTCAAAGTGGTAGGGGAGATCAGGGTCCTTTTAGGGTTGAAAATACCTTTCAGGGTCAATTGCTACTTATTACTCGTGCCCAGGCCGTAGGCCGCACGAGTTATAAAACCCAACGCGTATTTTATTTTTTTTTCAATGTCAGAAAATCGCAAAGTTGTGCAATATCCGGTCACATGCTATCGAGACCCAAATATAAATAGGGGACAGGGTTGAGGATCAGCGAAGGGGGAGGGCAAGGGGAGAAGGTTTGCAACGCCTAGCCCAGATACCGGGGCCTAGTATACATGTATTGGAACCATTTATATACAGAAATGTATCTCTCTTCCAATCGATGTGGGACATTGTCAAATCCAAAACACTACTCATGACCACTAATTCCATAGACAATCGTCACTAAAAATAAAGTCAAAATCAAATCAAATCAGATAGGGCAAATGGGGTGTGTGTCTAGCGAAAGCATAGGGTCTTGTACTACTGAATTGTCTCGCACATGCGCAATGTGTTATATAGGAGTCGTGATTCCCGATCTAAAAAGCGGCTAAATTAAATGTGTTGGCCAAATGAAGGATAAAAAGACGAGGTATAAAGCAACAAGTCAGAGCCCAGGCATCCACCACGGCTTAGAAATTGCACACAAATCCTAACTTCGGCCTTCATCGGTCGCTGTTCAGCGCTCGTCAACAAATCAAAATTCACAAGACAACTCGGACCAACATCGAATATTAAAATACAACTCAAAACCTCAAGAAAACTACACAGGGGACTTCAACAACTATTATTCTTTATTTCTAGTATTTTTTAGGGAACGCCTTATAGAAAAATAATGCTTTTGAGAAACAAACAAACTCATACTCAAAACTATAAAATGACCGGTTGAACCAAGCTTTTCGAATCGCTCAAAACCACTCAAAAACACAATTTCTCGCTCAGATTTCTACACCAACGTGTTCTTTAATTTTCAGACTACTGTTGTGAATACATATTTGAGAATCTCATACCCTTTGAAGGCTTTATCAGAGCTCATTCCTGATCCAACCGAACGAAATCCAAAGACGTCACGATCCACTGATTTCTACGTTTGGGCTACCTGTGACCACAGGAAGCCCAATTATACAACTGACACACACGAACATTCAGTGAAAATCCTTATCGTCCAAGAAGATAAGCACACGAGTAGCTGGACGTCTATGTGTTCTACTAGAAAGGAAACCACAAGCTTATATTTATGGTATTTTATATTTCGAAGTCTAAATGAAAACTCGACCGACAACAACTATCCGAATCATTGAACTTTACTCGTTGAATACATTTTTATCATGATACCTATTTTTAGACTTTTTATATATAAATGTTCAAATATTTTCACTCTAAGAGCGAAATATAAAACATACCGCATTGATCACGAAAGATAACTGCGACATGTGCTGGTTCCAGGTAGAAAACGGAACTTTTCAAGCAAAAATCAAACTCGTATACAAACTTTGGGCTCTTTCAGTCAGTATATCACTATCCTGAAAAACCTTTGTTATTCAAATCAAGAACTCTTTGTAGAACGAGACATACAACAATATGAACTATTGTTATTCAAATTTTCAGGAATTCAGGAAGGTGATATACTGAGAAAGCCACTGACACTACCACAGGGATCCCAATTCTACTCTGGTCCTTAGCATGTACTGGTTCAATCCGGCACCAGGGCACGAGTGAACCCTGCCGACAGGGTCTAGTTTTCTTTATTGAACAAACATGAAAGAACAGAAGAAAGATGTTGTCCAGTCATATCAGCACAATCACTTCTTTGCCATTTATGGTCAGATATGGCTTCAACAGCTCTTTTAATTTATGCATACTTTTAGGGGTCATTTTCAAAACCGACCACCGATCACCCCTACCATTTGGAGAAAGGGAGTAACCACCCCCCATCCCCCACTACACCCACCCCCCCCCCCCCCCCCCCACCTCATAGGATAAATGATTGCTCAATTTATTTAATAGTATTGTTTTATTCAAATAGTAAAATATGCAGACTTTTATTTAATAGGATTGTTCATTTTTGTTCTTTTTTCTTGTCTTTTCGCTTTTTTTTCTTGTTCTTTTCCATAGCTTGCTGAATCTTTTCAACCTTTTTCTCATTTTCTTCATTCAAGTCCTTCTTTTTCTTTCTTTTTCTTGTTCGTTCTCCTGTTTGAATTGTTTCATTTTCATCAATGTCTATCCCGGCAGTAATTTTGGAAATTTTCTTTATTTTTGAAGCAGCTGTGTATTGATCTACATTTGTCTGGCAATCTGTTTCTATACATTCTACTATTCTCACTTTCTTATCCTTCTTCTTTCTTTTCTTTGTTAAACATTCACTTTCGTGGGACATTCCTTCAACATCGTCATTTGGAGAAACATTGAAAACTATGTTGTCATTAGCGACTTCCTTTCGTGATTTCTTTTTCCTCTTTTTCTCTACACGGTCTTCTTCTTCTTTTAGCTTTCTCTTCTTCTCTTTCTTCTTCTGTTTCTTCCTTTTTTCTTCACAAATTCTTTGTTGTTCTTCTTCCTCTTCAGAACTAGAATTTTCACGGTATTTTTCTCTGTCATTTTCTTTGCTCGTACTCTCACTTGATTTGTCTTCTTGCAGTCTTCGTTGTTTGAGTTCAGCCATTTTCATAGCAAAGTACTCATTGATGCTGTGTGTGCTATTTATGGTGGTCATTCCTGAAGGATCTACTTTGGATAACTCTGGACAAGATGCACAACTCCCATCAGAATCTTCCTCCTTAATTAAAAAAATAGTAAATTCAATGTTAGCGACTGAAGACATAAGTTGCCCCTTGAATGATGAAGGCATGGTGTCTCTATTCTTGATTTTCTCTCTCTGGAGAATAGTACATTGAGACTATTGATGTGCACTCTATAAGAACATCCATTATTTATTATTAATATTTTATAAACATTTATTCGCCAAAGGCAAAGTGATTATCGGTGATTTTTTTTCAAATCCAAATCCTTCAATTTGATTTTCCTATCTCTGCCCTAGGTCCACGGTATCCATTTTGTAAGTGCTTATTCAGTCAATGTTGTCGAGGGGGGGAAATAAATAAGTTATTTACCGACTTTAGGTCGGTCCGTATAGTGAAAAACTGTGCCCTCGGTCTTGAAAGTGCTGACTTCTGGCCTTAGGCCCCGGTCAGCACTTTCAAGACCTCGGGCTAAGTTTTTCACTATACGGACCTCCCAGTCGGTAAATAACCTATATATATTCACCACAATCACTGAGCCTGAGGTGAATAATAATATTGTTTTAGTATAATTTTAGACTTCATTATCACTGAGAGAAAAGACGAAATTCAAGATTTAAAAAAAGTTTGATTAGTACTTCTGTGTTGGTGATTTTACTTCCACTCTTGACCACTGATTATCGTCTCATACATTGTGTAATCCCTGGTCGCTCGACCAATCACAGCACAAGAAAATCTATATTCAAGTCTAAAATTATACTAATATTTAATAATAATAATAATAATTTATATTGTGCACAATACATGAAATGATTAATATTATTATTATTTATTATCATATGATATACATTGTTACCTCAGACTGCTCAATAGGAGAATCAGGAGCAGACTTGCTACGTTTACCCAAGATACACGCCATGTCAGTTGCTGAATAGTTGGATGTGTTCTTGCTCTTGATAAAACGTTCATAGCTGTAAAGAATAAGGACGTGATTACAACAAAAACTAAAATCACAGGAGCACTAGCAAATGTTTGGGACCATCATAGTTCATTATTGAATTATTTTCTACCCTTTTTCCAATAAAAGAGCTACATGTATACACCTAATTCAATTCAGTTAGTCACCCTTGATTCACAAAGGTGCGACCCCAGAGAATCATGGGAGATACTGTTTACCAAGTCTTTCTACCCAAATTCCCTGACATTTCTACAAAAAATTCTGCCATCTCATTTTGAATGTCACTTGTATTTGCTTAACCGCAATGTTTTTGTTTAGTACAAGACGTTCATGAAGAATATGGCTACAAATAGTTCCCCCATGATCCTTCACGGTCGCACCTTTCACCCTTTTCGGGGGACTAACATAATGGACCTTTTCATAGTTTCCCAGAATGCTTCATGATTCTGCACGCGCAAGTGAGGTCAGGGGAAAAAATATTTAGAATTGATTGTGTATTGAGGAAAATATGACTACTGTAACTAATCAAGAACAGGAAAAAAAAATTTCTTTGCTTGGGAATTTGCATCTATCTTTGTCATTCTTCTTGCGCACTTTTACTTTAAAAGTCGAAGTTTTCTACTGAATTTCTTCATTTTCTCTTAATATTTTCTATCTATTTTCCCCCTAACCTCGCTTGCGCATGCAAAATCCTGAAGCATTCTGGGAAACTAGGAATAGGTGCATTGAAATAGGTCTATAACCAAATCAACTTATGAAATATAATCAAGTGTGTAGAATGAAACTTAACAAGTAGCAGGGTTCACTCGTGCCCTGGTGCCATATTGAGCCAGTACATGCTTTGGACAAGAGTAGAATTGGGATCCCTGTCGGGGTGTGGATTTCGAATCAGTGCCATGGCCGGAGTTTCTACCTTCAGTCTTCAAGTACTTTTGATTGTTATTTGAGGGTTCTATTGTTTCATGTCAACATTTTTTCGTGTTCTTGTTGGTATTTGTGAATAATTTACACTGACTCGAGGCTAAGCCAGTACAAATGCATCTGTTGTCAATAAGTACAGTGGTTTTACAACGGGATTTGTAAATGCGAAAAGGGACTATTGGGGACACTAGAAAAATAAAATTAAAATTAATAATAATAATTTCAGGACAAGAACGACAGTTTTGAGCTTTTAAAATAGCTTAACAAAGCCTAAAATATTCAACCTTGAGACAGGCTAACTACATTATTATTTATATATGATTATATGATATATCATTAATTCATGTACACATATAACTGGGGTTGCAGAGAGTACTTACAACACTCTTTTCCTGGAGTTTCTTGCTGTTGTTTCCATGTCATTTTTCTTTGGCTGATTTTCTTTTATGGTGCCTTATTAGAAAGAGAAGCAGCATAAAATTATGTTTAATTCCAAATGAATTGATGTACACATGTACATGTACAAGTTTCATGATTGTTGTCAAAAAGCTGGAAATTATCTTACAGTGCGACTACTATAACCACGGCCACTTAGACAACGAGAACCTTGATCACAATTCAGAACGAAAACAAAACAGTTCAAATTTGGATACTTCAGCCAATCAGGAGATAGTACAGGTGTATAAGTTTGTATAAGTTTTACAAGCTGCACTTCAGCCAATCAGGAAGTAGCATACAGTAGCATACATTTATATTTGAAGTTGGACCAATACAATCATCCGGCAAAGGAACCAACAGAAAAAATATATATCCAATTCAAGAAAGCTCTTTCCAGCTAAATATAATTTTAGGATGCCTTGACATGTCATTCTAACCGAATTTATTTCACGTTTATCGATTCCCAAAACAAGAAAATATATCATTCTGCATTTTATGGCAACCAATCAAAAAGTTCCATTCCTATGCCGGGAGAAAATGAGCTGTTGATTTCATGCTAATCACGATGTGTAGCTTGTAAAAGTTATACAGGTTTATATATACTATCTCCTGATTGGCTGAAGTACCCAAATTTGAAATGTTTTGTTTTCGTTCTGAATTTAACCGGCAAAGCAGGCGTTCTTCGTTCTTTGCATGGCCAATGTTATTGCATTGTGAGGGGTTTTGAGGTGCACTTATTACCCAGGGGGGTACTCAGGGTTATCAGTGACGGGGAGGTGCGAAGACCTTTTTGGGGTTTGAAATTCGCGGCTTGGGACTTTTTGGGGGTTATCAATTTTCTGGTGGACTTTTTTTGATATAAAGATTTTGGCAAGGACTTTTTTTTGGGTTGATAAAAATGATATCCTACCATTCTCGACTTTCTTTGGGTTAAAAAGTTTGGCCTCATTCGCACCTCCCCGTCACTGATACCCCTGAGTACCCCCCCTGGGACTTGTTAGCTCAGAAAGACTCAATAAAGGAGCATGCATCAATTCATTAGATTATTGTGTTTGTACTTACCACCATTGTTAGCACTATTTAAATGAGCAAGCAAGTCATTGAAATCATCTTGATGGGTCAACCAGTTATCGTCATGAGATGTTTTGGCCCCAACACCTGTAACATATAGATCATATAGATTGGGGTTCATTATGGAGCGCATGCAAAACCTACATGCGGGCATGCTACATTGTGTAACAACCTTCTAGACTGTACTTTAATCTTTAGTCAGGTGCTGTAACTCCTAAAACAGCATGTACTGTGTAGGATTCAGCAATAACAAACATCAGAAATAATTGGTAACATGAGAACCAATGTACATGTAACCCAAGCAACAATAACATACAGACAGTACATGTCCAGTGTACATGTCTGTAAGTTATAAGGTAATTTGTTGCTTAGTAGTAGTTAGAAATGTAGTTCGTTAGGTTTCATCAAGCGTAAAAAAAAAGACTCAGAAAAATACTGAGCCCAGACGGGGATTGAACCTGTGACCTCCTGGATACTAGTCATAAACTGAAAATCACTGTTTGTATTATTCACCCAAGATGAACACAGTTGTGTCTTGTTAGTTTGAAAGTAGATGCATGTACTTTTTACTTTTACATGTACCAATATACAACCTACCCCTCACTATTGAGGATTATTGGTTGTGGTCAGGCAGGCGTTACACAGTCATTGAATATACAACCTACCCCTCACTATTGAGGATTATTGGTTGTGGCCAGGCAGGCGTTACACCTGTAGTCATTGAATATACTTGTATGATGTTCAATGATTGAGATTATTGAAAACTGGCATGTACTAGTCATAACTTTTGTGATAGGTAAATTTAGCAAACACAATGCAACGTGAAAATAGTGCGTAAGATGATGAATATATCACACTCTGTCGTTGCATGATTACCATGACAACGTCGCAACGGCAAGATCACAACAGCAATCTTCACGTCTTCACAACGTTGACAAAGTCAACCGTCATTTTGAAATGTCAGTGTGTGCGCATTCGTCTTTCAGGTCGTGTTGTGTTTGCTACAATGTAAATCTATCTAATAACACAAACATTGGCAACATTGCCTTTGAATAAAATGATAGTGTTTTCACATGTGAGTTCAAATCAATACCTAAGTTGTCATTCTTGAGTGATACTTTGACATGTGTTGTCGATCCACTCTCATTTGCTCCAAGACCTTTGCCATCAGACCAACCCATCTTAGTCAACATCTGATAACCAAATCGATCTGTGTCTAGAATAATAATAATAATAATAATATATAATAACAATCATCATAATACATGTAATAATAATAATGCAGTAACTCATATATACATGTAACAGGCAAGTACCGTATTCACCGGCGTATAAGGCGCACTCGCAGATAAGCCGCACCCCGAGTTTGGCAATGCAAATTTTGGAAAAAATGTTTTTTACTCAGGCACTTCTGGAGGAAGCCCGAGTTATAAAATGGGCATTCATTTTTTTTTCGTTGGCCACAAACGGGTCAAATAGTTTCGGAGCGTGTATCGAATTAAATCCGAAGTATTATTGCTCAGACCGTCAGTCTCGTACAGTTCACATTATACAACGAGCACAACCGAACTCCTTACAGTTACTTATCGGGATATGTTCGTATTACATGTACATTGGAACGATACAGAGAAGATTAGCACTCCTTACAGTTACTTATCGGGATATGTTCGTATTACATGTAAATTGGAACGATACAGAGAAGATTAGCAAGTTATCAGTTCTAAAATCTAAGGTTCATTAGCGTGCACGTGAGAATGTTATGTTTGAGACACTTGATTGACACATGTTGTGTTAGCACGTGAATCAACCCGCTCATCAATGAAAAACACTTTAGCAAACCGTTAGGTCTTGTAGTAAAACCGTTAGCACAATTTAGCAAACCGTTAAACTGTCTGAAAAGGTGTTAGCACCCGTTAATTTGCCTGTTTAACGTCTAACCAATGGCCAATGCTTTTAGGAGTAACTAATAGTAATAAACACACGAATGATGTGCGTACTCTTTTATACTTTTATGTTAATTTTATGTTAATTTTATGTACCAATTCCCGATGTTCTCGCAGATAAGCCACACCCCCAACTTTGGATCGCGAATTTCGGAGAAAAAGTGTGGCTTATACGCTGGTGCATACGGTAGTCAGTTTTAACCTTGAGTAGTCCTAAACTAGCACCGGTATCAAGTGTAAATCATTACGTCTACCATCACTGTTTACATGTGTACTTAGTACATTGTACATGTATATTTACTAGTCGACCTGTTGGCTCACTCTGACCATCAGTCGTGTGTGTGGAAGGTCGTATTACTCAGGGTCTGAAAGTATTTGAGGAGAAGGTGCTGCCTAAATGTAATTACACCTTGGCTCAGTGTCTCTGTGTACATGTATATGAGGACGTAAAAGAACCACTGGCGATGTAACAAAATCTGGCAGTGCAGTGTTCAAACATCCTCTTAATGAATGAAGATGGACCATGTGTCCGAAAGCTTGGTTTTAAAATAAAAATGTTTTGGTTGAAGAAACGAACAAACTCATCATCCTCTTAATTGCTGCCAATGAGACTGGCTTGCAGTACTATTGGACACGTACTAGATGTCTGTACTATTGGAGACTACATGTCATGTAATGATGCATAGAGGCATTTTCGCATGAGTGGGAAAGATACGGTACCGTGCTGTGCCATATTGAAAGGGTTTGATTGGATGAGATGCATCTACACGCTTTTTGATTGGTTCAGAAAGGAAGCCATTTGAGTGTCACAGTACCGTAGGTTTCCCACTCATACGAAAACGACTCTATTGCCCTACTGGCTACTGTCTTACTGACTGGTACATACAATGTACTGGCTAATGTACTGTACAGTGGAGTAGCGAGGTCCAGAACTTTGGGGGGGGGGGGGGGGGGGGGGGGCAAGTGTTCATAGGTACATTGTACATGTATGATATGTACCTATTATATTTTAAGCCCACGTAAAACCCCTCACGAACTAATGTCAGGGCTTCCCGGCTTATACCCGGATTTTATGGTCTTTTATGGTATATAAAATTATAGACAGAAGACATTATCTCACATGATGGTTTTATTTAACAACTGGGCAACAACTGCCTTGAGTTCACTAAGCTTATCGTCATGTTTATAAAGTGGTAAAACCTACATTTTATTGTCTTTTACACTCGATTGCAAAAACAACCAACCGGTCAACCAAAGCCGGATTTATACAACCATCAACATATAAAAAGATTAAAGAATAGGCACTTTCCTGAGTGCAAGGTGAAATGCAATATACAAAACTATAGTTGACTTAGTTATTTCTAATTCTGTGTCAGAGCTAAAGTAATCCGTGCTGTATCTGCATGGATATTTAGAACGTTACTGAATATATGTTCTTCAAGCGAAAACCATGAACGTAAGTGTGTGCCCCTTGACTGAATCAGCTGACTATACAAAGTTCTAACATCAATCTTCTGTTTGGTGCAAACTTACTAACAATTGCACTAGGGTCAAGCTTGTTTAATACATCTCTCTCCAATGATACGATGCCCAATGACGACAGCCTCTTCTGTCCCATGGTGGAACGTAGATAGCTTTTTACAAGCTTTAACTTAGAGAATATCCACAGGGACCCCAATCGATAAAAATAAACATGTTCTTCGGAGATTTCCGCATTTCCCGCCATATAGGAGAACAATCCACATTTTTTTATAATGGGAAGGGTTGTGACTGAATATTTTTTTACATAATATTGCGGAAAAAGAAAACTTGAAATTTTATTTGGGGGGGGGGGGGGCCCTCGCTACGCCACTGGTACTGTAGAAGTGTAGTGTATATACCCGACGTAGTCAATTGGTAAAAATCGATAAAGAAAAAAAGTGTGATATCAATTTTTATCGATTTTCTTCGATTTTTAACGGTTTGCTGTTTTCGCGTAATAACGTATAAATATATATAATCTGAATGATTACAATATACAAGTACGATGCTATTTATTACAGACGCATAAACCAAACTAATATTGGCAATGTAGAAAAATGAATACGGAAAAAATCGTAGACTGCAAAACAGCCCATTAGCTACCGTTTTCGCGTCGAGAAGAGTTGAAGCTCGATCGAGTCGTTGGCCGGGCAGACGTTGACCGAACAAGTTGAGCCTGTGAATCAATCCAGGAAGACACTGGCAAACATATTCATGCAACTTTGTCTTTGCAAGTGGCACCATTTTTACAAGGGTTGGGAGAGCAATCGCCTCACTTCCCTCGTTTTTTCGTCTTGTCTCATTCCCTCGCGGCCCCATCAACGACTCGATCGAACATCAACTCTTCTCAAAGGAGTTTCACGAAGAAGTAGGGGCTGTTTTGCAGTCTAGAAAAATTGATACACCACGTAAATCAGTAAAAATCGATAAATCAAGTCAATCGATAAAAATCGATAAAGAAAAAAAGTGTGATATCGATTTTTACCGATTGATTGATACAAATCGATATCAATCAAAATCAACGTACTATTCCCACTGGGAACTTCACGCACGATGCCACAAATATTACACGATTTCTGAATTCCTCGGGCGGAATTAGTCCCAGAGGATTACATTTCACCTCCCCATGTGCACGGGATAGTATAAATAATCTGCCACACACCAAAAAGCCCTCTTTGGACCAGTTCAGAAGACCCGAAGACTAGCTTTCGACGCTTTGGCTTGATTTCATCGCTGCGCCATGTCCCAAGTACCCGTGGCAGTACCTCCTGGTCAAGTTCAGGCGGCCATTATCCAAGCTCAAGTTCAGGCGGCCATTATCCAAGCTCAAGTACCGGCAAACAACCACCGGAGAACAACTAGCAAGTACCGTCGAACAACTAGCAAGTACCAGCGAACAGACCAGCAAGAACCGGCGAACAACTAGCAAGAACCGGCGAACAACTAGCAAGAACCGGCGAACAACTAGCATGCAAGAACCGGCGAACAACTAGCATGCAAGAACCGGCGAACAACTAGCAAGAACCGGCGAACAACCAGCATGCAAGAACCGGCGAACAACTAGCAAGCACCGGCGAACAACTAGCATGCAAGAACCGGCAGATAACTAGCAAGTACCGGCGAACAACTAGCAAGTACCGGCGAATTGAACAAGTACCGGCCCAAGCGGCACCAGAGCTTCCTAATATCAATGCAGTGAGTGACATGTTGCGAGTTGGGTCAATTTATTCTGTGTTAAATTATGAAAGCGACTGTGTTTCGCTACTTGTTATATTTTCTGGTGCACGTAGTCGGTTGCGTGCATGGAGTTGAGCGAATGTCTTTCGCAACTCGTTAGATTTTATTGTATTAAAGAAGAAGCGAATGTGTTTCGCTAGTGTCTTAGGTCAGTGCGAGTCTCGGTCTCGCTGTGCGAATATGTTTCGCTGTTCGTTAGATTTTATGATATTAAAGAAGAAGCGAATGTGTTTCGCTAGTGTCTTAGGTCAGTGCGAGTCTCGGTCTCGCTGTGCGAATATGTTTCGCTGTTCGTTAGATTTTATGGTATTAAAGAAGAAGCGAATGTGTTTCGCTATTGTCTTAGGTCAGTGCGAGTCTCGGTCTCGCTGTGCGAATGTGTTTCGCTGTTCGTTAGATTTTATTGTATTAAAGAAGAAGCGAATGTGTTTCGCTAGTGTCTTAGGTCAGTGCGAGTCTCGGTCTCGCTGTGCGAATATGTTTCGCTGTTCGTTAGATTTTATTGTATTAAAGAAGAAGCGAATGTGTTTCGCTAGTGTCTTAGGTCAGTGCGAGTCTCGGTCTCGCTGTGCGAATATGTTTCGCTGTTCGTTAGATTTTATGGTATTAAAGAAGAAGCGAATGTGTTTCGCTAGTGTCTTAGGTCAGTGCGAGTCTCGGTCTCGCTGTGCGAATATGTTTCGCTGTTCGTTAGATTTTATTGTATTAAACAAGAAGCGAATGTGTTTCGCTAGTGTCTTAGGTCAGTGCGAGTCTCGGTCTCGCTGTGCGAATATGTTTCGCTGTTCGTTAGATTTTATGGTATTAAAGAAGAAGCGAATGTCTTTCGCTAGTGTGTTAGGTCAGTGCGAGTCTCGGTCTCGCTGTGCGAATATGTTTCGCTGTTCGTTAGATTTTATTGTATTAAAGAAGAAGCGAATGTGTTTCGCTATTGTCTTAGATCAGTGCGAGTCTCGGTCTCGCTGTGCGAATATGTTTCGCTGTTCGTTAGATTTTATGGTATTAAAGAAGAAGCGAATGTCTTTCGCTAGTGTGTTAGGTCAGTGCGAGTCTCGGTCTCGCTGTGCGAATATGTTTCGCTGTTCGTTAGATTTTATGGTATTAAAGAAGAAGCGAATGTGTTTCGCTAGTGTCTTAGGTCAGTGCGAGTCTCGGTCTCGCTGTGCGAATATGTTTCGCTGTTCGTTAGATTTTATTGTATTAAACAAGAAGCGAATGTGTTTCGCTAGTGTCTTAGGTCAGTGCGAGTCTCGGTCTCGCTGTGCGAATGTGTTTCGCTGTTCGTTAGATTTTATGGTATTTACAGAAGAAGCGAATGTGTTTCGCTAGTGTCTTAGGTCAGTGCGAGTCTCGGTCTCGCTGTGCGAATATGTTTCGCTGTTCGTTAGATTTTATTGTATTAAAGAAGAAGCGAATGTGTTTCGCTATTGTCTTAGATCAGTGCGAGTCTCGGTCTCGCTGTGCGAATATGTTTCGCTGTTCGTTAGATTTTATGGTATTAAAGAAGAAGCGAATGTCTTTCGCTAGTGTGTTAGGTCAGTGCGAGTCTCGGTCTCGCTGTGCGAATGTGTTTCGCTGTTCGTTAGATTTTCGATTGTATTAAAGAAGAAGCGAATGTGTTTCACTAGTGTCTTAGGTCAGTGCGAGTCTCGGTCTCGCTGTGCGAATGTGTTTCGCTGTTCGTTAGATTTTATGGTATTTACAGAAGAAGCGAATGTGTTTCGCTAGTGTCTTAGGTCAGTGCGAGTCTCGGTCTCGCTGTGCGAATATGTTTCGCTGTTCGGTAGATTTCATGGTATTAAAGAAGAAGCGAATGTGTTTCGCTAGTGTCTTAGGTCAGTGCGAGTCTCGGTCTCGCTGTGCGAATGTGTTTCGCTGTTCGTTAGATTTTCGATTGTATTCAGTAAAGAAGAAGCGAATATGTTTCGCTAGTGTCTTAGGTCAGTGCGAGTCTCGGTCTCGCTGTGCGAATGTGTTCCGCTGTTCGGTAGAGTTAATTGCGTGAAAGGTGAAGTGAATGCCTGTGTTTCGCTGCCGGTGCGTTAGATTTCATTGGATAACTTGTCGAAATAGATCAGTTGGGAGCGCGTCAGACTGAAGATCTGAAGGTACCTGGTTCAAACCGGAGATTCTGTTGTAGAAACTCTGAACAATCCCGGGTTTCGGCAGATTTTAAGCCGGTTAAAGAAGAAGCGAATGTGTTTGGTAGAGCTTGTTGTTCTCGCTTATTGTAACCCTCAGAATTCGAATGAATGTAATATTAAGAGTTTCAAAATTATGAAAAGGTGAACACTATATAGTAGTAATAAATGAAGAAGTATTGTTGGCAGTCTTTCGTTTATTAATTCTCATTCGAATTCTTTCATACGCGGCTGTTATCCCGTTGCTAAGCCTCCTCGATGCGGTTATCTAATACCGTTCATTGCGCCGTCCCTGGACAGCGTATTTCGGGGTTGCTTCGCTTCGGGGTTCTCACTCCTTGCTATGTCTAGAAGGTTTTCTTCTATTGATAATCCAGACTACGTGACATAAAGCATGCCACTTTTCACCTGAAGAAGACCTGTTGAATCGTATGTCCATACGCTGGCATGATTGAGAGGGTAGGGCCCCAAGCGTCGCAGCCCCGGCGCCGTTTTCGCAGAGGGTGGCTAACCTTCGTGCCAAGACACATATTAGAGTCATGAGATCCAGAGCGTTTTGTTGATTTCCGCTGAGAGTCACATCCACATTCTTCAACGGGGACAAATCCTAGCAAAGCAAGAGTATAGAAATTCTATCCTACCTAATAAGTGGGTATGCATAGAGGACTTCCTTTTGCCATTTAGAAGAAGTTTTCCAGGTACAACATTTCAACTCCCCTTGGGGGAAGCTAAGTCACGTTACTAAGTCATACTACTATGGATGACAAGTGATTACGACCACGTGGCTATATCACTCCAGAGTATAAATTAACCTAGCTATTTCGGAATTGAATTGAAGGGATGGTACTTTGTGCACCATACCACTTTTTTACTCGGGGTACCTGTATGAATTAAGAGCTGTCTTTAATTATATTTCTCGATTTTCGTCGGAGGGAGTGCATTATTTTCGTAAACAAAATCGAGACGGCCTCTGCCTCTTCGAGTCATGAAACCACATTTTTCTAGTTTGCAACGTGAACGAGATCGAATATCAGTATCGGAATCAATATATCATGTAGATGTGGAGTAGTTATATCATAATAATTGCTTTTTTTGATAACTCATATAGACACATCTTTCATAGATAAGAAGGTGAGTTTATCGGTGCACTCGCACATTTTGAAGTGTACGTGTTTGACTGGGATCGTTGACGACAACGCGAAAGCATCTCATTAAGCCGGTTAATTATCTCTCGAAAGGGCCAAAATATCTTGAAACGAAACCGTCCATTATTTCTCCTTACCAAGCTTTTTACAAGCAAAACATAACAAAAAAGCAGCAGACACAAAAATGGGTCATTTCTTCGTTCCCTATGCAGCAATATGAAAAAGTTGGGCAACATTTGCTCACAACCATGGCAACGTAACCGAACGAACACTAGGTTAATTGCTGGAGTTTTAATCCCGAAGTGGGTATGTGCCATACTATCATCATTAAGTTTCCTTCTCGGGACTCACGGAATGCACGCGCTTTTCAGTTTCAGCTCCAGTTTATTAATAATAATTACTAGTGCCGTAATAGTGAAAATATCCTGGCACGGCGATCAGCGGTCAAAGTTACAATATAATATTAATAAGAAAAATCAAGTTCTTGAGAACACATCATACATTGTCTCGATGCTTTTTACGAAAAGGTATTATATATTCCTAGATAAATACTAATTATGGACTCGCAGTAGATCAGACCTACACAAAATATATTGAGCGATTTTAAGTCAAACAACACTGATCACATAGCCGAGCAACAGCCATTTCAATTCGAATTTTCAGGATCCCTGTTTGTTGTTGTTGTTGTTATTGTATCGGTTGCAATAAATAAATAAATTATTATTATTATAATAAACGAAACGCTCTATTAGCGTGAACTCGGGCTTCTTAATAAAGCTGTTTTTAAATGTGAAATTAGTAATAGCTTCTTTTTTTTTTTTTGTATCATCATACAGAAGTAGCTTTAGCCTATTAAGCTTACTTGCACAATTTAAAGCAGAATTTCCGCGTTCAGAACGGGTCAGCGAACGGCAAAAATACCATCAAGAACATCCTTAGATTTTAGGGAACTTATAATTTAAGAAAATAGTGCAGAAAACAGTGTGTCGTCACTGGAAACACTTCAACCTAAACTATCCTAATCTAGTCGCTCATCTATTTATTCCTATTGTTAAGACATTTGTTTCTATTTTAAAGCATTCCAGCCGGCAGAATATTTCCACAAACGACACTGCAGGACCACGTGTCACGTTTGTTGATGAAATCAAGCGGTCACTTCATTCCATTTCACTACCCAACGAAAAGCAATGGTAACTACCCTCCCATATGACCACTTACCGGTACTCCAAGCTTTGTTTCTTGGATCTTGACTCCATTTTTTCTTGAACTTCTTTTCTGCTAACATCGCCATCTTGTTAACGTTGCGCAATGCCTGAGCCCGCAATACTACATACACAGCTGTTTGATTTTGCACAGGTAGCCCAATCGCTTTGTCTCTCTGATATACACACCAATTGATATGGCAATAAAAATAATATACAAGTAAAATAACATTTACTGAGGTTATTGGATTGTAAGCTATAAGATTTATCAGATTTCTTAGAAGAATATCAAGTCTTTTATAGATGGTTCGGTTTTATTGTAGTATCATTTCTTGGGCTTCCTGTGTAATACATGCGCAGTAGATTTCTGCGCAAACGTGGTCGTCTTTTCAGAATTTGGTTCAAAATGCCGAAGTAAGTTGGTTTGTTTTTGACATTTTGTGGACTGTTTTCAGTGTATTTTCCTGCTGTTTCTGGTCTATCGAGATGAAATAAGTATTCTTTTATGTGAATGTTGTATTATTAACGTGTTTTATTTGTATTTTCTGCAGATATTATTGTGATTACTGTGATACATACCTCACACACGACTCGGTAAGTAATATAAATAAATAACTACTAAAGGTCTTTAAAATGTTGACGTTACGACGCCAAGAGAAACCTAGAAAACTTCAACGTTTGAAAACATCATCATACTATCTTCTGAGTTCTGGTAATAGTTCGATGATTTATCGTTTTCAAAAGTTGAATGTCTATAAAAGGACGCTGCCCAGGGGCCTGTTTCTCGAAAGCCTCTTAAACTTTTCAGGCCCGAAAAGACATCCCAGAAATCTGAGACACTTACTCTACAAAGCTGTTCTTTTGACATGTTTTCAATATGAACAAACTTTCCCTTCATGCAAAGTTTCATGTCTGTAAACTACTTTGTTTTGAAGATATCGATTTTTTAAAGAAAGGCTTTTCGGGCCCGAGAAGCTTTCGAGGCTTTCGAGAAACGGTCCCCAGGAGTACAACAGTACATCTGTTTAAACACAAAGTTCCGGTATAAAAGGATGCTGCCCAGGCGTACAACAATAAGCTTACATTAAATGTTAATCAATCTTTGTTAGTCACATATTCATGTAGTGATACAAAGGTTAATTAGCAACGTTATTGTCTTACCCCTGGATAGGCTCCTTTTATACTGGAAATTTATGTTTAACATGATCATCGTAAATATCGTCGTTATGTCATAGTCGCCATATTGGTTCCCAAATACAAAGCATGTCCTCATTAGCTTCTCGTGTTGGTTCATCCAACATGGCGGTTGCATCTTTGTTGCTTACATGTATTTCTCAAGGGATTTTCGGTCACGTGCTTACACCACACCAAGAATACAGTGGAACCTTGTCCGTCTGTTACTGAGCCACAAAAGCAATTCACTTGGTTGCATCCTTTTTTAGTCATATTTAAACATCATATTATAATATATGCTATCATAGAGGTATTACTTCTAGCCAAATGAATTTGATTGTGGGTCATTCCACAGTAAGTCGTCTGTTGCGGAGACTACATTCAGAGACCTTTCCCATTATATATCTTTAAATCTAGACTGCATAGGAGATTCATTCCACTTTTGTATGATGGATGTCTATTAGAGCTATGAACAAGAGTAGTATGATTCATCCCTAATCACATGATTGGAATGTCACACTAAGTTATATGGCTGTTGCGGAGACTACACAGAAAAATCTTGATTTTCAATACATCACACTAATGTGAAAAGTTCTCTGAATCTATGATAAATCTGAAATGTCTGTCTGCTTTACATTAAAGGGCTTTCTATCTAGCTTATATAAATACCAAAACATTTAACATCTATTCCTCATATTCCCATCATAACCCATAATTATAAATGGTGGTGCTGTTGCGGAGACTACGTTGCGGAGACTACATCAGGTACTTTGATTCAAATGCAGCAATTAACAACAAGGACTAAGCAATTAAGAACAAATTTTGAAGTTTGAGCACAATGTGACAATATCATAAGCAAAATTCAATTACTATAATGAGTAAAAGACACAATGCAATCAAGTACATGTACAGATTCTGTCAATTTGCTCGATCCACCACACTACACATCAAGTAATCTGAATCTGGGATAATTTACAGTGTCTGTCTGTCTTAAACTTTAGGGCATGCTATCTGGTTTAATGTGATGCCAAACCATTTAACTTGTATGCATGTATTCCCATGACAATTAACAATTTGAAATGATGGTGCTGTTGCGGAGACTACGTTGCGGAGACTACATCATGTAATAGAAATCAAAACATTTCAGTACTGCTAAGAGAAAGTGAAATTCACTGAGAAATTTAGGTCTAACATGCCTTACAAAGTTGTCAAGCCAAATAAAATTACCCACAATACTCTAAAAATGTGAACTGCATATGCTCAGAAGTTTACTAGTGCCCAGTCTCCTAATATTGGTTGAGAATGGTAAACATGTAGTACGAAGTGGTTGTACTAAGCCACAAAGCAGTGGATTCTGCTGTATTTTGTTCTCACATACAGAGAAGACATGAATCTAGAAATTTGCTAAATACTTTTATCAGTTTGGCTCAAATTATACCCGATATTTTAGATTTACCTCTCAAAAGTTGTAGTCTCCGCAACAAAATTGTAGTCTCCGCAACAGAAAAACAATTAGATTTTTTGCCCTTATGAAAAAAAAATCAGGACATGTTGATGTAGTACAACTTATCTCTAAGTGTAAATTAGAACTTATCACACTTGGGTCAAAGTTCTTTCATTTGGTCACTCATAAACAAAACTTTAAGGTGTAAAAATGTTGCGGAGACTACAATTCACTATTGGAAGGCAAATACAGCATAGCTGTAACAGCACAGTCAACTTCAACCATGTGTTTTAGAAAGTAGACCAGTATTAGAAGATATCCAGTGGTTTTGCTAAAAGTTTCAGCTTTTAATTGTTTATCAATCAAAAAAGATATTTGTAGTCTCCGCAACACTGATTTCATGATTTTTTATAATTCATTATAATTTATGCAGCAATGCCGACTTGTCAAAGTAAAACATCACTTGTAAAGTAAAGTTAAGCCTCTTGACTACATCTTAAAACATAATTTGGGTCAATTAAAGACATTTCAAAAACTGATCTTCAGGTATCACAATACTGTGGAATGACCCTTGCCCTAATGTGAATAGTAATTCCTCCAAGGGTTCAGACCATACACGACACAGGAATCCCATTAATCTTCTGACAACAATATTACCCTAAATAGCCTTTCATGAACTGGCAGGCAATGATGTATGGACAACGATAATGTTACCACTGAGTATGCAAACAACTCTCGCAGTAATGACCCTTATTACCAGCAATGGACCAATATTTATATTAGAGCGGATTTAATTTTTGTATGACCGTGAAAAACCATGGCATACGGCACTCCGTCACAGCATGGCACTGATTCATTTGAAATCCTAAATCGTCACGGCATGACACATCTGTGCCGTAAGTTATTCACAGTCAGGCATGATCTGCTCTAGAAGTAATTAAGAAATGTTTTCAGACAGATAATCTGATTAATAATAATAATTTGACCATTATAATAATTATAGACCATAATAATCTCCATTAAAGTCATTTTTTTATGAGTGGGAAACCTAAGGCACATAGTTACGGTGACAGCACAGATTCGAAGACATCTATTCAACCAATCAGAATGCTTGGATACCACACGATCATGGCACGGTACCATCACTGCACAAACCATACCGTGCCTACTTCCCACTCATACGAAAACGACTATCTGCTTTAGGCCAGAATTGATCAAATTATTATTATTATTTTAAGATGGGTTATCCATCTGATGCATCTATCTCAAACTGATACCGTAATTTCTCTTTGCTAGTATAAATGAGGCTGGCTTGTACAGAGCTCAAAGTTTATTTTTGTCTTTGGGCGCACTTGTGCCACCAGGTCTAAATTTCTAGGCGCACAGCTGTAATTTTAGTCGCACAACTAAAAAAATTTAGTCGCACAGCTAAGGCGACCTTTCGTTTTGAAAACTTCATTTGGATTTTGGGTTTTTCTGTTCCGACAATCACTATATATGTCCATTTCTTGAGTACAAAGTTAACTCAGCATAAACAGCATTATTTAAAGTACTAAATAGTGACATTTCTATTGTTTTGTTTTTATATTTAGTAGTACTAATAGTGCAAAAAATATATTGGCGGAACAGAAAAATCCAAAATTCAGCTGAAGTTTACAAAACGAAAGGTCGCGATACAAGGATTTTCGCAGTAACTCCAAACGCACGCAATGTTTGCCAGGGTTTGCTTTGCATTTGTTTGGAGTTAACGCAGGACAAACACGCATTTGAGAAGTACAAAGCAAACAATCCTGAGCCGAAGGTCAAACGAACGTAAATGAATATGTGAATTACAAAGGAAACTAAAGGAAGATTTCTGGTTCTGAATTGTCATATTTGTACATATTTGGACGGATTAGATTGCAATTTCTCAATAAGGTAAATATTTTCTTGATCTTCGACTGGTACATTTAACTTTTCAGACTTTGAAGAGTAAAGTTTGCGAACCTTTCGCTACGATCCGCCATTACTCCCTTGTCATATCTGATTAGCAGTTTCTTTGTGTGACGTATCGTGACAGATCTCGGCACCACTAATAATAATAATAATAATTTTCTTAAAAAAACGCATTAACTGAAGTCTCAATGCCTCAAAAATCTAGTCAGCTGGTCACAAACTTTGAGCCCTGTTGTAGTATTATTAGGGACAAGTCTACTGGTGAATGAGACCTGTAAATATGAATTACAACCAGGGATCAATTCAATAAAACATTTACATCCGTAATTTACAAGTGTAGCTATTGTTTTAGCTGCCAAGAACAATAGCTACACTTGGAAATTATAGTCTGTTCTAAACGTTTTATTGAATTGACCCCAGGAATTATGTAGTGTAAATGGTGCCATTTGCTTGTACCATTACTACATATTTTTTTTAAATCATTTATTTATTTGATCCATTCCTTCCATGTAGTTTCTATCAAAATGGCCATCAGTGCAACCCACCAAAAATAATAATAATAATATATTGTATTGAACTTTAAAACAATATTGTGGGCTTTTTAAAATGTTTTAAAGGTGGTGTTACATCCATGGGATGATTTTCAACACAACTTGCATTGTATTGAAACTAGTTGACTTTCAAAAAGAGGAAACAACGTCACGGTTTGTATAGATCTGGAGTCTTCTTTGTACTTGTTTCAGCCATCAGTCAGAAAGACCCACAATAATGGACGAAAACACAAAGAAAATGTGAAATTCTACTACCAAAAATGGATGGAAGAACAAGCCCAGACCTTGATTGATCAAACAAGTAAGCATTTGAATATCATAACTCATAAATGCAAGGTTTGATTATATTACACATTTGATTATATTACACATTGTGGTATATACATTGTAAATGATAATCCATAATAATAGGATTTCTTTTGTATTAAATTTTAGCTGCGGCCTATCAAGCAACTTCACATAAACCTCCACCAGGCATGCCTCCCCCTGGAATGCCACCCCCAGGGATGATGCCGCCACCGGGGATGATGATGCCTCCACCAGGTGGCATGCCTCCCCCTGGAGGACTTCCATTTCCACCACCAGGAGGAATGCCACCACCACCAGGACAAGGGGGGGTCAGACCACCCCCAGGTATGCGTCCACCCATGGGTGATCCAAGAATGGGACCTCCTCCAAACATGCTACAGCGTCAATCAATATCATCAAATTCCTGACATGTAAAAGACACTTAGGATTGTTTTCTATTCCTATCTTATTTCTTACTTTGAACTTCGAAGGACAATGCATATTGAAGTAAAGCTCTAGTGCTTAATCAAAGTTTTTTGAAGTTTATTAGTACTATATACTGGCATTGATGTTGTAATAACCATTCTTCTATCCATGTAACTATTATCAAGGTTAATTAAAGTATGTAGACACACTACTGTCAACTAACATGAGTCAATGTTGTAAATAAAGTTTTTATTGGACAATCAAGTGTATACAGTGTAGTGCTTTTCTTTCAAACTAACTTAGGCCCTGGTTGCATGAAAGGTGGTTAGCGCTATCCAACGGATAAAATTTATTAGATAACTGCATAATTTTTTTTTCCGTTGGATACCAAGGACTTATCTGGTGGATATAGCTAAACAAACCAGGACCTGGGTGTTAGGCCTAGAAAGAAAGGAGAAAGAGAAAAAATATCAGCCTCCGATGAGATCCGAACCCACAAGCCCTTGAACTGATCAACGATGCTCTATTGTATTTTTGTATTGTCAGTACAACGTAGTTCAGTCTATGATGCAATGCTAGTACTTTATGATAAACAATTTACTATGGAAATCACTAAAGTGGTAACATGCCCATGACCCAATATCTTTTCAATTATGTTATATATTTTATTTACTTATCTGTAATTGTTTACATTCTATTTGTCTGTGCATATGATTAGCACGCGCTACTTATGCGCGCGCATGTATTTTTGTACACGCGTTTTTTGTTTGTAACAGCTGATTGTAACTGAAGATTGACTATTCTAACCCTGATGATGGGCTATTAGCCCGAAAGCTTGGTTTATCAATAAATTTGGGTTGAGGAAACTCATATAACTACAAAAATGTCCATGACCATTCAGAATTTTGTCTCACCTGAGTGTTTGTTTGTACCACGTGATTATTTTTGAAAGAAATAATTGGCTGGAAATGATCATGTGATACAAAAAAAAAAAACTCCAGCGAGACAAAATTCCAAACGGACATCTTACCACAGTCTATCTACGAAATTGCCATTTCCACACTCTTTCTTGGGCTAACGCTCAGGTAAACCCCTGGGTATATGAATAGGTTTCTTTTCTAGATTATGCTACTGAAGCCACTTTTTGACGAAATCGATGTGTTCTCCTGAAAAATCTTCCATGTCATATCAGCTGTCATATCAATTGGCCAAATTCCTGCTCCCCATCGCGATGTCAATGATCAAATTCCCCCCACCCTCCCCCCCAGGCAAGGAAAGGTTTCAAATGCCCCAGGGTTGCCCGGGGGTGTGGTCTCCCTCACAGCCATGTTTTGACACTAAACACAGCTGCGAGGGAGACTACCGGGGGGGGGGGGGGGTCGCAATGCTTCGTTTTGATCAGTACATTAGTTTCAGTTGTTGTAGCAACACAGGGTGCCCAAGCTCTACTCATGGCAGCTTTGCCATTGAATGGTTTCATTGAAAAACCTGAAAACATAATTTCTCTGAAAATTCTGAATAAAGTTTATTTAAAACAATGGAGTGAATCTCAGCTGATTTTAAACATATTGGGTATGTGTTTTCCCCTATTCAGAGAAATTGTGTTTTTATAGCCAGTTTAGTAGAGCTTGGGCTTCCTGTGGTTTACTTATTTTTATTGAATAAATAAAAATTATAATCATAATAACTGCAATTAAGTGGCCACCCTCGGGGAAATATCCTAATAGCCGCTCATCAGAAATTTGTCTGCATGGAAAGTTGTGATGGACTCCTCACTATTTGTTTAGATCTTTTAGTTTTGTAGCTCTAAAAAATTATATTATAGTATTACAATACGGGTAATTTCTAATTTAGAACAAATATTTGTTTTTATTTATTCAGTATTTTTTTTAAATTTGAAAAAAACCGTCGCCAAACTTTTCGTTTCCGGTTGAATTCGTCCCTATCATCTGATTGGCTCGCCTTGATATAAACGTCACTTCCTGTAGAATTTGAACAAGCGAAATAAAATCTGATTGGCTGACAGACTTGTAGGATGTCGTTGATGCATTTTGTATCGAGCGTTCTGATTGGTTGGCTCCAAACGCAGATTGTTTGAATGAGTTTTCCCAACTGACGGCGTGAATAGAAGCTTTGATCAGAGCCCTCGTTGTCCACGTTGAATGGTTTCACGGTGAATTTAGCTCCGATCCCATGTATGAAATTGAATCAAATTCTTCACTACTGAAATCTCTCAAGATCATCTATTTCTACATCTCTTATTATTAGCTATTTTTGTTCATCGATCGTGGAGAATTTCAACTTGGAACGGCTACCTTGTAATTTGACTCAAGCGAGATTCCCCATATTTTCACGACAACGAAATGTCGAAGGCTGTAGCAAGGGAAAGATATGGCGTTGGTAGATACAGAACTGATAAACCAGCAGACAAAGTACCTAAAGAAATCGGTCAAATCATCGAAGATGTGCGAGGTGGGAAGCGTTATCTCAGAGGACGGTTTCTAGGCAAGGTGAGAAGCGGACCGTTTTCAAATTTCAAACCTGAGTCAGTGAGTGTAGCCTATTGTCTATAAAAACTGTGAACTATTTCTCTTCAGGGAGGATTTGCGAAATGCTATGAATTAAAGGACATGAGTACCGACGAAATCTTTGCAGGAAAGATCGTTTCGAAAACGTTACTGGTCCGACCCCACCAGAAGGAGAAGGTATGCAGGCAGCATGACACGCCGGCCGTGACACGGTCATTTAACTTATATATTCTTTTAGGCTGCTTTACTTAGAGATAGTTTTTCGTTTCAGATGTGCATGGAGATAGATATACACAAACGCATCCATCACCGCCATGTTGTAAAGTTCCACCATCATTTTGAAGATAAAGACTATCTGTACATTATCTTGGAACTGTGCCCTCGAAGGGTAAGTATGGTACCACCATGGTTATGGTACCTATCAGTGTACTTACACGCTTTCTAATTGATGTAATAAGTTACAAGGACTCACAGCACGAAGTGTAAGAGTGCTGTAGTAAGAGTTACCAAAAATACAAGCGTAATACAGTGACATACTCCACATATATGTTTATACATGTACCATGTATAAACTATATGTGTTGTCACTGTATTACGCTATTTGTTGTATAGACTGTAGAGTTATGTCTTATGATGTTGCGATGAACGCCGAAACGCCAACAACGCGCTTTGATGAATGATAATTAAGCTTAACAACTGCAATTGCCAATGATAAAGAAAACACACTGAACACTGTTGTTGATACACTAAACTAAAAACTAATTATCGACCCTCGGACTTGAAATAGTCGGGGGGGATTTCCATGAATTTAGCATTGTAGATACAGGATTTCTTTTGCTTTTGAAATCACTTTAGAATAGCTTGGAAATTGTTTTATTTTGTTATGACACCTGTTGAAGGGAACAAAGATTATTCACACAACGATATGCAAATATGCAAACAAAAGGAAACTTTTGAGATCCATATCAGAAAATCTTTCCCTCCACTGGTCATTGACAAATTTGCTTTTTCTAGTCTAGCTATAGTATCTCAATGAAATCCATCTCAATCTGGCAATATATATTTCACAAATATAAATTGAGACAGAGAATCAAAGTCTTGGACTTCCCCTTTCACATGAGAGTAATGCATTGTTTTGGCAGCTGTGTTTCAGTAATACTAAGTTGTGTGTGTATTCACTAAGGAAGAGCCAGACTAATACAGGAAATACTAGTAAAGCTATGTTTACTAAGGAAGCCAGTGGATGAGGTTCAACTGTAATTACTAATTATATTTGGGATGTAAACATTCATATAATTATTTTAAATAGATTAAATTAGTACATGTATTAAGTATTTACATGTTAATGTGCTTCATGAAATACTCCAGTTTTTAGGCACTGCTCAGTACTTCTTGACAAAAGACTCAACATGCTCTAGCCTCAATTCAGAGAATAAACCTGTGGAATTTTTAAAAAAATGTTTCTATTGTTCAATGTCACCTTTTTTGCACGTTCTCCTCGGTATTTGTGAATAATTTACACTGAATTGAGGCTAAGTCTTCTGGAACAAATGCATCCTTTGTCATGGAGTATAGAGGTGTCTAATCAACTCAAAATTGGATCAAATATTGTGGGGATTATCATAATGTACATAGTGTTCTGCTTTTGATAGATGCAAAGCAAATGTAGTAGATTAAGTATAGGCATCTAAAAGTAAACTTCTTTTGAACAATGTTTTGTAGTACAGGCCTGGCAAAGACCTAGCTGAAGCAACATAATTCAAACTGAACAATGCTTGCCACTATATCATTAAGCTCTTGTAGTGTTACACTTTCACAATTAAATGAAACAAAATACAGTATAGCTACGTTCTATCATGATGCACACTGTGGCTAGGTATTCTCCACTTCCACTTTAACATTACCATGAAATAATCGTGTTTCTTCGAGCTATAACTAATGAGGGTTTATCATGTAATTTCAAAACTCATAGGACAAAAAAATGATTATCATAGCTGGAAAGAGCTCGTTGAAATTAGTAAAAATGTGAAGTTTGGAAAAGATCGCTTCACAAATTGCGAATATTAATTTTATATGAAAACCTTTGGAAATTTACGCTGGTAGACAAGAGTTGCCTACCAACAAAGGTTTTCATACAAAATTTCGATTTTTGAAAATTCATATATTCGCAATTTGTGAAATTCCAGCTATGATAATCATTTTTTTTGTCCTGCATGTATGAGTTTTGAAATTACATGATAAACCCTCATTAATTATCACTAGTTCAACGAAGATAATATTTCACACCATATTTCTAATCCCAAATGTTATTCTTCTTAGTCACTAATGGAGATGCACAAAAGACGAGGTGCGCTAACAGAGCCAGAAGTACGCTACTTCATGAAGCATATCATTGAAGGCTGTCAGTATCTTCACCACAATCAAATCATTCACCGTGATTTAAAACTTGGAAATCTCTTTCTAAATGATAACATGGAACTCAAGCTTGGAGACTTTGGACTTGCAACAACAATTAAAGAAGGAGAAAGAAAAAAGTATGAATTTATGGGTGTTATAATATTATATGCATTATAAGCCAACAATAGTGGCTGGCAACCAGTTTTTTCACCAATTAATTTTATTATTTAATGAAAACCCTGACAGATTTGAACATAATCATTAGTAAAGTTTAGAACATTTGTTACAGTGTCGACACTCGAACCGTGAACACTTCAAGTTTTTTTCGAACTTTTTTTTTCGAACTTTCTATTGCCTCATAGCCTCGAGCTCTCAAATGGAGCATGGAGTTTAAATACACTTAGCAATCAAAAAAAAAAAAATTCTGATCAGTTTGCTCAATTGATAATTTATATATATGTCTTATAAAAAAAACTAGGTGTTCGCGGTTGGAGTGTCCATACTGTAAAGTGTCAAAATACTTTAGCATAACTGCTAATTGAGGGCACTATTAAAATAAATGAACTAATAAATAATATAATTGAAGTGCTCCCTGCAAGAACAGTGTAAGCTCTGATCAAAATCTAAATTCTCCTCGAGATTCTTTGATTTTCAAAGGAGAATTTGGGTTTTGATTACAAATCACTTAGAGTAAATGAACTCAAAATTCAAGTTCTCCTTTGAAATTCAAATCATCTCGAGGAGAATTTAGATTTTGATCAGAGATCACTAATACGTTCCTCTTGCAGGGACCCCATCAATTCTAAGGTACTTGAAATAAAGATGCACTCAGGGTTGACCTCTAGTCAGTGTTAAATATTCACACATACTTCAGGACTATATAGTGTTGTCATTGTGTTGGGCAATATAAACATTTTATAAATCCACAGATTATTCTGAGTCGTGTTTAACTCTGGGTAGATGTGTCTTTTCTCATGGAGCATGAGATAATAATATTATTATTATTGAACACAGCTCTGGTCTTTTAGCCATACACCCACTGAACTACATGTTTTCATTTTCACAGAACCCTATGTGGAACACCAAATTACATTGCCCCTGAAGTGTTAAACAAGAGGGGGCACAGCTATGAAGTAGATGTATGGTCTTTAGGTTGTATACTGTAAGTATCAGCTGTCGTCAGTAAAGTATATCATAATTATTTAAATTACTTGGCTAATGGACTAAATTTTAGCGCTATATTTAACATTGGTAACTCGTGAAAGTAAACTTAAAGGAGAACTGAAGCCTAAATTTATCTTTAAATAAAAACAAAGAGAATGTTGTGTACAATCATTTTCTAATTTAATTGCCAATTGTTTTTATTTTTATGAAGAAGAAATTTGAGTTTTAATTGTAAAAAGACATGGATTACCGCTGAATTGAGCGCGGCTCACTTCAGTAATTATTCCCCATGTCTGACGTCACCTATCCCAAGGGAAAGTGCAATCACAATGTAGAGTAATTATAAGTGCATTGTATTTTCTTGAACCCGTGAGAATGTTGTGAACGGATTTTAATATTCCCCATAAACAACGTCACTAACAAAAAGATTTGAGCCGATGGTAAAACGGCAAAATGGCGGATGATATTCCATATTGAACGTAAATTATGTTGATATCTAAGAAAGACTTACAAAAATTAATACTCAAGTAATAGTAATATAAGACATATCTAACTTTCTTGAAAAAAATGAATTTTGTCTTCTGTTCCCCTTTAAACTGATAAACTTTTTGACAATCGACAGTGCGCACTCCAAAAAACAGAATTATATTTACTCCCAAAAAGTCAAAAAACGAATTTTTTCATTTGACGAGTATTTAAAGCTGAAGCTACACAGATTAGAGAGAAGTTCAGAAAAAGTAAAAAATGTGTGAGGTCACCGAGGATCGTACAGTCTGCGCTCGACCTCTCACTTTGTAGGTGTTAGCGCACATGCCAACTAGGCCACACTTTTGCTCCTAAATTAATCAGTACATTTAATCACACATTTTGAGGTACAGATACATGTACTTGTTGCAACATTGCTGGCAGCATGTGCAATTTCGGCATTCCAAGTAGTTTAGGATCACATTAGGGCCCTTTTTTGTAAGCGAGAGATGAGCTTATAAAGGTATTAGTCGAGTCTTATCTTAGACGCGACTTAGATAAAATCTGACGTGAAAAACTAATTGTTTTATTGAAATTCCTCTTCGTATGAACAGCACTTTTAGTCGAAGACGCGACTTATCGGGGGTAGAACAGCGTTCTGAGCTGTTCTTATTTTATTTACGCCCTCTTAGGTCTAAAAGTGAAGCTGTTTATAACGAAGAGGTTCGTCGCGGACCTCTCGCTATCTAGGGCAGCGCACATGCCAACTAGGCGTCTAAGATAAGCCGCGTCTTATTTGCAACATTGCTGGCAGCATGTGCAATTTCGGCATTCCAAGTAGGATCACATTGTACTTCAACAGCCTTGGCACAACAATTGCAGGGCTGGACATGCTGTGACATTGCATTACTGTGCATCTGTACCTTACATGTAATTCAGGGTATTTATTGAAAGTCAGTCCCATTATTGAAGATGTCATGCACAGCTTGTCAGTGGGATGGTGTTTAAAGACCTTGATGGGGACAATGTTGATTATTTGTCATTTCTAGGTATACATTGTTGGTCGGAAAACCTCCATTTGAAACGCAATCACTCAAAGAAACATATGGCAGAATCAAAAGAAACGAGTACTACATTCCATCCAAGGTCCAACATCCTGCACAATTGCTCATCATAAAGCTACTCCGCCCAGATCCTTCTACTCGCCCCAACATGGCTGACCTCCTTGAAGATGAATTCTTCCACGGCTACACCCCTTCACGTCTTCCTGTCAGTTGTTTAACTATGCTCCCCAAGTTTGCTTCTTCTTCAAATCTCAGTATAGCAGCGGCAAGGAAACCATTGCTAGAGTTGAACGCTAAAGATACTGGCACGGCCGGTGCAAGCAGAAAGGTAGATGCTTATGTAAAGAGAAAGTCCCTTGGCATTAGAGTTGTAGGTACAGAGAGCACTATACTGAAACCTGGTGAAGGCGATGCTGAAGAAGTGAAAAAAGAAGAGGAAGAAGGTATGTCTTTAATATTCAGGAAAAAAAAATTTTCTGGATTCTGATTGACTAGTGCAATTAGAGTCCCGCGTACGTGTACCTGTATAATAATATTCAGGAAATATTTTCTGGATTCTGATTGGCTGAGGCCAGTGCAATTGAAGGGCTCCCTGCAAGAATGGAGAAAGTGACTTGTAATCGAAATCGAAATTCTCCTCAAGATTCTCTGAATTTCAAAGGAGAATTTGGGTTTTGATCACAAATCACTTCATTCTTGCAGGGAGCCCTTCGATTATTAGAGACATATAATATTCAGGGGAAAAAATGTTTCCTGGATTCTGATTGGCTGAGACCAGTGCAATCGATCAGAGTCCCGCATACATGTACCTGTATAATAATATTCAGGAAAAAAACATTTTCTGGATTCTGATTGGCTGAGACCAGTGCTGAGTCCCATGTACATGTTACAGAAAAAATTGTTGATTATGATTGGCTAAGAGCTCTGTGCGATTAGAGTCACTCCGAGGCACAAATGTTCTCTTCTATTTCAAATCATTCCGTTATCTACATGTATATACACCGATGCAGTTTATATCTTTAATATGTACATATGTGTACATCAGGACTCTCAGTAGTAGTAGCATTGCGTGACGAAATCCCCAATAGCTGCAAAAGGAGATTAGGTTCTCTGTAGATTTGGAAACAAATCTTTTAACAGGAGAACTCAGACTGGTAATGTACATTCTACTGGTCATGAAATTTAACATGTAAATCTTTCTTCTTGCAGAAAAGCCTAAAGATTATTACCTCTCAACTTTATTAAGACAGCTTACAGTCTGCTTAGATAGCAACCCTCATGAATTACCAAACAGAAATCTAGGTATGATACATTCAAGATCCACCAATTCTATATAGCTGGGGTTGCATGAAGTCTTCTATGCAGCCTTTCTTAGTGTTGGGATCCCTGTGTTCCCACAGGGATCCCAACACTAAGAATGGCTGCGTAGGAGACTAGGGTCTCTTTATTTTCTGTCAGACCACAGAAGATACAATGCTGGCAAAATGGCTATCATTTTGACATATCAGAGAAAAACTGAGGAATTACTTTACAGTGACTAACATAGTCACAACAAAGTTACTCTTTTGATATTTTTGATCATGAAAATTTCCTCATTTGCAGATGAAGCAGAAGACCCAGCCTCTACACCTGTGTATTGGGTCAGTAAATGGGTGGACTATTCAGACAAGTATGGGCTGGGATATGCACTTTGCGACAACAGTGTTGGTGTACTTTTTAATGACCAGACAAGACTGATCTTGTGTGAAGATGGAGAGTAAGTGTCTCTATAAAATAACTATGACATAACGCACGCTCTGATTGGCCAAAGGATGCATATTCCGCGTGCTTTATGAGAGCACACAGCACGCGCGCGCAGATATTCAAACATTTTTGTAACGAACAAAATTGAAAACTTGCCTTAAAATCATAATTGTATTTTATAAAAGAAATTGACAACTTGCCCGCTGTGCTATGTGCAGATTTATAGCACTTGGGGACTGATCAGAACACTCGAGAAGTGTTGAGAAGCACTCCACTTCTTCTCTTGTGTTCTGATCAGTCCCCGCGTGCTATAAATCTGCACATATAGCACGCGCGCTCGTTTTCTATTTCTTCATGATTAGCTTAATTGGTTGCTTGATCTACATGTACATCTATATTTAGGTTATAAAAATTATTATTACTGAGCATTTTGCAAGTGGGTTCTGGCCCTGGTTGCACGAAAGGTGGTTAATTAGTGCTATCCACCAGTCAGAGAAGTCCTCTCCAACTGATAAAATTTATGGGATAACTATACATCCATATTTGGAATGGACTGTGAAACTTGATTGAACCCTGCTATAATGCTAGTAATCTAACTACGTACAGTCATGTATCATAGCTATAAACACAAGCAGCATATATATGCAGACTCAGGTAGCCACTTTAGAAACGAGTGGAGGACTGGGAACGAGTTTTAAGAATTAATCTAATTAAAAAATGAACCCCATCACAAGAAAGAGCATGTCAGAATTAGTAAGTTTTAGGAGTTTGATAGGGTTTGGAGAAGCAGCAACTGAACTGCAGACATTTAAAAACTGCAAAAATTACAAAGAAATGTATGGTTACTCGGGATAATTAGCGTCCCTACCATTCTCGTACCCAGAGCCCGCTCGTCATTTGGTTTGTCGCTGGCTCTGGGAAACCCTGTTGCTCGGTCGTCAAATTTTGACGACCAAGTCGTCAGAGCGCATGCTCATACTAAAGACCGCTGAGAGCGGGTACTGTGGAAGAGTCTACTGGCTACGTAGTATTTACGTTGGTTTGAATATTCAAACTAACAAGTACACAAGTTTGTACATTTATCTTCGTGTAGCCGTTTAAAATCCCTTCGACGTTCATCACCGGTTCTTCTCTGGCTCTGTTGCGGTAAAGGCTGGACGATAAATACATGTTCTAATATAATCTTGCATGTGAACCTTCCTGTCTTCCGCTTTGTTATTGTTTCTCTTGAATTATAAAAATATTCCTTTGAATACTCAAAGCGAGTACGATCGATTGTGTCTGTAGCCGTTACTTTACTTTTATAATTTATGTATTGTTAGATCTCCCTTTACGAATTCAGATCAATTTATGTCTACACAGTCACTCTCATTTCCATAGCTTTATAATTCAATAACGGAATACCATTGTATGAAAATACAACCGTCGCTGTCATTCCTTTCGTTCGCCTTGCAAGTTTGAATCTTTGTTGATCTCATGAACCAATCAAATACGAAAGTCATTGTTGATTTCATCAGCCAATGAAATTCGCTAAAATTTCAGGGATTCCCAGAGCCAGCGACAAACCAAATGACGAGCGGGCTCTGGGTACGAGAATGGCGTCCCTACTAAACATACATTTCTTTGTAATTTTTGCGGTTTTTGGAAAGCTGTTACTCGCTTCATATCTAACAAAACCTTTTGAAACTTTCTATTAATGCTAATTGTGAATTTTTAATTAGATTAATTCTAAAAACTCGTTCCCAGTCCTTCACTCATTTCTAAAGTGGCTAATACAGGTCTGCATATATTGCTCATGATTATATAGCTGACACTAATATTTATTGGACTTTTCTTCAGTAATCTGCAATACATTCAAAAGAAAGGACTTGAGACGTTCTACACCATGAAAGGTTTCCCTAAACATCTGGAGAAAAAAGTGAAGCTCATCAACTTCTTTAATAACTACATGAGAGAGCATTTACTAAAGGTATTGAGGTTATCTTTAGCTTGTTGATAATGTTTTAGAGCCATTATTAGGCAAAGTGACAACTTACCAGTGCTGCATGCTGTGACAGGGTGTCTGGCAACCAAAGGAAATCTGCCATCTGTCAAAACGAGAGTATAGCCACCTGTTTCTAGCTATAAAATTGTTTTTGAATGAATGACACCTTTTTTCATATTGGGAATTCATCAGGGGTCAGGTATACTGGGTAACCTTCTTATTGGGTGGGACGTGGTGTAATGTATTGTAAAGGGGACTTTGTGTCCTATTGTACAACACCTGCCTTATGGGCGAATCTTGAAAATAAATTAATAAATTAAAAAATTAAAAATAAATCTCAATTCAGGGTAGTCCTTTCAGATCAAAATCTGCTATCAATAGACCTCTTTAGCTTCGTATGTAAATTGCCCATTTCAAACCATGTGATGTAAACATGGTGTTCTCTGGAGAATTAGTCATTTCAATATGAACGAATAAATTTCAGAAATATAAAGGAACAATTCTCCAGAGAATATCATGTTTACATCACATGGTTTGAAATGGGCAATTTACATACAAGCTAAAGAGGTCTATAGGAGCCCATATTTTGAGTGTCAATTAACTTCTACGAAAAAAATCTACTGGCATTCACTGCTGCTTGTATAAAGCTTATACGTGTACAGTTGACTTTCCTAGCTGGACACCTAATTCACAACTGACAGCAGTTGACAAAAGTATCGTGAACACCCCTTCTCCGATCTCCAATTGTTGAAGACTTAGCAAATGATCAGAGCACAACAGTTTGAAAAACAACTTTGTACACCTTGTAAGTGTTCGTGGACTTTTGTCGAACGCTGTACAAATACCTTTGCTGGACATCCAGCTTATACAATGTAATAGTGAGGTGTCCACCTTACAGAGATAATTTACAGTACAAATGTACAGCATACAGACATATTTTAATACACAAGTTTGAACTATTCTAAATTATAAGTATCTCTTTCAACAGGCTGGAGGAACTCCAGGAATGGTCCAAGATGGAGAATCATCTCATGTACCATTCCTTAGATATTGGTATAGAAAGGATGATGGCATTGTACTGCATCTAAGCAATGGCTTCCTACAGGTGTGTGAGGTTTTGTGATCTTATTTTATTTGTGTATATCTCCTGCATGTAAGACATCACTATAACTTAATTACCACTGAAGTCCGGTCTGTGGAAAATACATTGGAAGACCGACCAGATACAAGCGCATTGCAGTTCTTAAATTTTGACAATATATTAGCCCCTCTATTATTTCCAATTTAGAAACTGTAAAGCCTATCCAATGTGATGGAGAATGCGTGATCGTGCAAACCCTCTATTATATGCAAATGGTGCTTACATTTTGTTCTTTCCTCATTCACAGATCAACTTTTTCTCAGACCATGCAAAGATTTTCCTGTGTCCTCTAATGGGAGCTGTGACTTACATTGATGAACACAAGAAAATGCGTACCTTCCCCTTTAAAAACCTTGAAAAGTATGGCTGCAGCAAAGCTATCTACAATAGACTAACCGATGCAAAAAGTGCCATCGAAGAGTTATTGGTAAAGTTACAAGAAGATAACAAAGACGTTGGTCCAGGAACTGTTACCACTGCAGCTGTGAAAGCCCATTGATAGTTACTGTCAGTTAATGTAGGGCAAAAAATTGATTCAATATAATATATGTTTATTATATATGTGAAGTTCACTGATTAACTTACACGTAGAACTGGTAAGAAATTACAGGATGCTTTATTTCCAAGTTCATTTTGACATTATTTCATGGTAAACTTTGGAACCTGCTTGTGAATAGTCAACTGTACGTAATGTTTATAAATACCACTGTTCACAGAAAGTCATTCTCAAAAAGGTTGTCCAGATGAAAAGACTACAATACTACAATAAAGTCACGTGATTCATATGTTTTCAATTTCTGTGCTCAGAACTGCGAGTTAATACATTGTACCAGCACCATTATTTCAGTTCTCACAATGCCGACTACTTTTGCATCTCAAATTGAAATTCCAAGTCCAAGTGAGGAAATTGAATACATAATGAATCATGTGACTTTATTGTAGTCTTTTCATCTGAGTGGACAACCTTTTTGAGAATGATCAACTGTATTATTACGACACATCAACCACTAGTTATATAGAAGCCAAATTTGGCATGCATGATCTGTACGGTTCAAGGTTGTGACTTTTGTTTTGACTGGTACTGGTGGCGCAGTGCATGGTCAAAAAGTGGTTATTCAGATACTTATGAAGACAGGAGAAAATTGTACTTTTGTGGTTCTTATTATGAAATTTTGGATTGTGTAAGTCAGGATTTGTATGACTGCTACTCCTTGAAAAACTCCTTCAATTTAATTATGAGTTTTTGAGGGACGTGCTTGAAAAGCCCCTTGCATTGATTTTAAGGATTTCTGCTCAAATTCCTTGAAATCTCCTTGCATTTACACTCTTATGGGTCATGAGGGACCCCATTATTTCTAGATGACATTTTTTAATCAGTAAAATGCCCTGGAAACCATAGTTAACCCTGCCAAGAATACACAGCCCTTGAAAAAAAATTGGGGTCCTTGAAAACTCCTGTAATTTCATATTTATAGATCAGCACGATCAAACCTACTCAGCCGTCTTTAGTTCTGTCACGCAACACTCCCGGTCAGTGACAGAACTAAAGATCGATGGCTGCATGGGAGACTATAGATCAAAAGTACGTTTACCAATGGACTTCACATAACAAGAATTATGATGTGAGATATGGCGCGAGGTGGTTAATTACTGTGATTTCTTCAACCTTGATCATACCCTGAGTGCTAGGGGTTCCTATTTTGCAACTCTCCAAATCCAGAGAGTGAAAAAGGGTATATTATACCTTGATTATATAAATGATAGTGAAATTCTGAGATCAATCCTATGATGTCAAGAGTGCAATATTTGTGTACATATTTATATCATTTTAAAAGAATTATTGTAGCAAAATTTATCTTGCAAATAGTAGGACTAATATCATCCATCATTTTGGATGCAAATAATAATTGTATATAGCTACTGCAAGTAAATAATGTACATGTAATACTCTGGATAGTTTTAGGAAATTATCATTCACAGTTTGATCAAATATAACTGGTACAGACAGATCCTAAAGTAATACATAGTTGATACCCGCCTGGTCTAGTCTCCTTTGCAACCGTTGTTAGTGTCAAGTCTAAAATAAGAATGGCTGCAAAGAAGACTTGAGGCCTTGTCTGATCAGTGGCAAATGATAGAAGACTGTGTTCATGCAAGTGGTTTGAGGTACAGTGGAATGAACCCCTCTCTACGGACACCTGCTTAATATGGATACCCACTTATTATTATGGACAGTTTTGTTTGTCCCGACAAAAATACATTATGAAAGCCCAATTAATACCGACACTTTGTCCCTTTACTGTCTGTATATTAACAGGGTTCGATCCACGTACCTGTTTTGATTGAATTTAATAGTTACAAGATTTTTGAGGTGTTTGCCCTTGATGAAAGTAATATCATATGGTAATAATAAATTTATTGCACATATGGATTCAACGTTCTTTCTCCAGCACATTCGATAGGCTATACAGTTTTAAATTCATGGAGATAATTATAAAATATGGAAAAATGTATTGAAAAAATTAGAACTGCTTGGTTGAATAACACTCAGTCTCCCAATGTATTTGCCACAAACCAGATTGCCTGTTACTTGTCATACTTTTCAGACATACATGTAGTCGAGCCTTCAGTGGAATATTTGTTTAACTTTATGGTCCATGCAGTCTTTGTCATCTTTCTGATATTATAATTACCGTGCACTCGATCTTTACATTACAATGAGGTTTATCACATAATTTCAAAACTCGTAGGACAAAAAAATGATTATGAAAGCTGGAAAGAGCTCGTTGAAATTAGTAAACATGAAGTTTGGAAAAGATCGCTTCACAAATTGCGAAGATATGAATTTTCAAAAGTCGAAATTTTGTATGAAAACCTTTGTTGGAGGCAAGAGTTGCCTACCAGCATAAATTTCCAAAGGTTTTCATATAAAATTTCGATTTTTGAAAATTCATATCTTCGCAATTTGTGAAGCGATATCTTTTCCAAACTTCACATGTTTACTAATTTCAACGAGCTCTTTCCAGCTATGATATAATTTATCCTATGTCTCCGATAAGTTTTGAAATTATGTGATAAACCCTCATTCAAGGAAGTACACAATGCAAACAATTTTATTGCACATAGTTTCAAACCTTTATTCTCAAAGCAACTTTGTCCCACAGCCTTCTCTTTTCATTGTCGAAAAGAGATTGAGGCCCTGTGGATTAGGTTGTTCTTCAAGTAGGAAAGTTCATTTACTATTTTGTAGTATTTTCATCTACTATATATATACCTAAGGTACATGTGTTTGATTGGCCTTATTCTGCAATATATAGGAATAATCTACATGAAATAACCATTTGATTGATCCTCTTGACGTGCAGGTGGAATAATCCAGAATATAATTTGTATACTGGAATAAGGTCAATCAAGCATGCCGTATCATTGTAAATAGAAAATTATTGCATGTGAAAATATTAAATGATTATTGCACAATGCAAATATAATACGGTACCTTCTTTTCTTGCATTGAAATTTGGGCTTCCTGTGTTTAATATATATAGAAGTGAGCAATGAGAGAAAGTAACACAGGTAACCCAATTACATTTTACTTCACTTCAGTTACATCCGAACTAACCCTCGTTTAGTCTAAATGGGATGGCTGTGAGGGAGACTATTCGGATCCTTCCTCCGTAGGCAACTCAAAATACTCTCTAAAACTCTATCAGATGGGTTTCCTGTGGCGCTGCAGTAATAATAATAGACAGGAAGCCCAAGATGAGGAAAGAGAGAGAAGAAATATGGTGTTCCATCCCCGCCAAAATTCGATTGTTCTATTTGACATTGTACTTTTTGTATTTTGGGCTACATTTCCCATTCGACATTTGACATGGCGTATTTTGTACACACCCTTCAGCATTGTATATTATACTTTTCAATTTCGATGTCCAACATTTACATTCAACATTACGCATTCGATGTGCCGACTTTTACTATTTTGCTTTGCTGCAATTTTCACTTGAACAGTTTAGCATTGGACATTGGACAATCAAGTTTTCATATTCATCATCATGACATTTGACATGAAACTTTTTGAATTTAACACGCGAGTTCTGGTACAGCCCAACCATTGCTTTTGAGGCTACTAAATAATTCAAAAAAAAAAAATTTTTGATGGGCTTCCTGTGGTAGAGCGCGCGCGTATTTATATATTGGGTTCCCTGTGCTGAGTAATGTCCTATGTTGGGCTTCCTGTGTGCCTCCTGCGGGATGCGCCCGCAGCAAATGTGTATATTGAAACAAGGTATGAAACTAGGTCACGTGACAAATACGTTTTTGACCCTAATTTTGTCAATGTGATGTGAAAATTCAATTTTTCTTCGAATAACTAAACTTTACCGTATTCTCGAAACACTTTGTAAGTGTCAGTCGTCTAACTTCAACGTACGCTGAGAAACTAATTTTTGAAATTTTGAGCGTCATGGACCGATGTGCGGCGCAAGTAGATGGTGCACTTTTCCGTGAAGTAGTCGGATTTTACCTTCGAGAAGGCATCGACAAGCGCTCGGCAAATCTGAACGATGCTCTTTTTGGCAAGGTTTTAACATGATATGTTCACTAAACATGAGTCAAAACATCTACAATATACTTTATCTGTTTTCTGTTTTGACTTCTGTAAAGTATTTGTTTTGTATTTTGATTTTTATCGATTAAAATCTTCAAAATTGACGCATTGTGTTTTATAAATGCTGAATAGTCTCAATATTTAGTACTGCACAACACATTTGCTATCAGTACTTGTACACAAAATGACAAACAAACGTATTTGTTTCAACAATAAGTTTACTAGCTTTTACACACTGTTTTGCCGTTACTTTCTGTGCAATTTATTTACTATATTGATCAGTAATAGCATGGAAATAAGCTTAATAACAATGGATAAATATTTTACACAAAGGCGACAAGTTGTGAATCACTGATCATGACTGATTGAATAGCAAACATCGAAGTTGGAAGCGATACTGAAGCTTACTTACGTTCCCGGTTACGAAAAATACGCCGTTAAAATTACTCTGTTTCTCTCAGATGATAGTAAGACTTTAATATTTGCTAAATGTGTCGTGCTATTTCAATGACAATAACGAACAACTGTTAGCTTAATATTTTAGTTCACGGCAGCTTCACGAGTCCATCGCCATTCATGTCTCCTTCGTCTTCGATGTTGAGTTTGTCTATATTTTGCTCACACTGAGATGGTTTATGCTGTTGGCGTTCCCTTGTGTCAGAAGAACTATAAGTAAAGTACAAAATTATGTCAAACACTTTCTAGATGAGAGAGTTAGTAATGTTTAAACAGATAAAGTAAAATCAGTCAGTTGAGAGAGGTTCCTTGTTGAAGTGTATTTCGATCACTGACACTGCTACAGTCTACACACTTGTCAAATACTGAAATAGCTCACTGCTCAGTCATAATTTATAGAAAAAAACTTTGTTGAGGAGTATTAAGCAGCCCGAACTGCCCTAGTATAGGCAAGTCCTTTCATTAGAGAACATTTAGAGCAATTACTACGTAAAAACCATGACAAAAAGTACTTTTAGTTCAGTTTATTTTCAACTGCAAAACTTTCTCACGTGTCGAGCACGTACAACACATCCAAAGTTTCTCAACCATTCAAAATGAAAAAGGACTACTTTAAAACCGTCGAATTTCTTCTAGATTTACTTAAAGTTGACATGAATTGTGAACTTCTAAACTTACCATGAATAGGGAAAAGAATCCCAACGTTTACACCGAAAAAATCAGTCTTTCTTGATATGAACTTCTCTTCCACTCCCCGCCATAATAACGACTTCACCCTGGGTACCCCCCAAGGGCCTGTAGCGTACGACGACTTCGGCTATTCGGCTCACGGAAAAGTGCACCATCTACTTCGCCGCACATCAGGCCATCACGTGACTGGAGTTTCATACCTTGTGTAAATATACACATTCGCTGCGGGCGCATCCCGCAGGAGGCACACAGGAAGCCCAACATAGGACATTACTCAGCACAGGGAACCCAATATTTAAATGCGCGCGCGCTCTACCACAGGAAGCCCATCAAAAAAAAATTGTTTTTGAATTATTTAGTAGCCTCAAAAGCAATGGTTGGGCTGCCTGTGACGAAAACCGCCCAAATTCGGCATGCATGTTTAGTAGTCGTCATGAACTATCAAGTAACATGGTGGATCACATTTCTTTATATCTTTCGTGACATAACAATTATTAACCCACCGCTTATATCTATACGTGGAGGTCAACGTCGCCAGTTGAGAATATATTTATCTCGTCAGGGGCGTAGCGTGCTTTTTTTGCAATGTACGCACATAGCAACGAGCGCCGAAGGCGTGAGCTTCTAGGGGGGTGAGGGGGCATGCCTCCCCTGAAAATTTAGAAATATACCATTTTCTTCGTTTTCCAGCGGACTTTCTCGCTACATAAATACATAGTAAAATGCATTTATCACTCAGTTTTATGGGGGGATTTATGTAAAGGTTATATAAAGGATTCAGAAAAGGATTTATGTAAAGGTTGTGTAAATGATTTATGAGTATTGGTTAAAGGATTTATGTAAACAGGTTATATATACCGCTACCGTTATATATACCGTTATACCCGAGGCGAAGCCAGTTTTTTGGTATTTATTTTGTTTGAGACTGTACTAACTACAATCATCATTATACATGCCTACAATGACTGACTGAAAGGGGAAATGTATTGGGGGACACAATCTGACGAGCGGCGAAGGTGCGAGCTCGTAGGAGGATGCGGGGGTATGCTCCCCGAAACTTTTTTGAGGTATAGGGTCTCCAAAATAGCATTTTCCTGCCTTCTGTGAGTAGTTTCCAGCAAGTAATCTGCCGTGAGCTGTTAAGATTTTGTCCTAGATTTCATTTTATTTTCAATATTTTTATGTTTTTTATAATATATACATATATTAAGGATTTTAAATTGTACGCACGTGCGTACGGGCGTATATGCACGCTACGCCCCTGCTCGTGCATGTTAATACGTAGTACGTGCAATTCACGACATAGTACATTTACTATAGAAAGATGCGAAGGTTCACAAAATGTTGATCTTGGAGTTGTTGTTGTAAAGCTTGATTACCTTTATCGAGTAGCTGTCAATCCACAGGTAGCCCAAGGTATCTATGAGAGGCTTGTTATCGAGCTGTATATAAGGCTTTGTATGGGACCTTAGGCTCTTGTCGATAACTCCGTAAATAATAAAGCCAATGAACTCTAGCCTTCATGTAGAGTTGTTTGTGTCGTTGTTGATCTCTGGTAGCAATTTCAGGTCATTCGGGCGATTTTTAGCTGAGCTCTCCCCCCTGGCGGGGATGCTCGTCGTCCCTTTTAGGGTTTTTTTTCGTGCTTTGGTCCCACTTAGGGTGTCAGAAATAAAAATGACAACAAATAGAGGTATCCGGTCCCTTTTAGGGTAACGTTCTTTAAAAATAGCTTAAAGATTTATATGACAACGTTGTCTAAAACTTGTAATAGTGGAAGGCGTTTGATGCTAGTGTTTTTATACTATTAAAATGACTTTTTAAATTGGTCCCTTTTAGGGGTAAAAATATTCGCTGCCACGCCCACCAAGACAAGACTTCGGTCCCTTTTAGGGGTCATTTTCAAAATTTCCGACGAGCATCCCTACCCCATTTTATAAGGGAACCCCCCCCCCCCCCCCCCCCCGGGGGGCTCTCTCCCCCCACCAATGGCCGATCGGACTGACCCACTCTCGAAAATCGATTGTGTTTTTCCCCCACTAAACCACGTCCCCTTGCTTCGATACTCTGCAGCACGAAAGACAGATAGATTTCCTCGAAGTTCATAATAAAGTCCGATAAAACTTCTCCTGCGGAGGCAGCAATCCAGCCAGATCATCGATTAAACAGCCATTTTAAAACACTAATAGCCGTGGCAAGATAATCCTGTGAACCTTCGCATCTTTCTAGTAAATGTACTATGTCGTGAATTGCACGTACTACGTATTTTAATACGTTAAAACATGCACGAGATAAATATATTCTCAACCGGCGACGTTGACCTCCACGTCCCGGGGGGGGCACTAAGGGTATTTTTGGGTAGGGGTGTGCCGCGGACACCTCAAAACCCTGACCCTATCCCAGACCTAAAATTTTGATTTTCCATACCCTATCCCAGACTAAAGCTTTAAAATGTACACCCTATCCCAGACTAAAGCTTAAAAATGTATACCCTATCCCAGATTGAAAGCGTGCTAAAGGGATATGTAAATTGATAGCGACTGATAGTGGCGTTATTGCGGAAACCATACCCTATACCAGACCAAAACGTACCCGATCCCAGCCTAAAAAGGCAAAAAACGATACCCTACCCCAGACCTGGGAGCTCAAAAACCATACCCTATCCCGTGGCACATACCCGTATAGCGTATATAGGGGAGTACCCCCCCCCCCCCCCCCCCCCCCCCCCCCCCCCCCCCCCCCCCCCCCCCCCCCCCCCCCCCCCCCCCCCCCCCCCCCCCCCCGGGCTCCACGTATAGATATAAGCGGTGGGTTAATAATTGTTATGTCACGAAAGATATAAAGAAATGTGATCCACCATGTTACTTGATAGTTCATGACGACTACTAAACATGCATGCCGAATCAATGATGTTGAATTTTGGCGGTTTTCGTACGGATATTCAGTGGTACATTATGAGTACCAGAACTCGCGTGTTAAATTCAAAAAGTTTCATGTCAAATGTCATGATGATGAATATGAAAACTTGATTGTCCAATGTCCAATGCTAAACTGTTCAAGTGAAAATTGCAGCAAAGCAAAATAGTAAAAGTCGGCACATCGAATGCGTAATGTTGAATGTAAATGTTGGACATCGAAATTGAAAAGTATAATATACAATGCTGAAGGGTGTGTACAAAATACGCCATGTCAAATGTCGAATGGGAAATGTAGCCCAAAATACAAAAAGTACAATGTCAAATAGAACAATCGAATTTTGGCGGGGATGGAACACCATAAAGAAATGCCTGCGGAGGAGGCTAGGTGCATTCTATTTAGCACAACAAAATTACTGCAGTCATTCCATTTTGATTTTGAATGGAACATTTTTTGACGTACCACTTGTTGGTATTTAGTTGCCTCAAAATATGATGGTACTATTCACGGCAACGGAGAGCTTGTGAATGGAGCAATAAATATCTCAGTGAAATGGGAAATCCACAATTTCAGAAATACGATACTACTGTTTTCAGAGCTGTTTTCATTTGATTTTTTTCATCCAGATCTGATCCAGTTTATACCGTGATTTTGCCTCAGTTTCCCCGTAATGCTCCTCAAAATAAAAATAGATAAAATGTTACATGGAAACGAAAATGACAAATGAAATGTGTACAAAGTCGAATCCTCTCCGACATCAAATCGGAAATTGATCTTGTTCCGAATGATTCCGATTCCACACCGACAGCAGTCGTGTGGTCACCAAGCTCGATTCGTTATTTTCGTCGTTGAAAGGAATCGAAGTCGACGTAAAAAATTCCTCTTTTTCTCATCAAGGTAAGCGTTAAACCTAAAAATACATGGCTAAAGGTATAAACGAATAAGTTATTTGTATTTTTATTAGGTTTTTCCCGTAATTATTGCGCTTATTTTGAATGAAAAGACCGCCGAAGTCGCGAAATTGTGATTCTGTTTGTTTTTGATTATCAAAATGGCGTTGTTTTTCGTCTTTATTCGAAAGAGTTTCATTGGACATTTTGTTTACGGGGAGTTCAATCAATAACTGCGACAACTCAACGTCTTGTGTTCTACCAATATTTCTTTCAGATTCGTAGGTAATTCATCAATAATAGATTAGATGTAGATATATGAGCTGAGCTCCACATGTACAGTTTCTTACCTTCTCAACTTGAAATTAAGTTCTCTGTTTCAATGTTTCATTATTAAAGACTTCGCTCCACTGGCTGGGAACTCGTATTATAACGTAAATGTAGTGAATGTATGTGTTTGTATACGATGTGTTTATAAATACAGTTGACTCCTAACCAATGAGCAAGTCAATGCAACTTTAATATACAGACGCACGAAAGGTGAATAGCGCTATCCACTGGATCAGTCTTATCCAATGGATAATAAAACTGATGCAGTTATCCAATAAATTGTATCTGTTGGATAGGACTTATCCGGTGGATAGCACTATTCACCTTTCGTGCAACTGGGGCCTGAACGTTAATACTTGTACATGTCAAGAGAATAGAGTCGTTTTCGTATGAGTGGGAAACCTACGGTACAGAGTCACGGTACGGAATGGAAGACATTGTATTCAACCAATCACAGCGTGCAAAACCATCGCTCAACCAATCAGAATGCTTGGATACTCAGGGGTATCAGTGACGGGGAGGTGCAAAGACCTTTTTGGGGTTTGAAATTCGCGGCTTGGGACTTTTTTGGGGTTATCAATTTTCTGGTGGACTTTTTTTGATATAAAGATTTTGGCAAGGATTTTTGGGGGGGTTGATAAAAATGATATCCTACCATTCTCGAATTTTTTTGAGGGTTACAATTTTGGGCCGTTGGACTTTTTTTGGGTCTTGTTTTTGCGTAATGGACTTTTTGAGGGTTAAAAAGTTTGGCCTTATTCGCACCTCCCCGTCACTGATACCCCTGACTACCCCCCCTGGGTTGGATACAGCATCATGATGGCGCGTCACGGTAAGGCATGAACCGTACCGTAGCTACTTCCCACTCATACGAAAAACGACACTACGAGGTAAGAGAAGGCATCTACCGTACATGACTCTATAACCATCATCGTGATTTACAGTGCTATTTTTAGATTCATAAGTCTATTTTTGCAGTTGATTTCACATTACTTTACCGCGCCATGTTGCGAAGTTGGTTGTGAAATTCCGAAGTACGTTGTGAAGTTCACAACCAACTTGCAACATGGCGTGGTAAAGTAATGTGAAATCAACTGTAAACAGCCTATGGTTTTGTCAGTTACCGTCACGTGATATAGATAAGCTGGCGTAGTTGGCACGGTACACAAAGAGCTTGATATAGTGGCAGGGTATTCTGTAATTATTGCTCCGAATCCTCCTCCCCAATTCCACACTCTTTTTTGCAATGTAAATGTACGACAAAGAGTGCAAATAAAGCTGTTGTTGTTGTTGTTGTTTGACTGTGACAGTGCAAACCATGTTACAGTGAAGTCCAGCAAAAACAATAAGCTACATACGTGTACATTATATTGTATGTACATGTTGTATACATTGATACATTGTACATGTATGCTGTATTATAATATCATCTCAAGCAAATTAAGAATAAGAATAATAACTAGCTTTTGGTGGTCTTTTTGACACAAGATTGTGAAAACACTCATACTAGTGATTTTAAACACGAGGGCGCACTATAAAAGGAGAGGTACCTAGGCTAAGTTTGTTGGATCTGTCAATCAAATCTACCGAGACGTCACAGAGAGAGGATCTCAAGAACTGCAAGCTCTATAAATCAACTCAAATGAACAAGAAATTGTGGAAATAAGTACTAAAAACGCTATCACTTTTCACTTTGGTAAAATAAAATTATGGTACATGTACTTTGAACTGGAACCGTTAGCCGTTTTAATTGAAGTCGCACGGCTCTAGTATTCTGCTTATCGTTTCTATCATAAGTTATCCTAAAATTTACCCGCCAAGACATGGAAATGCCACTTGCAAATTAAAGATACTCACAGCATAGGTTTCGAAACCTTACTGGCCTTTACCATAAAAGTATGTACAGAGATGTACAAATGCTCAACACATTTACCTCGTAACAAGACGCCTTTGCGGCAAACAACGTCGTTCGTCTTGTTATGGTGACGACGAAGACGAACGTAACCTGTGTAATGAAAACAATTACTCTTGTCGCTTTATGTAGAAATGACCGAACATAGTTTTATGCTTGGAAATGCTTACTACAGGCAAAGAGGATTTCGCTTCATGAATTTGTAGGCCTGGATAAGAAGTACGGATGTTGATTGTTGTGATACATGGCGCGCGAAATTCAAAACATTCTTCGTACGCGTGGTGCGAATGAAAATCGTATAGATAACTACCGAATATGAAAAATATTGACACGTCCGTCTATTATAACTGTTTTAGACATAAATTTACAATTTCTTCATTGACTTTGCTGCTGAAATGTGACTTTATTAAGAAAAGTATTTTACCCCGTTGTTCAGCCATGTTCAACCATTGTCCGCCATATTCAAACTCATTATTATTCAAAAAATTGTGGGTGGAGTGATGCCCTTTTATAGTGCGCCCTCGTGTTTAAGTGTCCAATGTGAATTACTTAACTCTTCAATTCGAGCATAAGTGGAGTTTGTCACAGACATACCTCAATCTTCTCCTATCCTTCCTCGGATTAATATTAGTCTCCACGGATGCACATTCATTTAATACTCTTACGAAAGAGTAATGTACGTCCGTGGAAACTAATCCCAGGAAGGATAAGAGAAGATTGAGGTATGGCTAAGTGTCCAATTATAATGTTTTAAAATAGAAACAGGATTAAACTAATTGTATGACCAGGTTTCAGTATGAAGTGGACTAATTGAAGAGGAAATTGAGATTTATTATCAGAAAAAATAAACTTGGAGGATAGTGATTGGTCAATTAGTAGTCCATATTGGAGGAAGGTACATCCTTCAGTAGCATAATCAGATAAAGTTATTTGGATTCGATTGAGGCCTAAAGCTACTGTATGAGTCGTATATCGTCTGAGCTTTCGCCGTCTACAGCATCGTCAGAGACTGTTGAAAATATTCAAATACCAGGGAGATAGGGTCTTGGTCTGTGGAGCGTAGCTAACATGACAGAAAATTTAGAGTTAATGCAAAACAAACGCAAAGCAAACCCAGGCTGCCGATGTTTGCATTTGTTTAGCGTTTACTAAATGAACGCAAAGCAAACCCAAAGCAAACTCTAATGGATTTTATGTTCGAAAGCATTCAAACATCGTTATTTAATACAAATTCAGTACTTCAAGTTTACCATAAATTTACAAAATAATGCATACACTAAATACCCCGGGAAAATACACAAACTCAAACTGAGCAAAATAAGCCTAAACTAAAAGCGATTTCTGTGTCGAAATCTCATTGCCAAAGGACATGAATTCAAAGACATTTTAGATAAAAGATGACAATGTTTTCGCAAAGAATGAAAGGAACACAACCAGACTAGACATCGACTAGACATCTGTGTCACATTATGTCACACAAAGAAACTGCTAATCAGATGACAAGGGAGTAATGGCGGAAGGTAGTGAAGGGCTTCGCAAAGTTTGCTCTTCAAAGTCCAAAAAGTTAATGTTGAAGATCAAGAAAATATTGAGAAATTGCAATCTAATCCGTCCAAATATGTACAAATATAACAATTCAGAACCAGAAATCTTGCTTTAGTTTCCTTTGTAGTTCACATATTCATTTACGTTCGCTCGACCTTTGGCTCGGGTTTGTTTACTTTGTACTTCTCAAACGCGTGTTTGTTCTGCGTTAACTCCAAACAAACGCAAAGCAAACCCTGGCAAACTTTGCGTGCGTTTGGAGTTAACGCAAAACAAACACGCGTTTGAGGTTAGTGAAGTTATAATCGTCTATGGTGTTTTGATTTTTATCTTTTGGTGCTCCGTATTTTAAGCTGTGCGACTAAATTTGTTTAGTTGTGCGACTAAAATTACAGCTGTGTGCCTAGAAATTTAGACCTGGTGGCACAAAAGACAAAAATAAACTTTGAGCCCTGTTATTATATTACTTGTTTCCTGCATTTACATTTCCACAGCATAAATACGTACATAAGAACACAGGGAGCCCAAAACCAGTACAATCTAGCACAGGAAGCTCACCAAAAGATGCTCACAATAATATATTGTTCCATTTAAATAATAGGTTTAGAAGAAACAGCTGGGCTGCCTGTGATACAGACCAAGAATAATACACTGTCAGTCTACGTTACAAGGTCTAAGCATAATAATAATAATTTAATAATTACATTTATTATCCAACTCTTCACAGACAAGCTAAAATGTCACGTGAGCAGGCTTGGAACTAGTACAAATATCCAGCTATATTTTAACTTCTCATTTTTGAGAGTATTTTTCATACACCAAAAGGGTTGGATAATAAATAACTTATACATTTTAGTGTGCAGTATGGCTGGAAATGTTTACTGGTCTGTTTGTATTTTACTCACCTACGGCTTGTAAAAAATACGGCACAACTCATAAAAATATCCAGCTGTACTGCACACTAAAATGTATAATAATATTCTTATAATGCACATCTAAGGCCTAGTTCAGACGTCGTGCTAATCATGAGCCGTTCTTAATTACTTCAAAAGAAGCCACCTCATTATCTATTGTTTGAAATGAGAACAGCTCATGATTAGCACGACATCTGAACTAGGCCTAATAATCTTGATGCATTAACAAGCATATTTTATAATCACATGTAATGTGTTAAATTTACAGGAATGTATTTTCATATGACTAAAGAAATATATTTCAAAAAACGCTGTCACGTTCACAGCAACAAGCATCAAGCCAAGACTGAAGTGAATGCTGGTTATGTGCTGACAATTATTTAAATGACAATTGTTTCTATAAGGACTAATTACAAAATGTGAACATTTTCACGTGCTTGTTTGCGCATCGCACTTCATTCCATAGAAAATACGTCTGATTTCAATAATTTGCCAACTCAAAACCAGCATTCGCTCCGGTCTTGCCTTGACGCTTCTTGCTTTGAATGCAATGTTTTTTGAAATAAGTGTATATAAAAATAAGCATTATGTCACTGATTGCTTTTATTTGTTTTAGAGTCTTCCACAATCATGATGGATTTAGATTCAGATTGGTATGCTTACCAGTGCAACTCAGGGGAGGTCCTGTTCTATTATAACACTGTGTCTGGAGAACATAAATGGGCTGTACACTTTTGTTCAGTGAGTATCTTAGTTTTCTATTATAACACTGTGTCTGGAGAACATAAATGGGCTGTACACTTTTGTTCAGCGAGTATCTTAGTTTTCTATTATAACACTTTGTCTGGAGAACATAAATGGGCTGTACACTTTTGTTCAGTGAGTATCTTAGTTTTCTATTATAACACTGTGTCTAGAGAACATAAATGGGCTGTACACTTTTGTTCAGTGAGTATCTTAGTTTTCTATTATAACACTGTGTCTGGAGAACATAAATGGGCTGTACACTTTTGTTCAGTGAGTATCTTAGTTTTCTATTATAATTATTATTCTCTGTGTATTTTATTATTGTGTGCAAAAACGAGTACAGTTGAAGTGATTTTGATCAAAATCTAGATTCATTCTCCTGTCTCTTTGAATTCCAACGTCCTAAACAGTCTAGCTAAAAGTTCTTTGTCTTCTTTCCTTTTTTCTTTACTTCTTTCTTGTCTTTCTTTCTTTGAAGTTTGTTTACTCAGTACAAATGTATATTCCCAGTCCTGAGCAAAGCATTGTTTCTTTCATTCTTCATCCATCCATACATCCATCTATCCATCCATCTAGTCATCCATCCATCTATTCATCCATCCATCTATCCATCCATTTAGTCATCCATCCATCCATTTATCCATCCATCTATTCATCCATCCATCTATCCATCCATCTAGTCATCCATCCATCCATTTATCCATCCATCTATTCATCCATCCATCCATTCATCCATCTATTTATCCATCCATCCATCTAGTCATCCATCCATTCATCCATCTAGTCATCCATCCATTCATCCAGTAATCCATCTATCCATCCATCTAGATTCATCCATCCATCTATTCATCCATCCATCCATCTAGTCATCCATCCATCCATTCATCCATCCATCTATTCATCCATCCATCCATCCATTCATCCATCTATTTATCCATCCATCCATCCATCTAGTCATCCATCCATTCATCCATCTAGTCATCCATCCATTCATCCAGTAATCCATCTATCCATCCATCTAGATTCATCCATCCATCTATTCATCCATCCATCTATCCATTCATCTAGTCATCCATCCATCCATCTATTCATCCATCCATCTATCCATCCATCTAGTCATCCATCCATCCATTCATCCATCTATTCATCCATCCATTCATTCATCCATCTATTTATCCATCCATCCATCTAGTCATCAATCCATTCATCCATCTAGTCATCCATCCATTCATCCAGTAATCCATCTATCCATCCATCTAGATTCATCCATCCATCTATTCATCCATCTATTTATCCATCCATCCATCTATTTATCCATCCATCTATTCATCCATCCATCTATCCATCCATATATATAGTCATCCATCCATCCATTCATCCATCCATTCATCCATCCATCTATTCATCCATCCATTCATTCATCCATCTATTTATCCATCCATCCATCTAGTCATCCATCCATTCATCCATCTAGTCATCCATCCATTCATTATCCATCTATCTGTCCATCCATTCATCCATCCATCTATTCACCCATCTATTCATCCATCCATCCATCTAGTCATCCATCCATTCATCCATCTAGTCATCCATCCATTCATCCAGTAATCCATCTATCCATCTATCCATCCATCTAGATTCATGCATCCATCTATTCATCCATCCATCTATCCATCCATCTAGTCATCCATCCATCCATCTATTCATCCATCCATCTATCCATCCATCTAGTCGTCCATTCATCCATCTAGTCATCCATCCATTCATCATCCATCTATCTGTCCATCCATTCATCCATCCATCTATTCACCCATCTATTCATCCACCCATTCAACTAGTCCTCCATCCATATATCCATCCAGCCATCCCATTCATCATCATGCATCCATCCATCCATTCGTCTATCCTTTCACTCATCCATTCATTTGTTCATTCATTCGTGCATTTATACTGTACATCAATGTGCTGTATTTTTCATTACTTCTTTTTTTTCACAGTGTCTCAAACCAAAGACACCTGACTCTCAGCCAGAACCCTGTTGTACATGGGAGCCAGTGAAAGCCAAGTCTAGCAGTAGTGGGAAATTTGTACGTAGCATTGGAACTGAAACAGAAGATCGGTATTTCTCAGGTGGTTTGGACTCCCATCAAACTGCAGCATCCAGAGACATGAGGGCAGAGATCTCCTTTGGATGTTCTGAAGATAAGACCAATGACAATGGTGGGGCAGATGGCAGCATTTACTCAGGAACTGAAGAACCTGTCGAAGTTGTTCTCAGCGATCCATTTCTCCCTGATAAACATTCTGTGACTTCGAAGAGGTTGACTTTAAAGCTGACGGATATGTCCAAACATGACATCTCAATTTCAAACTGCTACGATTCCACTCCAACGAACAGTATAGTTATCGATACAATGGCTTCACAAAAGTCAATCAACAAAAGTGTTCATATCCAAAGCACATCAAATCCTGACGTCAAAGCGAAACAGAAAATGTTTGCATCTTTTAAAAGAGGGCTTCCATCTTTCTGCACGGACAATGATATAGAGATTAACTTCAGTAAGAAAAAATCTAAGGCTTCAACATCATCAAGAAAAAACCCTGAGCCCAGAAAGTTGGCCAAAAGAATCGGTGGAGATGTCATCGAAACTGGGGAAGATGACGAGGAAGGTGAACACAGCAATGGAGGCTTCTGGCAACAAGAACTGCAGGATCAACAATATAGTGACTCAGAGGAGGTACATATACATGATAAGGGCTGATCAATAGGAACAACAAATGGTCCCTGATCAGTGGGAGGGGTAGGGTGTGGGTAATCCCTTCCAGTGGTGGTGGTAGTGAATGATGATGATGAGATGATAATAATGATGGTGATGATAATAATGATGATAAGATGATAATAATGATGGTGGTGATGATGATGATGAGATGATAATAATGGTGGTCATAATGATGATGATGAGATATGATGATGATGAGATGATAATAATGGTGGTCATAATAATGGTGGTCAGTAATGATGATGATGAGATATGATGATGATGACATGATAATGACACGATCATGATGATGACAAAGCAATACATATCTATTTAACAATTAGTCTATGAATTCGAGTTTTCTATGAGTCAATAGTCAACGAGGCATGTAGCGTCGAGTTGACTATTTGAACTCATAGAAAACGAGAACGAGTAGTCTAATTGTTTTAGTGGAAACCAACTAGCATACTACCTTCGATTTATACCAATATTTATTGATTTTTGTGGCTACTGTCTCTAAAGAGACGTAGCCACTATGTCATCGAGTGTGTAAGTCCGTCCGTCCGTAAGTCCGTAATTCGGATATTGTTCGGAACCAGTCGGGTGATCGAAAATCAGCCACGATGTCGCGACAATGTACCCGATGAAAATACGTCGTGTGAAGCGAAAAGCACATGGAAACTCTGCCAGTCTGGGACGCTTTGTTTAGAAGGGTAAGTTTACATTCTAATATACTATTCTATGTTATTTTGCACCAGAAACAAGACACATCTCTCGTGCAAAGTGTCAAGTGTTTGTTCATAAAGATGAGATTATTTTCCAGTCGAATATTGATTGTGGTGATTGTGATTGTTTGGCCTTTTACTAAATAGCCCCATCAGTCCATGACGATCGACTAGTCTGTGTAGTCGGAGCACCTCCAATGGCTCCATGTAAACTGCCTGATAACTGTTTTAAAGGTCAAGTAATTCTCTTCGAGGAACAAATAAGCTTAAGTTTTATACGCGAGACACTGAAACAAACACGGCTCTCGATCGTTAGTTATTCTTTGTCCCAAAACTCGCTAAAAGCCATTCTAATCGTTAAATAAATGACACACAGAACTCAAGTAGCTAGATATTCATCTTTATTTTGAAAGCAGTTTTAGAAATGCAAGATATCAAAAGGACAGGATTCCTAGAAGTGAATTTACGGCCATATTATATTCATCAATCAAATAAGACACAGGAAGCCCAATACACAAGCAGAGGGTGGTGAGCCTGTGAAACCTGAAAAAATATTTACACACGAGAGATGTGTCTGGTTTATTGTGCAAAATAGCATAAAATCATAGTATATTAGAGTGTAAACTTATCTTCAAATTAGAGATACTATTTATTATACTCAATGTTTTCATATATTTAGGCGAAGTCACCACATCTTATTGTTATTATTAAAAACTGTTGTTGTTCATTATTTGTATAATGTCACAATTATTTTCAATTAAACTTTGTATTAAAATACATTTCTGATTTAAATTAGCATTATATAGAACCAAAGAACATTAGTTCCCGCAGATAGTTCAATCTAGTTCAACAGAGGAATCAATCCAACTACACATTGCTTCTACATTTCAAAACCGCTGTAGTTTATATAGACTATCTTTTTCTGTTTATTTACAGTAGCCACATGCAGTCCTTGACTGCCTATTTTTCGCTTTGTTTTTGTTCAAAACGCCAGCTTTTTCGCTATAACTCACTATCTATCACTCAACATGCTCGAGGATCCAGCGGTTTTTGTCCGCGCTCCGGTGACTTTGGAGCGCGGACAAAAACCGCTGGATCCTCGAGCATGTCACTCAATAGATAGTGAGTACGTTAGCCAATCAGATTGAAGGATTCGTGATAGTATGCTAGTTGGTTTCTACTAAAAGTTAATATATAATGCAGCTTTCTTTTTTACTTCAATTTTGATCTCAAACTAATTTGAGTTACCAAATTAGGCTTATCTTCTAGTGTGGTTGTTTATGGTAATTGACCAATCTTAAAAGTACTTGAAATTCAGCTTAGCCTCACTTCCAAGATACAAAACAAAAGGAAAAATTAGAATAACAAAACAAGCTACTCCTGAATGCGAGGCTAAGTTCAATTTTATGTATTTTTAAGATTGGTCAATAACTAGTGCAGTTCTTGGGACTACTGTCCAAGGCACAATTTGGCACAGGCAGCCCAACCATTGCTTTTGAGGCTACTAAATAATTCAATAAAATGATATTTGCGTCTTTTTTTGATGGGCTTCCTGTGGTAGAGCGCGCGCGCGCGCAATACGTATTATGTTGGGTTCCCTGTGTTGAGTAATGTCCTGTTGGGCTTCCTGTGTGCGGGATGCGCCGCAGCAAATGTGTATATTTACACAATGTCTCAATATACACATGTACTGCGGGACGCGCGGGACGCACACAGGGATCCCAACATCATCAATTTCTATGCACAGGGAACCCAACATAATACGTATTGTGCGCGCTCTACCACAGGAAACCTATCAAAAAAAGACGCAAATATCACTTTATTCATTATTTAGTAGCCTCAAAAGCAATGGTTGGGCTGCCTGTGAATTTGGCAGCTATATGGCTTATAAATCCAGTCTGTATACACCTATTTCAATAAACGTTGATCATGGTTGATCTGAAACCCAGAGGAATTTTTGGGTGGTTTATAGTAATTCGTATGAAATTCCCAGTTCAAAATTTCTTATAAGATCTATGATGTAAATTTCAAATTCCTCTCGGTCTCAGATCATCCATTTCAGGTCGTCTATGATCAACGTTTATTGAAATAGGTGTACAGCCCTTTGCAAATATTCTGTAAATCAAGTATATCAGTATATCCATATATCGGGTGCATTATGGGTAATTGAAAAAGTCCCCAAAATGAAGTTTCACGCAAGCAACATTGGTGAAACTCTAGAATGTTATGTAATTTAGTCTCTAGTTTGTTGTTTGTAAGTCTCTGCTGCATATTTTGTGGAAAAACTCTAAAATAGTATTACCCATAATGCACCCGATATATGGATATAATGATATACTTGATTTACAGAATTTTTGCAATCGGCTGTATACCTATTTCAAAAAACGTTGATAACGGTCGATCTGATTTGGATGATCCGAAACTTTTAAATTCGCGTTAACCTCCACCATATCTCGTTCGAACACCAAGGGTGATTCCAAGCTTGAGGTCGAATGAATGAATTTCGCATGTTACCAACGAAAGAACTTCAGTTTCCGAATCGTAATAAAAATTGCAATTTCATTACTGTCAAACCGGATGTTCTCTTCCCCACGACATTCCAACATTGCGTCACAATATTGCAATGTTGATTGGCAGATTGCTCTGAGCAAGTTGGAACCGTCGCGACGAAGTTGCTAATTAGTCGCGCCGTTCAGTACTTCAGTTCATAACTTCACACGGCTCGTAATTCAATTTCAAAACCGGATGTTCCAAACATTCCAACATACAATATTGCAATGTTGATATCTAGATGATCGTTCAGTATGCAAGTTTTTTTTTTTGTCGATACTGCTATTCACGATTACAGTGAACTGATGAGGTTAATATTACGTGCTGTTCCGTTCTGGAATGAGAAAAGTAGTAATTTGAGAATTGCGTACAAAGACGTAGAACTCTCAGTTTTATCAACATCGAGGCAGATGAACCAATGCATCTTGTTGCAGCATTTAGAAATGCTAGAAACAGTGGTTCTGATGTTTACCGACGCGTTGAAATAAAAGTACGGGAAAGAGATTGCTCATATGTACACATATCACTGATCGTTGAAGAGGCGGGAAGATCGGCCGCAGCGCAAATCCCATTATCAACAAGAGCTTGTTTGATTTCTGAAAATGATATACTTGGCTTTGAAGTTTTGCAATACTCGATAAACTCTACGACATTAGGAGTTGAAACAGTGCGTTCTTTCCATCCTGGTTTTCCTGAAAGAAGAGATCCAGTTTGTAAGAATCGATCAATGATGTTAGAAACATGTAGAAACTGTTCTTTTGGAGATATATTTACTTGTTCGCCAATTTCTACCTGCGAATGACCTAACAACCACAAAGCGATCACATTTTCTCTATTTTTTTTACGGAAGTTGTTTGACTTTGATTCATATTTTGAGACATCTGCGGGGAAAAAATTGAGCTTTGACTTGACAATGTTTACAAGTTTGAATGGCGCGACTAATTAGCAACTTCGTCGCGACGGTTCCAACTTGCTCAGAGCAATCTGCCGATCAACATTGCAATATTGTGACGCAATGTTGGAATGTCGTGGGGAAAAGAACATCCGTTTTGACAGTAACGTCATTTCTCCTGTGTCAGACATTATGAGCTGAAACTTTGCCATTTCACTAATTTCGAGCTGCTCTTCATTTCTGGATTTCATTTTGACACTGCTGTTTGATTTATGGGGGTTAGGGTCACGTGACCTCTTAGTGCAAGTCGCCTATTAGGTGCTTTGAACCTGATGCGAGAGGTATTTAGTGTGGAATTACAGACCTGACTATATTTCATTTACCTCAGAAAGTATCTACATCTACATTTATTGTCAGCAGAAACTATATACATAATTATCCTATACATATTACATCTCAGCCAATCAGAGCTCACCATTTCTATGAAATACAGAGCGGTATTTCATAGTTTGTATTAGCCAATCAAAACGTTGTAAATTTTAATTGTTGATGTAATATGTATAGGATAATATGGTTATTCCATGCTTTTCTATGGAATACGGGCGGAAATAAGTACAGTATTTTTGATATTCACATATTAAAGAAGAAACTCATATTCTCAGGTACAACCTCCAAGTCCAGTCGTTAAAGTTGAACCTGAAAATCCTTCATCGTCAATGTACAGTGAAGAAGAGGACTTGCAAGACAATGCCGAGGAACCAATTTCAACAGTTTGTGAGCTATGTGGTCAAGACTGTGGTATCCCTTCCCATCTGACTAACCATCTCATGAAACACCAGCCATCAGGCACAAGGTGTCCAATATGCAACAAGCTTTTTAGTCGTCGACAAGGATTGCGTTACCACGTCCAGACACACTCTGGTGACAAACCGCACGTCTGCACCCTCTGCAACAAAACCTTCACCAAGTCTGCGTCACTTGTTGCTCACATAAGAACCCATTCAGGAATAAAACCTTTCAAGTGTCCCAAATGCAACAAGGGTTTCACACATTCAAGTAACCTGTCCAGTCATTTGAGAATTCATTCATCCCTTCGACCCTATCGCTGCAGATTTTGCAATAAGGGCTTCAAAACGTCAAGTCATTTATCGCTGCATTTGCGGTGCCATTCTGATGAAAGGCCATATAGGTGCTTGGACTGTGGCAAGGCCTTCAAGAACTCCAGTCACTTGAAGAGTCATAAGAAACTTCACCTAACCGACAAGAATGTGATTTGTGGAAACTGTAATGAAGGGTTCAAAAGTTTCTCGCATTTGATGTACCATCAGCAGACAAACCATCAGTGCCATGGAGTACTGCAGAGAGAGACGCATAGCGAAGAAAAAAACACAGTGTTATTTGACAATTAGACCATGAGTTCAGGTAGCCTCCGTTGCAGACGTTATTGTATACCTTATTCGTACTTAATTTCGTGAGGCTTTAAGTTCGCGATTTAATCGCGATTTTTTTATTAAAGCCTCGCGAAAAAAAAGGCTCGCGGACTTTAAACACGTGAAATATAATACATAATGCATATAATATAATATACAGTCATTTGCAAAAATTCTGGCCGCTACGAAATATCAATATATCAATATATCGGGTGCATTATGGGTAATTAAATAATCGAAAATTTCCCTTAAAGCGGGTTAACACCAGCAAAGTTGGTATAAATATTTAGTATAATGTTTATTTTAGTCTTACGTTTGTTGTTTGTACATTTTGCTTCATTTAATAGTATTAGTGATGCACCCGATATATTGATATATTGATATATCGTGGCGGCCAGAATTTTTGCAAATGACTGTAATATAATATAATATAATACAGCAATAGGCAGAAATTCTGATCCTTTTGACTAAAATACACATATATCAAAGACCTACTTAAAACCATAGCATAGCTTCCATGATATTTTTTTCATAAAGCCTCGCTGGCAGACGACTAGAAAAAAATATCAGCGTAGCCATCCCATAATTTTAAGTAGGTTTTTGATATATATGTATTTTAGTCAAAATGATCAGAATTTCTGCATATTGCTGTATAATATAATATAATATAATATAATATAATATAATATAATATAATATAATATAATATAATATAATATAATATAATATAATATAATATAATATAATATAATATAATACATATCGAAACCATTTAATCAACATGAACAATAAACGTTATTTAATACGAAATTGTTTTTTTAAATGACTTATTCAACAACATTATACTACAATTTGTAACTGAGCAACCGTGTAGCGTAAACTTTTTTGTCTGTTTTAGCTACACGTTTATAACGTCTAGTTACTCTAGTTGACTGTCATCTTGTTCCTGTTGAAATAAGTTTGTTTTTTTAGAAAATATATTTGTTATTGACACCGCTTTCGAGAAATTTAATGCTCTTATTTCATTTTCTATTATTGAAATCGCGAAAATAAAGCCTCGCGAAATGCTGTCTGAACAAAATCGCGCGAAATGAAGTACGAATAAGGTAGTTTGCTTTGGAGAAAAGCGAACCAACTAAAACGTCTGCAAAGGAGGCTAGAGTTCAGGGGCCATTTCTCAAAAGCCCCCGAAAGCTTCTCGGGCCCGAAAAGGGTTTCTTTAAAAATCTATATCTTCAAAACAAAGTAGTTTACAGACATGAAACTTTTGCATGAAGTTTGTTCATAATTATTAAAAACATGTCAAAACAACAACTTTGTAGAGTAAACGTCTCAGATATCTTTTCGGGCCCGAAAAGTTTACAGGGCTTTCGAGAAACAGGCCCACTCATAGAAAACGAGTAGTGTAATTGTTTTAGTAGAAACCAACTAGCATACTTACTACCTTCGATTTTATACCAATATTTATTGATTTTTCGCTTTGTTTTTGTTCAAAACGCCGGCTTTTTCGCTACTCACTATCACTCAATAGATAGTGAGTACCTTAGCCAATCAGGATAGATAGATTGCAGGATTCGTGATAGTATGCTAGTTGGTTTCTACTAATATGGCATATCACAGCTGAACAAACATAGATGTACATATAAATAGAGTAGCGTGGAATGGGATAGGATAGGATAGGATAGAAACCTAGGCAGCCCAAATGCATAAATACAAAGATTTTACCAGAATGTGAACATGTGATGGGTTTCCTGTGGTAAAATGTGCAGGATAATATATTGGGCTCCCTGTGGTACGGTTCAGATCTTAATAAAAGCTCATGTACCACAGGGAGCCCATATTATGCTGCATACTCTACCACAGGAAGCCCATCCAAACAAAACAACGTGCACATAATATATTTTTATTTTTAAATGGTAGCATGACACGAAAATAATAGTCATGCTGCCTGTGAGATGCAATACTAAAAGCAGATCTTCGTGGAAAGACTGATATATATGTAAATCCTCTTCAAATTCAACTAATATAACTGCTAAACTACAATCGTTCAAGTGTTAGCAAGTGTAACCAAAATTCTTCTGAAACAAGAATTCTACGCCCATGATGCCTTGCGAGCACCAAGGAGTTTTTGTAGGCTATGAAAATGTGGCGTCGATCGTTTAAACCATCGGTGACCAAAACGCGATACCTGTGTTGGAGTAAATAGGTCCATGTAAAGACAAAATCAAAATTGGTGCAAGGGATCATGGACTCGGACACATTTTATGCATAAAGCTAATTTCGGGGCCCGGACGCTACCTGTGTTATCACCCGGCTGTTAAGTTTATAACGGGCTAGTTCATCGTTATCATCATTCTGTACTATCTTAGAATCAGTAATAAAACCACAGGTAGCCCAAGCTCTACTAGTTGCAGCTTTGCCAATCAGTTTTATTGAAAAACCTAAAAACACAATTTATCTGAAACTTCTGAATAAAGTTTACTAAAACAAATGCAGAATGCAGTGTATTTTACTATACATTCTTCACATCAAATTTTATACAACTATCAGTATAAAATTATGAACTGTGCAATGCCGAATTATTTATCTGATATGTTCCAAAATGTTTCCGGCAGTCACGAATATAATCTCGCGCCGTGGATGTCACTCGAACCTGATACTCCCCCAACCGAAAACAATTTTTTTTAAACAAAGTTTCTGTTACAGTGGAGCAGCTGCCTGGAATTCTCTGCCACTAAATAAGCGAGAATCCCCTTGCCTTGCTAGTCTTAAAAGTTGTTTATAGATTAATAGTATTTGCTGACGCAGCGAGCGAGCCTGAAGCGAGCGAGCAAGGAAGCAATTCTAATTCATTCACCGTAGGCAGAAAAATCTCGATTTTTACCCGGCATGCAGTTTCCGATAACCATCATGCAATTCTCAATAACCATCATGGTTTTCGCGCCGACTCCTACATCGCTATAGCATGAAGTGAGTTGTTTTCCTATTCAATCTTTCGCGTTTCTGATCGGTAAATGTCGTGCCCAAAATCTGTGTCCCTAATTAATTTGTACATGTGTATGTTTCTTTAGCCGGTATATCCTGACTCGTAAGCCCATCAGATACCGTATCTTGTGCTTTTCGTGGGAATTGTGTAGTTGAAGATCACCGTATTACGATTGAGCTGATTAGTGCCGGCTGACCGTGTGTCAGTTTCAAGTGTGAATATTCGCATTCAAATCTCAATTATAAGTAATACATTAGTTATTCATAAGCTATCCAGTTTTTCAAATAGACAAATACTATTCAAAACAAAGAAAGGTAGACTCGCCTAATAATTTGCATACTTGTCACTGCTTACATAAAACAAAACATTTCATAACTACAGTAGAGTGATTCCAATATAACCTGGGCATTACTAACTACACCAATACACACTATTAGACACTCACTCTTTTCAGTGTTGTCTTTTGTTACTTTGCATCTAAGTACACCGGCCATAGTTAACTGACAGGTTTATTGGAATCAGTAAGCTCTCCGGCACCAACTCTTATCCACAACTACTAACATTGCATTCACCGTCAGCATTCACTGCTGTTAGGTAGCCTAGTATATTTAATATCACAGTGTAACACGGCTCTCAGGAAAAGCATTTATTTTAATGATGTAGACACCATTATTATTGTTATTATTATTATTATTATTATTATTATTATTATTATTATTATTATTATTATTATTATTATTATTTCAGCTCATTTTAATCATTTTGGGTATTTTTTCCACTTATAAGTATATACTGTCATTTTTAGAGAAATTGCGTTTTTAGGTTTTTCAAAGTACTGATTGACAAAGTTGCCATGAGTTAGAGCTTGGGCTACCTGTGAGAAAACGTTCTTTTTCAGTACTTGGTTATAACAAGGACAACATCACTCTTCTTGCCCAGACGCTTTCCATCTTTAACTGTCGTCTGGTCGCGCACTACTGATAATATCTGCTCAATATACGCTTTTTCAGCCGTGGCACGAAAGTTGTCCAGGTGTGTACAGAAGTCAAGTAAAAGGTTCCCTTTGACAGAGTCTTCATCAAAGACTTCAGTCACATCTATCTCGTACTCTTGTGTGAACATCTCGTACTTCCATCCATTCTTGACAGCAATCTTGACGATTTGGTCTGGAAATGATTCTTCGGGCTCTCCTACTGCCAATTCTGGAGTAAGATGCTGATTAGCTGTATTATATAAAACAGCTATTAAGCCTTTCCCCTCGACAACCACCAGCACACTTGCCCGTTCTCTCGTACCTCTTTTTTCAAGGCAGTGCTGTAGAACTTGCTCGACATCTACGTAATAGAGGCTGTGAATGAAATGGACCAAGTCAAACTTTGTTGGAGGTTCTTCTTTGCTGCTTAGTTCATGCGTGTATTGTTCCAATGTTTGACTACGAAGATCAAAGGCAGTTTTGTTTGGTACATTTTCGATGGCTTTTTTGTAAAGGTCCAAGTGATGGTGGTTTGGTTCAATAGCACGGTTGAATATCTTCATGTCTCGATACTTCACATCTCTTTGCAGCTCTTCCTCGACTATTTGCAGTACTTCCAAGTCGATAGCTCCATCTCCACTGCCGATACTCAGTACATTGAACTGGTCACTTTGACTAGTTTGGAGTTGTTTTCTTATTTTAGGTGGAAGATGAAGACGTAGGATGTCCCTCATTTTGTCAAATTCTCCAGATTTCTCCCTTAAGACTTGTAGGCCCTTGTGGTAGTGTTCTCCGCTATTGAAAGATAATTTCTCCATGTTTCCCAGCGCTGTCTCCGATTGTTTGACCACGGGTGAATTTTTGGGCACGGCACTGCCACGTACGGCTCACTGAAGAATGTTATAAGAGCAGCTGTCAGCAAAAATCAGACATTCGGAAATATGTGGCACAAGTCAAAAAACCGATTTGTCTCATATTTTAGACATAGGTAGGCCTTGATGTAAAACAAACCACTGTATAGTTTGTTTGGCGAAATATGGCTTTGTTATCGAGAAAAATGACAAAAATAGTTTTCGCCCGTCGGCGAGATCAAGCGATTTGCATATTGTACACTTGATTTGCATATACACGGTTTGTTATTAACCTTTCAACAAGAAAATATGCTATCAAAACAATTGAAAAGTTCCAAGAAGCCATATAGCAAAAACTATTAAGCATCTTTAATTGTAAAAGAACTGTCCTGAAGCTATCCGTTTATATCTTGCGATGCAAGATGGTTAATATGAATTTGTACTGGCCAAAGCTAGACTACATTGGTATATAATTATTCTCTTTATTTTACGATCACCTAGTACTGATTACTAATTAGAAACAATGGACAAACGTTTTGCTCACTATGAAATCGACAATTATTATTCACGTGCGAGTTTTCTTAAAAGACTGGACACAATAAAAGACCTTCAGATGTGCCTGTAAGTAGCACTCAGTTTATTGTAATATATTCTTAGAATCTATTGTCATTCTATCCATTGAGTTTGATGGTGTTATTCATTATATTTTTATGAATATATTATATCAACTGCGTGCTACGTAGCAACACCCGTGCGTGTGTAGTGCGCATTTATGAAATGGAGATCTGTACCGCCGCAAAAATGTTCTCGGCGGCAAAAATGATCCCCACCGCAATCGATCTCTATCGCAAAAATGATACCCGGCCATCAGGAGCTAAAAATATATGCCGCATTGTCCATTTTTGTCCATGTATACTTTCTTTACTAAAAAGTACTTTACCATTTCAAATGAATCTCATTTCCCATTTCAAATGAATCTCATTTCCCATTTCAAATGAATCTCATTTCCCATTTCAAATGATTCTCATTTCCCATTTCAAATGAATCTCATTTACCATTTCAAATGATTCTCATTTCCCATTTCAAATGAATTTGAGGCTGTTAGGTAGCCTAGTGTATTTAATATCACAATGTAACACGGCTCTCAGGAAAAGCATTTATTTTAATGATGTAGACACCATTATTATTGTTATTATTATTATTATTATTATTATTATTATTATTATTATTATTATTATTATTATTATTATTATTTCAGCTCATTTTAATCATTTTGGGTATTTTTTCCACTTATAAGTATATACGGTCATATTTAGAGAAATTGCGTTTTTAGGTTTTTCAAAGTACTGATTGACAAAGTTGCCATGAGTTAGAGCTTGGGCTACCTGTGAGAAAACGTTCTTTTTCAGTACTTGGTTATAACAAGGACAACATCACTCTTCTTGCCCAGACGCTTTCCATCTTTAACTGTCGTCTGGTCGCGCACTACTGATAATATCTGCTCAATATACGCTTTTTCAGCCGTGGCACGAAAGTTGTCCAGGTGTGTACAGAAGTCAAGTAAAAGGTTCCCTTTGACAGAGTCTTCATCAAAGACTTCAGTCACATCTATCTCGTACTCTTGTGTGAACATCTCGTACTTCCATCCATTCTTGACAGCAATCTTGACGATTTGGTCTGGAAATGATTCTTCGGGCTCTCCTACTGCCAATTCTGGAGTAAGATGCTGATTAGCTGTATTATATAAAACAGCTATTAAGCCTTTCCCCTCGACAACCACCAGCACTTGCCCGTTCTCTCGTACCTCTTTTTCAAGGCAGTGCTGTAGAACTTGCTCGACATCTACGTAATAGAGGCTGTGAATGAAATGGACCAAGTCAAACTTTGTTGGAGGTTCTTCTTTGCTGCTTAGTTCATGCGTGTATTGTTCCAATGTTTGACTACGAAGATCAAAGGCAGTTTTGTTTGGTACATTTTCGATGGCTTTTTTGTAAAGGTCCAAGTGATGGTGGTTTGGTTCAATAGCACGGTTGAATATCTTCATGTCTCGATACTTCACATCTCTTTGCAGCTCTTCCTCGACTATTTGCAGTACTTCCAAGTCGATAGCTCCATCTCCACTGCCGATACTCAGTACATTGAACTGGTCACTTTGACTAGTTTGGAGTTGTTTTCTTATTTTAGGTGGAAGATGAAGACGTAGGATGTCCCTCATTTTGTCAAATTCTCCAGATTTCTCCCTTAAGACTTGTAGGCCCTTGTGGTAGTGTTCTCCGCTATTGAAAGATAATTTCTCCATGTTTCCCAGCGCTGTCTCCGATTGTTTGACCACGGGTGAATTTTTGGGCACGGCACTGCCACGTACGGCTCACTGAAGAATGTTATAAGAGCAGCTGTCAGCAAAAATCAGACATTCGGAAATATGTGGCACAAGTCAAAAAACCGATTTGTCTCATATTTTAGACATAGGTAGGCCTTGATGTAAAACAAACCACTGTATAGTTTGTTTGGCGAAATATGGCTTTGTTATCGAGAAAAATGACAAAAATAGTTTTCGCCCGTCGGCGAGATCAAGCGATTTGCATATTGTACACTTGATTTGCATATACACGGGTTTGTTATTAACCTTTCAACAAGAAAATATGCTATCAAAACAATTGAAAAGTTCCAAGAAGCCATATAGCAAAAACTATTAAGCATCTTTAATTGTAAAAGAACTGTCCTGAAGCTATCCGTTTTTAGTATAAACAAACTAGTGGTCTATCACATATCCTGCAATCTGATTGGCTACGCTACTAGGGGTCTAATAGTGATAGTCCCCTAGTAGCGAATCACCATGGTAACCATTGGCCGTGAAAGATGAAGCAAGATGGCGGACAAACCCGATAGTTGTTTTCTCGCTAAAAAAGACTAAATAGACCGAGAAACAAATCTCAAGAACAAGAAATGGAAAAAAGCACATAAATATAGACATCTCATTGACAATTCCAGCAAGTTTTCTTTGGCTGACACTGCAGAAACTGAGCGAGAAACGATCGTTAAAGTTGAAGATTTTTCAGGCCGATTTTTTTCAACTTTTAAAACTGAGCAAAGCCAAAGCCAAATGGAGTACTGATAGTGATAAAGGTAATAAACGAAGGCTACACCACTCTTGACTCGTGGTTTGTTCATTTGTTATTTGATTTATGAAAGTTTTTCAACAAAAGAACCAACTTTTCTGGTTTAGTTTTCAATTTGTTGATGGTAAAATGTGTACTTATGACCAGCATAAAATTCTTATTCTTTTTACCTATGCAAATTAAACAAGAAATATTGGTATAAAAGTAAGTATGCTAGTTTGTTTATACTAAAACAATTAGACAACTCGCCCTCGTTGTCTATGAGCTAAGATAGTCAACTCGGCAGGAGCCTCGTTGACTATCTGCTCGTAGCCAACTCGTACTCGTTGTCTAATTGTTAAATATCTTGCGATGCAAGATGGTTAATATGAATTTGTACTGGCCAAAGCTAGACTACATTGGTATATAATTATTCTCTTTATTTTACGATCACCTAGTACTGATTACTAATTAGAAACAATGGACAAAAGTTTTGCTCACTATGAAATCGACAATTATTATTCACGTGCGAGTTTTCTTAAAAGACTGGACACAATAAAAGACCTTCAGATGTGCCTGTAAGTAGCACTCAGTTTATTGTAATATATTCTTAGAATCTATTGTCATTCTATCCATTGAGTTTGATGGTGTTATTCATTATATTTTTATGAATATATTATATAGACTGCGTGCTACGTAAAGAGGGTAACCCTAAATGTGTAGTGCGCATTTATGAAATGGAGATCTGTACCGCCGCAAAAATGTTCTCGGCGGCAAAAAGGTAGCCACCGCAATCGATCTCTATCGCAAAAATGATACCCGGCCATCAGGAGCTAAAAATTTATGCCGCATTGTCCATTTTTGTCCATGTATACTTTCTTTACTAAAAAGTACTTTACCATTTCAAATGAATCTCATTTCCCATTTCAAATGAATCTCATTTCCCATTTCAAATGAATCTCATTTCCCATTTCAAATGATTCTCATTTCCCATTTCAAATGAATCTCATTTACCATTTCAAATGATTCTCATTTCCCATTTCAATGAATTTGAGGCTGTTAGGTAGCCTAGTGTATTTAATATCACAATGTAACACGGCTCTCAGGAAAAGCATTTATTTTAATGATGTAGACACCATTATTATTATTATTATTATTATTATTATTATTATTATTATTATTATTATTATTATTATTATTATTATTATTATTATTATTATTTCAGATCATTTTAATCATTTTGGGTAATTTTTCCCCATATATGTATACTGTCATTTTTAGAGAAATTGCGTTTTTAGGTTTTTCAAAGTACTGATTGACAAAGTTGCCATGAGTTAGAGCTTGGGCTACCTGTGAGAAAACGTTCTTTTTCAGTACTTGGTTATAACAAGGACAACATCACTCTTCTTGCCCAGACGCTTTCCATCTTTAACTGTCGTCTGGTCGCGCACTACTGATAATATCTGCTCAATATACGCTTTTTCAGCCGTGGCACGAAAGTTGTCCAGGTGTGTACAGAAGTCAAGTAAAAGGTTCCCTTTGACAGAGTCTTCATCAAAGACTTCAGTCACATCTATCTCGTACTCTTGTGTGAACATCTCGTACTTCCATCCATTCTTGACAGCAATCTTGACGATTTGGTCTGGAAATGATTCTTCGGGCTCTCCTACTGCCAATTCTGGAGTAAGATGCTGATTAGCTGTATTATATAAAACAGCTATTAAGCCTTTCCCCTCGACAACCACCAGCACTTGCACTTGCCCGTTCTCTCGTACCTCTTTTTCAAGGCAGTGCTGTAGAACTTGCTCGACATCTACGTAATAGAGGCTGTGAATGAAATGGACCAAGTCAAACTTTGTTGGAGGTTCTTCTTTGCTGCTTAGTTCATGCGTGTATTGTTCCAATGTTTGACTACGAAGATCAAAGGCAGTTTTGTTTGGTACATTTTCGATGGCTTTTTTGTAAAGGTCCAAGTGATGGTGGTTTGGTTCAATAGCACGGTTGAATATCTTCATGTCTCGATACTTCACATCTCTTTGCAGCTCTTCCTCGACTATTTGCAGTACTTCCAAGTCGATAGCTCCATCTCCACTGCCGATACTCAGTACATTGAACTGGTCACTTTGACTAGTTTGGAGTTGTTTTCTTATTTTAGGTGGAAGATGAAGACGTAGGATGTCCCTCATTTTGTCAAATTCTCCAGATTTCTCCCTTTAAGACTTGTAGGCCCTTGTGGTAGTGTTCTCCGCTATTGAAAGATAATTTCTCCATGTTTCCCAGCGCTGTCTCCGATTGTTTGACCACGGGTGAATTTTTGGGCACGACACTGCCACGTACGGCTCACTGAAGAATGTTATAAGAGCAGCTGTCAGCAAAAATCAGACATATTCGGAAATATGTGGCACAAGTCAAAAAACCGATTTGTCTCATATTTTAGACATAGGTAGGCCTTGATGTAAAACAAACCACTGTATAGTTTTTTTTGGCGAAATATGGCTTTGTTTTCGAGAAAAATGACAAAAATAGTTTTCGCCCGTCGGCGAGATCAAGCGATTTGCATATTGTACATTTGATTTGCATATACAAGGTTTAACCTTTCAACAAGAAAATATGCTATCAAAACAATTGAAAAGTTCCAAGAAGCCATATAGCAAAAAATATTAAGCATCTTTAATTGTAAAAGAACTGTCCTGAAGCTATCCGTTTATATCTTGCGATGCAAGATGTAATATGAATTTGTACTGGCCAAAGCTAGACTACATTGGTATATAATTATTCTCTTTATTTTACGATCACCTAGTACTGATTACTAATTAGAAACAATGGACAAACGTTTTGCTCACTATATGAAATCGACAATTATTATGCACGTGCGAGTTTTCTTAAAAGACTGGACACAATAAAAGACCTTCAGATGTGCCTGTAAGTAGCACTCAGTTTATTGTAATATATTCTTAGAATCTATTGTCATTCTATCCATTGAGTTTGATGGTGTTATTCATTATATTTTTATGAATATATTATATCAACTGCGTGTGCTACGTAGCAACACCCGTGCGTGTGTAGTGCGCATTTATGAAATGGAGATCTGTACCGCCGCAAAAATGTTCTCGGCGGCAAAAATGATCCCCACCGCAATCGATCTCTGTCGCAAAAATGATACCCGGCCATCAGGAGCTAAAAATATATGCCGCATTGTCCATTTTTGTCCATGTATACTTTCTTTACTAAAAAGTACTTTACCATTTCAAATGAATCTCATTTCCCATTTCAAATGAATCTCATTTCCCATTTCAAATGAATCTCATTTCCCATTTCAAATGAATCTCATTTCCCATTTCAAATGATTCTCATTTCCCATTTCGTAGCCTAGTATATTTAATATCACAATGTAACACGGCTCTCAGGAAAAGCATTTATTTTAATGATGTAGACACCATTATTATTATTATTATTATTATTATTATTATTATTATTATTATTTTACGATTATTATTATTATTATTATTAGAATTATTATTATTTATTATTTATTATTATTATTATTATTATTATTATTATTATTATTATTATTATTATTATTATTATTATTATTATTATTATTATTATTATTATTATTATTATTATTATTATTATTATTATTATTATATATTATTATAAGTTCAGATCATTTTAATCATTTTTGGGTAATTTTTTCCCCATTATATGTATATACTGTCATTTTTAGAGAAATTGCGTTTTTAGGTTTTTCAAAGTACTGATTGACAAAGTTGCCGCATGAGTTAGAGCTTGGGCTACCTGTGAGAAAACGTTCTTTTTCAGTACTTGGTTATAACAAGGACAACATCACTCTTCTTGCCCAGACGCTTTCCATCTTTAAAATGTCGTCTGGTCGCGCACTACTGATAATATCTGCTCAATATACGCTTTTTCAGCCGTGGCACGAAAGTTGTCCAGGTGTGTACAGAAGTCAAGTAAAAGGTTCCCTTTGACAGAGTCTTCATCAAAGACTTCAGTCACATCTATCTCGTACTCTTGTGTGAACATCTCGTACTTCCATCCATTCTTGACAGCAATCTTGACGATTTGGTCTGGAAATGATTCTTCGGGCTCTCTTACTGCCAATTCTGGAGTAAGATGCTGATTAGCTGTATTATATAAAACAGCTATTAAGCCTTTCCCCTCGACAACCACCAGCACTTGCCCGTTCTCTCGTACCTCTTTTTCAAGGCAGTGCTGTAGAACTTGCTCGACATCTACGTAATAGAGGCTGTGAATGAAATGGACCAAGTCAAACTTTGTTGGAGGTTCTTCTTTGCTGCTTAGTTCATGCGTGTATTGTTCAAATGTTTGACTACGAAGATCAAAGGCAGTTTTTTTGGTACATTTTCGATGGCTTTTTTGTAAAGGTCCAAGTGATGCGGGTGGTTTGGTTCAATAGCACGGTTGAATATCTTCATGTCTCGATACTTCACATCTCTTTGCAGCTCTTCCTCGACTATTTGTAGTACTTCCAAGTCCATAGCTCCATCTCCACTGCCGATACTCAGTACATTGAACTGGTCACTTTGACTAGTTTGGAGTTGTTTTCTTATTTAATTTTAGGTGGAAGATGAAGACGTAGGATGTCCCTCATTTTGTCAAATTCTCCAGATTTCTCCTTTAAGACTTGTAGGCCCTTGTGGTAGTGTTCTCCGCTATTGAAAGATAATTTCTCCATGTTTCCCAACGCTGTCTCCGATTGTTTGACCACGGGTGAATTTTTGGGCACGGCACTGCCACGGCTCACTCAAGAATGTTATAAGAGCAGCTGTCAGCAAAAATCAGACATATTCGGAAATATGTGGCACAAGTCAAAAAACCGATTTGTCTCATATTTTAGACATAGGTAGGCCTTGATGTAAAACAAACCACTGTATAGTTTGTTTGGCGAAAGTCAAACTTTGTTGGCTTTGTTTTCGAGAAAAATGACAAAAATAGTTTTCGCCCGTCGGCGAGATCAAGCGATTTGCATATTGTACACTTGATTTGCATATACACGGTTTATTATTAACCTTTCAACAAGAAAATATGCTATCAAAACAATTGAAAAGTTCCAAGAAGCCATATAGCAAAAACTATTAAGCATCTTTAATTGTAAAAGAACTGTCCTGAAGCTATCCGTTTATATCTTGCGATGCAAGATGGTTAATATGAATTTGTACTGGCCCAAAGCTAGACTACATTGGTATATAATTATTCTCTTTATTTACGACGATCACCTAGTACTGATTACTAATTAGAAACAATGGACAAAAGTTTTGCTCACTATATGAAATCGACAATTATTATTCACGTGCGAGTTTTCTTAAAAGACTGGACACAATAAAAGACCTTCAGATGTGCCTGTAAGTAGCACTCAGTTTATTGTAATATATTTCTCCATGTTTCCCATTGCTGTCTCCATTGATTGTTTGACTCAAGGTACTTTTTGGGCAGGCCTGGTTCAAGCCTTAAATAGCAGAAAAAAACGAAAAAATTATAATGTCTAATCATTTTGAATAAACACATTCGGAAATATGTGGCACAGCTCAAAAGATTTGTCTCATCCTCTACTCATAGGAGTGAATGTAAATCCAAACCAGCGTATCACGTGGTTTGGCACGTGACAAAGAATTTTTATCGAGAAAAATACAAAAATGCGGTCGCCAGTTTAAGAGAAAGTGAAAGCAATTTGCATATTGTCACACTTGATTGCTATTAACCCTCGTTTAGAAAACCTGTCTCCCGCTTTTTGCAAGGAAAATATTTCTATCAAAAGGTCACGTGAAAAGTTTCATCAGATTATATAGCAAAAGTTTTAAGCTCTTAAATTATATAAGAATTCCTGAAGCTTTCTAAACGCTATCTTGTTTGCAAGATGGTTAATATTAACGCTATTACGTAAAAGCTAGACTACATTGTGAATATAATTCGCGACTCTTTATTTACGATCAACTATATTTTACTCCATAAGAAACACGTGACCAACATGACGTCACAATGTTAGATCCAAATTCTCTCAAGTTTTCTTAAATACTGGACACAATATGCCTAAATATGAGTGCCTAAGTAAATTAGAGCAGCGAGTTATTACAAGAAATGTGATTTTCCAAGTTGCCTTTTTGAACCAGGCCTTAAGTACCTTGAGTGATGGTGTTATTCATTCTATTTTTATGAATATATTATATCAACTGCGTGTGCTACGTAGCATCACCCGTGCGTGTGTAGTGCGCATTTATGAAATGGAGATCTGTACCGCCGCAAATATTTTCCCGGCGGCAAAAATGATCCCCACCGCAATCGATCTCTATCGCAAAAATGATACCCATCAGGAGCTAAAAATATATGCCGCATTGTCCATTTTTGTCCATGTATACTTTCTTTACTAAAAAGTACTTTACCATTTCAAATGAATCTCATTTCCCATTTCAAATGAATCTCATTTCCCATTTCAAATGAATCTCATTTCCCATTTCAAAGGAAACTCATTTCCCATTTCAAATGAATCTCATTTCCCATTTCAAAGAAAACTCATTTCCCATTTCAAATGAATCCAATTTCCCATTTCAAATGAATCTCATTTCCCATCCATTTCAAATAGATAGATAGATAGATACATAGATAGATAGATAGATAGATAGATAGAAACTTTATTTAAAGAGGGTAACACTAAATGAATTTCATTTCCCATTTCAAATGAATCTCATTTCCCATTTCAAATGAATTTGAGGCTGTTAGGTAGCCTAGTATATTTAATATCACAATGTAACACGGCTCTCAGGAAAAGCATTTATTTTAATGATGTAGACACCATTATTATTATTATTATTATTATTATTATTATTATTATTATTATTATTATTATTATTATTATTATTATTATTATTATTATTATCATTATTATTATTATTTATTATTATAAGCTCATTTTAATCATTTTGGGTAATTTTTCCCCTTATATGTATATACTGTCATTTTTAGAGAAATTGCGTTTTTTAGGTTTTTCAAAGTACTGATTGACAAAGTTGCCATGAGTTAGAGCTTGGGCTACCTGTGAGAAAACGTTCTTTTTCAGTACTTTGTTATAACAAGGACAACATCACTCTTCTTTGCCCAGACGCTTTCCATCTTTAACTGTCGTCTGGTCGCGCACTACTGATAATATCTGCTCAATATACGCTTTTTCAGCCGTGGCACGAAAGTTGTCCAGGTGTGTACAGAAGTCAAGTAAAAGGTTCCCTTTGACAGAGTCTTCATCAAAGACTTCAGTCACATCTATCTCGTACTCTTGTGTGAACATCTCGTACTTCCATCCATTCTTGACAGCAATCTTGACGATTTGGTCTGGAAATGATTCTTCGGGCTCTCCTACTGCCAATTCTGGAGTAAGATGCTGATTAGCTGTATTATATAAAACAGCTATTAAGCCTTTCCCCTCGACAACCACCAGCACTTGCCCGTTCTCTCGTACCTCTTTTTCAAGGCAGTGCTGTAGAACTTGCTCGACATCTACGTAATAGAGGCTGTGAATGAAATGGACCAAGTCAAACTTTGTTGGAGGTTCTTCTTTGCTGCTTAGTTCATGCGTGTATTGTTCAAATGTTTGACTACGAAGATCAAAGGCAGTTTTTTTGGGTACATTTTCGATGGCTTTTTTGTAAAGGTCCAAGTGATGGTGGTTTGGTTCAATAGCACGGTTGAATATCTTCATGTCTCGATACTTCACATCTCTTTGCAGCTCTTCCTCGACTATTTGCAGTACTTCCAAGTCGATAGCTCCATCTCCACTGCCGATACTCAGTACATTGAACTGGTTACATTGACTTGTTTGGAGGATTTCTCTGATATTAGGTGGGAGACGTAGGATGTCCCTCATTTTGTCAAATTCTCCAGATTTCTCCCTTAAGACTTGTAGGCCCTTGTGGTAGTGTTCTCCGCTATTGAAAGATAAATTATCCATATGTATTCCTAGCGCTGTCTCCGATTGTTTGACCACGGTTGAATATTGTAGGAGGGGTGCATGCACCATTTATGAACAGGACGTACACAAACTCATCAAGCACCAATAACGCAGTAGATATCAGCTCATCCAGGGGGGTGAGCACCCCCTGTGCACACCTCTCCCTTAGATCCGCCCCTGCGGCTATTTCTGAAACGCACTGATGACTGATTTCATCGCTCGCGTGGGACAGCTATTCCAATTAAAACAGTTGACGCAGGATATTGTTATTTTCACGGTTGAGTATTTTAAAATCAATTTTCAATGCTAACTGTCAATAGTAACTGCCATTTAAAATGTCCGGTTTATTTTGGATGAAAAAGAGAAGTACTAGAGCCCCCTTAAAGGGCGCGGGGATTTCATATAAGAGTCGTGTCAGAGACGCTGGAGCTACCAACTGCAATCCTCGTGGACTGAATCAAACAGCGCTGAAATAGCTACAGTAGCTGCATTAGGTTCCAAAATGGTTTGACCGTAACATTCGAAATGTGAACCTGGCAACGAATTAGCCTGATTTTTCCGACGGCCCTGTGTCCAGGTCCAGGTCCAGGTCCAGGTCCAGGTCCAGGTCCAGGTCCAGGTCCAGGTCCAGGTCCAGGTCCAGGTCCAGGTCCAGGTCCAGGTCCAGGTCCAGGTCCAGGTCCAGGTCCAGGTCCAGGTCCAGGTCCAGGTCCAGGTCCAGGTCCAGGTCCAGGTCCAGGTCCAGGTCCAGGTCCAGGTTCGCATGACCGCTACGTCAGTTGTACTTTAAATCTCCAGGGATTGATTGCAATCCAAACAATTATAAAATCATATCACACACTACGTTTAAGCATATTTTTGAGCCATCCACCATGTGTTTATTTAGCGAATACTTTATACCATTACATGCCAGCATCAATCGGCTTGGCAGTTAGGGATCATTTTCAAAATATCCGAAGAGCATCCCCGTCACTTTAATTTCGTATGCATGGGAGTCACCCAAGGGGCGGGAACTGGATCGTCGTCTCTTAATTTTAGGGGTGTAAGTTACGGTTTTTTTTGTATCACTTAGGGTGATATTTTTGGCCATAAAGGTATCAGTTAGGAGTGCACGCGAAGAAATTAAATGAACGCCGTCATCATATACTGTATTGGTGATGTCATTAACTGACTACAGCATTAGCCACTTTAGAAACGAGTGGAGGACTGGGAACGAGTTTTAAGAATTAATCTAATTAAAAAATGAACCCCATCACAAGAAAGAGCATATCAGAATTAGTAAGTTTCAGGAGTTTGATAGGGTTTGGACAAGCAGCAACTGAACTGCAGACATTTAAAAACTGCAAAAATTACAAAGAAATGTATGGTTACTCGGAACAAGCGTCCCTACTAAACATACATTTCTTTGTAATTTTTGTGATTTTTGGAAAGCTGTTACTCGTTCAATATCTAACAAAACCTTTTGAAACTTTGTAATAATGCTAATTGTGATATGCTCTTTCTTGTGATGGGGTTCATTTTTTAATTAGATTAATTCTTAAAACTCGCTACCAGTCCTTTACTCGTTTCTAAAGTGGCTAATTTATCTGTCTGTTTTCAATGGTAACTTTTAGGTGTCAAATAACGCTTAAGCCACGCCTAGATTGCTCTCCTTTAGCAGATTAGTCTTTGTATGCCCGGAGAGGGGACGACTCGAGGGGGGAGGGACTCCCGTATAAAAGTATCGGGGATGCTCGTCGTATCTTTTATAGCCGGTTAAAATAACATTGAAATCTTGAACCTCCCTCTTATATCAAAGACTAAACCGCAAACAGTGCGTCAGTGCGTTTAATAAGTGACAGTTATTGTGGCGTGTGGTATGATGATGATGATGATATCTTTTAGAGTTTAGAAATCTACGCGCCACGTTCATTAAAAATACACTTCCGGTATCTTTTAGGGGTAATTTTTGAAAATTCCCTCTGCACATGTATCTCTGCATGTATCTCTGCATGTATCTCTGTATGTATCTCTGCATGTATCTAGTGCTTGTACGTAAATGCCATTTTGACACAAGCAAAACAGAAGCCATCAGATCTTTTCATGTCTTTTCAGGACTGAACTTTTTTAAATCGTGACGTCACACTTTAGGATTCTATTGGGGGAGGGGGTGGGGGATACACCTTCAGTCTTAGTTTTGAATATACAAGTCAAAAAGCAATTTTTTTGTATATTTTAATGATTAACGCTTACTTTCCCGGGTACTTACTTTGGATAATTAACAGGATGAACCTATGTATTTTGTTAAGCTTTAGTTTTGCACTGCAATATTAGAATATACTTTTGAAACACCTTAAAGGTATTATACCTTTTACTAATATAAATTCCAGCACTGAAGGACCTCTGAAAATAAGTGAGAATGGGATATATTATTGTCTCCTTTGCAGCTACTTATCTTGCAGTCACGCAAAGGCTATTCAAAAACATTGCGTGACGACGAACGAAACAGCGACTTAGGAGACTCACTACAACAATGAAGTGAAGTGGCTGTAAATTTCATACATTTTTGCATAATTTGTCTTCTGGGGTGGGGTGGGTGGGGTGACAATTAAGGAAACAGCAGTGAAGACTCATTACAACAACAAAGTGTCTGTAATTCATACATTTTTGCACAATTTGTTTTCTGGGGTGGGGTGGGTGGGGGATATATATTGCTTTGTTAAATCCTAGAATTGCAACTGCCCCATTTTGAGTGAAAAATCGATAGTAACAATCTCCTCTTGTCCTGTGCACTATTTTAGGTTTCAAACAGGTCGTGTTTGTGGACGTCTGGGTCATGCCATTCAGGCTTGCGAACATATTTGAGTGGTTTTGGGACTTCCCATGGGAACCCAGGCTTGAAGTGACCATACAGGCATGTGCTCTGATAGATGGGTTTCTTGAGGTCTAGATCCCTGGAAAACATTTAGAAATCTTCATTAGAGATGTACAATAATACAATCCTTGACTAACACACAATACTGTGCAGGGGCATGATATAAACATCATATTCAATAGATCATCAGTAAGTTCAGTAATCCAGCGGCGCATGATGTCCCAAGGATCCAGTATAATTCCAGTACCAGTACAATTCGTATGATCTGTACCATTAAAAATACACATATCGGTGGATCGAACTATTTGAGAATGGCGCATGACATAAACATCATATTCAATAGATCATCAGTAAGTTCAGTAATCCAGCGGCGCATGATGTCCCAAGGATCCAGTATAATTCCAGTACCAGTACAATTCGTACGATCCGTACCATTAAAAATACACATATCGGTGGATCGAACTATTTGAGAATGGCGCATGATATAAACATCATATTCAATAGATCATCAGTAAGTTCAGTAATCCAGCGGCGCATGATGTCCCAAGGATCCAGTATAGTGTGAGCACTCTAGCACTAACAATAAATAATTTTATTATCAAAACTATTCTGTATGTATAAAAAAATAAAAATCTATCAATCTGTAAAATAGATATAAATTTCCTTACCTTATTATAACACCAGGCCGCAGGTCAAAATTGTACTTTACAATCTTCAGTAACTCATCCTCTGGTCTATAACCTGTTCCATATGTAAAGACTGAGATGGATAGAGGCTCTGCAACTCCAATAGCATATGACAGCTGTACGAGTACTCGATGGCAGAGTTTTGCTGCTACTAGAGACTTGTCAATCCATCTTGCAGCATATGCAGCTGAACGATCAACCTGAAATTGACAAAAGTACATCCAATACAAATCAGCTATACATACTACGGTTGACTGATGGAACCTTCACATTATTGGCTGATTCTTTGAAGTGAAATAATGGCAAAAGTCACATCTAAAGAAATAAGTTATCACATTTTGTTCTAGCATCTACAGTCGTATGCAAAATAGCTGACAAATAGGTCACTGTTTTATTTAACAAATTGCAGATGGTTTTGAGTTGTCTGTAGTTTGACACACGTCATAAAATGTTCAAAACTCACGTGGAATCACAAGCACAGCGAGTGATTTCACTGCAAAGTTTTGGACATTTTATGACGTCAAGTATGTGTTAATAAGCGCACGCTGGATCCATGCATGAGCAATTCGTCAGTGTGTCTGTACTCTTATTGACAATGGCTGAGAGCCAATCGGATTGCAAGATTACGCTCTGTTATTGTAAAAACCTATATTTCACAAATGTGATGCTGCACCTGAAATATTTCTCAAAGAACTACCAAACGGCCCCCCCCCCCCCCCCCCACTACAATGAACTCAACCAACATTGAAGAAGGGAGGGGTGTTTGATAAATCGAAAATTGTATGCTCAAAAAAGTGTCCCAATCCCTCAAGGTGTGTCAAGCTATTTTGCAAACGATTGTAGGGATGAATATAGTGCATTTTATAATACAACCAGTTAATCAATTGAAAATAAACCACAGACTATATCATAGATAGATAGATAGGTAGTTAGATACTAGGAAAGGAGGCCACATAACACTAGTGAAACATACATGTATAGAAATTCAGGGAAAGTTAAAGTGCTATAAAGATACCCATAAAATTATCTGAGCATTAGCCTTAGAAACTGGAGAGGAGAGAGAGAAAAAACATCTGACCCCAAATGGGATTTCGATCCCACAACCCTTTTATTTGGAGCCTTTCAATCGTCATGATTTTATTGAGACCTCTGAAAAGTAATATACCTAAAAAAAATGTTGGTTCTTATATATAGCGCATTTCACTCATTGTCTCAATGCGCTTCACAACCGATGGAGGACTTTTTCGGACTGCATATGAAGGCGCCTATGGCAGCCAAGCAGCTTAAGGCCCTGGCAAACGGTTTCAACATTGCATTCAACATGCATTCGATTTTGTTGAATAGTGATGTTGAAACGGTTTGCCACCCGCTTTCAACAATGTTGAAAGTGTTGAAATGTGTTGAATCGATGTTGAATGAAGTTTAAAAGAGTTTAAAATTTGCTTCAACATCGATTCAACATTTCTTTTGTTCTCGAAAATGTTGAATGGCGTCTTGCGCATTAATTAAATTAAACAATAGAAATACCTCTTGCGAAAAGCTGTTGAAAGCATTGTTGAAACCCGTTTGCCACCCCGCGTTCAACATACATTCAACTTCCATTCAACAGCGTTCAACAAAATCGAACGAATGTTGAATACAATGTTGAAACCGTTTGCCAGGGCCTTTACAATCATGAGGAGTTAGTACGTTAGTGTGTGTCTCCTATTTGAAGTAGGCTTGTACCTTGCTTGGATCTTTCCCAGAGAAGGCTCCCCCTCCATGTGCTCCCCATCCACCATAAGTATCTACAATGATCTTTCTTCCAGTCAAACCAGCATCACCTTGTGGGCCTCCAATAACAAAAGAACCAGAGGGTTGGAGATGATAGATTGTGTCCTCGTCAATATATTTGGATGGAACTACTGGCTGTAAGGAACAAGCAGGCAAATTGTGTAATTTACATACATGTAACCACGGACGATCCGATAATCACCCATAACTCTTTAGAGTTGTTTTTGTATGAGTGGGAAACCTACGGCATGTAGTTACGGTCACAGTATGGAATCTAAGACATTCTATTCAACCAATCAGAGTGCGCAAAATCATTGCTCAACCAATCAGATCGCTTAGACATGGCATGGTCGCAGCACAGTACCATTAATGCACGGCACGAACAGTACAGTAACTACTTCCCACTCATACGAAAACGACTCTATGATTACGCAAGCACAAGCAAGGTCAGGGGACAAAATGTAAATAATGGAAACATTTGAAGCAGAATGACTTCACAAGTCAAAAGTCCCCTAAAACTTTAGAGTGAAATCTTTCTTACCGATTGCCTGTTTTAAACTGACCTTAACAATATGCTCCATTAACTCTTTTCTCATCAAATCTAGTTCGATATTAGGATCATGTTGAACAGACACAACCACTGTATGAACTCGCAGCGGAACAGCTCGGCCATCTTCTAACCTGTACTCAACGGTAACCTGTGTTTTAGAATCTGGACGAACCCAGGGAAGTGAGCCGTTACGACGGCACTCAGCCAGCTTCTTGTTCAATCCATGTGCTAATACACACGTTAAAGGCATGAGTTCATCAGTTTCATCTGTAGCATAGCCAAACATTAATCCCTGGTCGCCTGCCCCAACGTCTTCGTCTTCTCTACCTAAGTGAACGCCCTGAGCTATGTCAGGACTTTGCTGTTCAATAGCTTGTAAGACTGTGCAGGTCTTGTAATCAAATCCTGTAAGAATATTATTAACAATTAATAATAATGATGATGATGATGATGATGATGATATGATAATAATAATAATAATAATAATAATAATAATAATAATAATAATAATAATAATAATAATAATAATAATAATAATAATAATAATAATAATAATAATAATAATAATAATAATAATAATAATAATAATAATAATAATAATAATAATAATAATAATAATAATAATAATAATAATATTAATAATATTGTGTAAATTATGAAGAAAATAGTTTGAACTTTAGATTAACTCGGTATACAGTTGATTAAAGTTTTTGAGCTTTCGGCTCCGACTAGATGCATTTTAAGTGTTGTTATAGGAGGCACGTGACTTGAGGAGGTTGTCCCACACGTGCGAAAGATGAAACCATCCGCTGTCCCGGTTCAGGTCAGGATTGTGTACTCTAATATGTATTGCTTCTCTAACACCACGTTGAAACCAGAGCGGATCCCTATCCAAAACACGTATCGTTTCTTTGTCAATATGGTGGTCAGGACAGTCTCTCAAAATATGTCTTGACACCTCAGAGGCGGTTGAGCTAGGTCTTGTGTGTTCAGACAGTCTGACTTTCAGTGCACGTTCCGTCTCTCCGATGTGGAAGCTGTTGCAGATGTTGCCAGCACATTTAATATAGTAGACGGCGCCGCACAAGTCTCCTTTGTCTGTGGGGTCTTTAGGTGAACACACGAGTTGTTTAACATTACAGTGTTTGTGGGTTTGAAGTGGGCTTTCAGTAATTTTTTTAAATAATAATAATAATAATAATAATAATAATCATCATCATCATCATCTTTTACATTTCTCTTCCACAGAGTGGCTCTTCCTCAGAGACGTCACTCGCTCACGGTCCTTACTACATTCTATATTCTACACATGAGTGGGGACACAACTCTCACTCTCACTTCTTACATACATAGTTTAGTTTATTGTACCTCCCAATATGGGTTTTTCAGCTACAAGAATATAATATAATATAATATTCTTACTACATTCTATACACCCAACACTCATCTCACTAGTTCGTTTTTACTGAGTGAGGAAAACCAGAGTACCCCGAGAAAAGCCCTCGAACTACGAAACTCTACTAACATGGATGAAGGGACCATGCATTAACAATGTACACATGACTTGCGATCAAAATCTAAATTCTCTTTAGAATTTTAAGAGCATACAGGAGAATTTAGATGTTGATCAGAGATCACTCACAAAAAGAGACTTTACGACATTAAAAATAACAAGACGCTCAATGAGCGTACACTCGGACATTTATTACAATGACAATGACAGTTGCATGACTAGGGAGACTACATGTACTGTATGTGTCGGTGAGGATAGATAAAGATCTCCGAATCGTCCGTCTGCAGTATGTACTTCGAACGTCCAGTTGAGGTTGCATATTCATGCATATGGTCAGATGGTTCTGATAAAGTTTTTCGTTTGTTGTAATGACGGCGCGTTTGTTTTTGTTATAAATGAAACGACATCTTTCAGAGTGGGCCCACACGAATCGGCGTATGCGTTTGTACATGTATGTGAAATGAGCGTATTTAAAGCCCATGTTTTATCGGCCATGAAGATTCAGATATATTTTAATCAAGCTTGTTGATGTTGTTGCGGTATATGCACACCATTATAAAACATGAAACTATCTCTTTGAAATACAACACTATTTTCAGTCAATCATGCTTCTTCGATACAATATCATTTCTGCATATTAAACGCAACTGCTTCTCTTTTGATACAGCACTGTCGGATACATTTTAAACAGGTTTTTGAAACCACGGCGTGACAGCAGTCATGCAGCAAGCACAGCAGTTATCTGCTGGGTAATATCTTGAAACTCGATACGGTCACATATTTCGCATTTTGTGTACCGATACGATCAAATACTTCGCATTCTTTTTTCATTCTTCGGCTAAACAAAAACAAAAACAAAGCCCATTTTATAACTCGGACTTTCTCCGGAAGTGTCCGAGTGATAATGCATTTATCTCCATAAGAAACATTGCAAAGCTAAGGTCTCATAGTTTACAGACCTAAAGGCAGCACCAATCTCTGGGTAGTATGACTCTTAGTGAACAATAACACAAGAGTGAGATGTGGAAAATATTTTTAAATGAGTTCAAACTGCTGAAAAAATAAAAGGATCCTACCCAGGGGTAAGAACTTTGTGATTAAAATAATTATCAGAATTTCATGAATACGTTTCCCTTGATGCAACCGGTTTAAAGTTGCCATATATAGCTAATTGCATAATCGTTGTCGGGTTCAAAAACGTAAATCATAGAAGCTAAGACCTCAAGGATGGATGGGAAATCGGTTCATGACCCGCATTACATACAGATATATTCAATGTTCTCGTAGTTTTGAAGGTATATGAGCTATTTAACTAAGATCCTACAAGTCTGGATAAAAAAGTCAATGATTTGACTGTGTTATTTGAGAGTTTTAATTACCCAGAATTCCTTTTGGTCATAGCTTTCATGATTTTCAACCCGACAACGATTATGCAATTAGCTATATATTATTACCTTTGCTGGAGTCATCATATCCTATCTGCTTTATGGTTTCACGTACAACTTTTTGATAATCTATATATGCTTTTGATGTGATTTCACCACATATAGCAATCATTCCTGTTTTGGCAACGCATTCTGAAAGAAAATAACATAAAGCTTTACAATAACCAATAAGGAATAGAATGTCAAGAAAAATGAAATTTTGAACAAAGTTGCAAGAAATTTGTCAAAAAATGACAAAAAAGAAAGGTAAAGAGGGGAAGAAAGAAAGAAAGAAAGAGAAAAGGAAGGAAGGAAGGAAGGAAGGACGGAAGGAAGGACGGAAGGAAGGAAGGAAGGAAGGAAGGACGGAAGGAAGGAAGGACGGAAGGAAGGAAGGAAGGAAGGAAGGAAGGAAGGAAGGAAGGAAGGAAGGAAGGAAGGAAGGAAGGAAGGAAGGAAGGAAGGAAGGAAGGAAGGAAGGAAGGAAGGAAGGAAGGAAGGAATAATAATAATAATAATAATAATAATAATATAAGTTTTATTATAAAATTATAAAATACATTTTATTATCAAATTGATACATGTATAGCGCCACTCCGTAACAATGATCAGAGCACTTATTTACAACATATTAAACTAGCTATAAATAAGCAAAGTTAAATTAATATTTTGATAAGAATAGGTGTATTAAACAATGAGTAAAATAATAATAATAATGATAAGGAAAGAACGAAGGAAGGAAGGAGCAATATTAGAGCTTATTATTTCTATCATCTACACCATACTGTAGTACCAGTTCATAAATAAGTAATTTCACTTGAAGCTGTAGTTTGCTTTTGCCTTCACAGATATGTCTTTAATTTATATTTATATTTCATTTTATCACATCATACTATGGGACTGATCGATCATACACTGACAAGGTCACTGTTGACACAATTCTCTCTCCAAATGAGCAACATGAAATTACTTTTCCGCTTTCAAATGAAACTAGGTAAGAAGTGGACTAAGTGTCCCTCTACTAAACCAGGCTAGGACTTTACAAGATTGTGGAGGGTTCTAGAGAAACATGCTTTCTTAATCTCAGCTTTATCATTACTGCTATTTACAGTATTTAGGTGTCCCTCTACTCAAGGTACTTAAGGCCTGGTTCAAAAAGGCAAATTGGAAAATCACATTTCTTGTAATAACTCGCTGCTCTAATTTACTTAGGCACTCATATTTAGGCATAAGGTTATATACAAGATTTGAGAAAATTTGGATCTAACAATTGTGACGTCATGAGGTCACGTGACCTTATGGAGGAAAATATAGTTTTTCTTAAATGCGGTCGCGAATTCAATTCACAATGAAATACCTTTTACGTAATAGCGTTAAGGATAACCAGTTAAACAAGATAGCGTTTAGAAAACCTCGGAATTATATATAGTTTAAGAGAAAACTACAGAAATATAATCTGATGAAATGGTCACGTGACCTCTTTTCCGAAATATTCTCCTTGCAAAAAGCGGAAGACAGGTTTTCTAAACGAGGGTTAATAGATGATCATAAACGTGATTATACACAACTATTTGCTTTCACTTTCCTATTAAACTGGCGACCGCATTTTATATTTTGTTTTCAAAATTCTTTGTCACGTGGTTAACCACGTGATACGCTGTTTTGGATTTCATTCACTTAAATGAGTAGAGGATATAAAACTCTCAAGCTGTGCCAAGTTTTGTGATGTTTAGTCAAAATGATTAGACATTACAAATTTTTTCGTTTTTCTGCTATTTAAGGCTTGAACCAGGCCTTAAGTACCTTGAGTACTAGAGCAGGCTAGGACTTTACAAGATTGAGGAGGGTTCTAGAGAAACATGCTTTCTTAATCTCAGCTTTATTATTACTGCTATTTACAGTATTTAGGTGCCCCTCTACTAGAGCAGGCTAGGACTTTACAAGATTGTGGAGGGTTCTAGAGAAACATGCTTTCCTAATCTCAGCTTTATCATTACAGTATTTAGGTGTCCCTCTACTAAAGCAGATTGCTTGGTTTATTAATACCAGTCACATGATATCAGCATAATTTGAACATTTGAAAATCAAAGGTCTGTACAATTATACGATTTTTATATTTTTATGAAACAGTGAAATCATCTTCAACGTCACATCAGTGGTGTCAATCAACTATAATAATATTGTGTACTTATTGACTGAGTGGGAGGGGCGGACAGGAATATATTTGGCTCTACGTCATGGCCATACAGACTGAGCACAGTGAGGTCTGTGCTGAATTTTTTTATTTATTTTTTTGACCAAGAGCCAAATATTTTCCTGTCAGGCATGACCTAACTCAATCAATAAGTATTTTATCATATAACCCACCCGACTCTCTATTTCCAATGGTTTTATTAAGAGTGCACGAGTCGGGAAATACGGGTCATATTATGAATATATACACCTATTTCAAAAATTAATGTTCAAAGCAACAAGCGTCAAGCCAAGACCGAAGTGAATGCTGGTTTTGTGCTGACAATAATATTATTTAAATCACAATTGTTTCTATAAGGACTAATTACAAAATGTGAACATTTTCACGTGCTTGTTTGCATATATCACACTTCGTTCCATAGAAAATAGGTCTGATTTGAATAATTTGCCAAAACAAAACTAGCATTCACTTCGGTCTTGACTTGACGCTTCTTGCTTTGAACGTGACAACGATTTTTGGAATAGGTGTATATGCACTCATGTTGTACATTTAGCCCATGAGGTCTGTTGAGAAAGGAACTGAAAGCAATAAAACACTTCCATAGCGACGTAAGACCCCCTAAAGATATTAAATTTCAAGTACAAGATTACATTAAACGTTTACACGTCTACATGTACATGTAGTATAATTTACAAAATTCATGAGATCACAATACAAAATGGGCCTGAATTTTGTAAATGACTGATCCAATGACCTACAATGTATAACTTTATGATAGATAAATTTTATTTCAAGCATAGGCTAAGCTTAGTCCAGTCCCGGACTCACTTTCTATCCGCTCTGACAAGCTGAAGTCGCAGAGGAAAGAGAGTCCAGTATAACTTGCATGCGCATGGCAGCTTAGCAGCCAATCAGATCGGGCTCAATAGACCAAATCCACTAACACAATGTTTACATTCTTTGACCCATTTCAGATCTTTTGGGAATGCGGTTCTTTGTCTGTTGTGATTTCGATTTCAATAGAGCATTGACATGGCAAAGAATGGAAAGTTGTTTGCAAAGGTTTCGAATTGGGTTAAAGAATGCAAACATTGCATCAGTCGATCAGTTTGTCTATTTTCAAAGCCCACAATGTGATATGGCCTGTGATTTGTTTACCTCACGTGGAGCTGTCGAAATAAAATGGAATGAAATGGCTGACAGCGCGTGCAGATTTTAAATAAAGAATAAATCAGGGGCTTTCCAAAGCCCGTACTCAAATTAACACTGTTCAAACTTATAATAATATTATAATTACGGTTCCTTCTGCAGGTACCGGTCACATTGTACGTAATTCAATAGAAACAACAAAAGACTCCAAGTTATTCAATAGAACGAAGATAACACAGAACAATAGGTTTGCGGTACGTGCAGAAAGACGCATAATCATATTATTATAATTACTCTTTGCGAGGGAAAACTTCACGAAATCGATGAAATTCTTCCAAAAATTCGACTGATATCGCTCATACAGAACTGAGAAACTGCGCAATATAAATATTAAATTATTATCAAAATAATTAAACTAGGATTTACTGGAGCCTCCGCCATTTTGGAAATCAGACAGGCTTTGTAACCAGGCGACCACCACATATGTGTGGTGGTCGCCTGGCTGCTAAGCTGCCATGCGCATGCAAGTTATACTGGACTCTCTTTCCTCCGCGACTTCAGCTTGTCGGAGCGGATAGAAAGCGAGTCCGGGACTGGACTAAGGCCAAGCTGTGTATCAGTACATTATTATAATAGAATGTATGTGGATAATGTCAATAAAATCAATAACATAATAAAGTTACAATGAAATCCTCTATAAAGTCGTACGTATCGTTTTCAATCATTCCTTTATTGCCTGTGAAGATTTGAAGCGATTTGGATGAGAATTGAGCGAGTTATAGCCATTTTAAAATTAGGCCTTCTCTGACCTTATAATAATTGGGAAGGAAGGCAACTACGGCGATTCAAATTACCTAGTCGACTCACTTCAGATGCAAATAAATCCTTCTATTTTCATTCTATGAAAATTATGACACCAGAACATAATTCTACGAAAATTTTTCTTTCTGTCTTGTCTAATCTTACGGCTCCAATCCCCTTATTTGCCCAAAAATTTGCCTTTGTAAAGCGCCATTCACCTCCAAATTCTGGCATGCAGAGGCTCAGATCGTTCAGGTGGACCACATTTCAAACATTCCAACGGTCGAACGCAAAAGTGACCCCCGACTGGGCCATAGACAGGAGCAATTGACATCACAAACCCAACTCTCCTACCTCCGGATAGCAGTAAATGGTCAAAAACAACAGCAAATTGCTTCTGTCTACGGCCCAGTCGTATTCTGAGAGAGATTACAAAACACAAACCAATCAGGAAGCACCGGAGGTCAAGGGGCAAGTTCAGCTGTCAAATTAACTCACGTAAAGTAGTTCCCCAAAATCTAAATATGTTTTTTCGATTTTGCTAGCACTCTCAACCGTCTTAACCAGCCATTTATACAAATTCTGAGCTGGCTGGTATTATGTTGTCTCTTCGTTCTTCACAGCTCCCTCATGAATGGAAGGTGGAGACCCATAAGTATGCGTCTTTCGTGCTACTGTGCTACTGTGCATCCCAATGCTCAATCGCACCAGGGCATGAGTGAACGCTTGTTCATGAGGAGACCCGGTCCGGTCATTTTGGTTTTGCCGCCCAAACTACATATTTGTGGTAATGATAGGTGTTGGAGGTGCTGCGAACATGTACCTCATCAGTCAATATGCCTATTGTTGGACTTCTGCTGTGAGTAGCCTGATATATCACTAGAAGAAACTGTAAAGCTTTGAGATTATTATTTTTTCAACATTAAATGACCTATATGTTTTATTTTGGAAATTATAAACTAGTTCAAATTAAATTAACAATTTCTTTCAGTGAAATTCATCTAAAGTTGTTCAATCTAAACTGAACTTTTACAATAATTGTAATGATTACATTTTAATTTTGTCCACATCATTCCTAGTATATCAGTGTTTTATCAGCACCCCTTACTTGTACTTGTCATCTACGCAGTTCACGTGCATTTATCCAATCGCCTTCCACTTCGTGTTGACCGTTGCCATCCATGTTGCGTCAATACTCACATACTATCATTTCACGCTACTCCATTCTGCCGCTAGTTTTCTCCATATCATATTGATATACCATACCAACCCACCTCCCTTTCTACAGTCTTTCACTCTGGTATTTACTGGCGTTCTGGAATAGCTAGTCGACTATCAAAATCAATATGTGATTAATCATCAGTCGTCAGGTTTATATGATTCAACCAACAGAATATCAGGCGAGCCACCCAAACATTCTTCCTTGCCTTCAGGCGTGCCGCCACATGCAAAGGGGTTTCGCATCAATATGTGATTTCAGTTGTGAGGGTTATATGATTCAACCAACAGAATATCAGGCGAGCCACCCAAACATTCTTCCTTGCCTTCAGGCGTGCCCCACATGCAAAGGGGTTTCGCATCAATATGTGATTTCAGTTGTGAGGGTTATATGATTCAACCAACAGAATATCAGGCGAGCCACCCGAACATTCTTCCTTGCCTTCAGGCTTGCCGCCACATGCAAAGGTGTTTCGCATCAATATGTGATTTCAGTTGTGAGGGTTATATGCTTCAACCAACAGAATATCAGGCGAGCCACCCGAACATTCTTCCTTGCCATCAGGCGTGCCGCCACATGCAAAGGGGTCTGGCAATTCTAGTGTCATCAAAATACAAAATAAAATTGGCATCGATTACTATATATATTAGAAATAATCATAGTACCATTATCATTACCATTATTAATATTAATATTATTGTTATTATTATTATTATTATTGCATTTTACTATTATGTTTTATGACATGAAAATACCTTCTTTCTCAATATGAACATCTTCTAAGGGTGCGTTCGATTGACCTTATTCCAGAATAGGAATAGACGAAAAAACATCCCTAAATCGCTGTCACGCAGCTACTGTCCACTGTAAAATGAAACGATTCGTTGTTGTATCATAATAAAGTTACAAGGAACAGTTTGGAATTTTAAATGTGCTGAAATAAAAGCATCGAAGTGTTTATTCCGTGTATTCCTATTCTGGAATAGGGTCAATCGAACGCACCCTTAGTAGAGCCAATATACGGTATATGTTATTTCTAGATTTGCTGGGATTTCGGCACCCGCTACCCAGACTCAAGAACCATTTGGCGGCAACCGTCTCATCCATCGGCTTGATAGATTTCATTGATGTATTTGTTTTTAAAATACAAAAAACGTGATTCTAGCAAACAATCTTGGTTCCATGTGCCACACAAGTCTGAATATAGCGCGTACTAATAGACATTTCCATAAAGAAGTGACTAGACTACACGATACAACATGACTACTCGGCGACATGCGAAGGAATGAACAAGCAAAGTTTTGATTCTGGCACCAATAACTAATTCCATGTCCATATAAAGACAGTACAGTAGCTGATCTGTACAGCTTCGTCGTCAGAAAGGAATTATTGTCCATGTTGATAGCTATGATCAATCATTAGCATGCCTGCTATTGGACTGATTATAAGCCAATATACACCTCTACCACCGCAACTACCTACCCTGCTGGGACCAAAAGGAATGGTACGGGGCTCCTCATGTTAGTGTCTAGTTTTGATCATTGATATATGGAGCAGTTTAGCCAAGAAAACCAAAGTTAAAATCCACGTAGTATTCAAATGAAGATGATTCTGTATGCAATTCACAGATCTCTGCATAGTCATTGTTTTGGACTGAGTAACCTTGTGAAATCTCTGCACACAAGGCTATAGTCAGTCCAAAACAATTGTTATTATTGACAGTCAATCTTGCATTCGGTCTATTCTGAAACTTTACTAACCTTTGACAAATATATGACAGAGTGTAACACCCTGGTCCCAGTCTCTGACAAACTCCATCTACTATACTCTTTAGTAAATATGAAAACTGCATGCATATAACTTAAGTTAAGACTTGATTTAAGTTACAGTTAAGCTACATATGTAAGCTAGCTTTCAGATGTAAGTTATTTAGAGCATAAAGTACAAGCTTTTAATTAAAATTATTATTACAAATATAAGCTTACTGCACGAAAGACAGTAACTGAGCTATGAGTATTAATTAAAGTTACGTATAAAGAATGAGTGAATGAGTGAATGAGTGAATATAAGACTTAAGTTAAGCTTAAGTCTTAAAGCTTATTGTGAATCGAATATTAAGCTTAATACACCCTTACCACAGGCCACTTTGGCGTTTGGATCCACTTTTAGATGAGCATCTAGGATAGCATCTGATATTTGGTCACACATCTTATCTGCAATCAGCAGAGAATTTATTTTAGAAAATACCAAAAGAAGAATTCAAGAAAGCTACATTTTATGATAAGTTATATGCACAACTATTAAAGTTTACAAGGCTTCACTTGAACAAGAAATACACAAGTATGACAAAATGATGCAGATCTTCAAAATACCTGGATGTCCTTCGCCTACGGACTCCGAAGTAAATAAAAATGTATTATTTGAAGTATCTGGAGTATTCATTTTGCAGTTTTCTGGCAAAAAAGATGGATAGAAATCGGTTCACTTCGCCACATATACACGATGCCTTTCCCAGAGTGCACTGCAAGGAGTGCTTGAACCGGTTCAGGTACAATGCATATCGTATGCCCAAGGCCTGTGGGTGCCATAATATATTTATATTTTTTGAATTTTTTATTAGACAACATAGCTTATTTGCACAAAGCTTTAATGTTCTTGAAATACGGAAAGAATCGATTTATATTATATATCGTGCATATGGGCGGCTGTAGTGCTTCGTAGCGCATCTGTGACGTCACATCGCGCAATATGAGGTCAGCCAAGCGTTGTACCTGCGTTTACAGAATGAAACCCGATTTTGCTTGAACTTTGTACATGATTTCCTTTGGAAATGTTACTGACTGCTAGTTAAATTCCACCCTACTAAACCCTCTCTGCGGACACCCTTGCAGATGAAACCCCATACTTTAGTAGGTCGCCCCAGGGAGGTGTCACGTGTTTTAGTCTAAGTACCGTTAGCCGTACTGCGAGGAGAGTTTTTTTTTCTACTCTCGTTTCCTTCAATGGCTTTCACTAGGGAGTTCAGGGCAGGCTAACATGGCAATGCAATAAAAATAGGACTATAAAATAAAGTTATACGTTATTGCCACATATATTTGATTTGATTTGAAGTCGGCTAGTCACATGATTTCCCAGGGGTGTCGCAAAATGTCTGGAGTAGAGAGCTAGAGTTGGTTTCAGACAGCGTCAGGTGTGTCCCTATGACCAAATTTGGCAGAGAGCCTTCCCCGTGGTCCGTGGGCCAACGCTTCGATCACGTGCTCCGAAATCGATTTTAGAATCTTTGGTATTCTCCAAGTTTTTCTCTCCTCAGGATCATTATTTTGACAAAAGAAAAGAGGCGAGACCTTGCACCCCTTGTTAACCGGGATACCGAGCGAAAAACTCGAACTTTCTTGAAATTGGACTTTGATATACCGGTCAAACCAGACAATAACTCGTTTATAATTCCATCTGACCCAAGTAGAATGACACTCGTTTCGACCAATCAGAGCGCTAGTGCTAGACTTCTTGCGTAAGGGTTCAGTGCTTGGTGAGTTTATAAATGTAGCCGGTGGAGCATGATGAGTCATTCTAGTAACCCTAAGCAATCTTCTGTCTTAAACGGGGAACCTCCAGAGAAAAAGTCCAGAATGGAGACACCAGATACTCAAAACAACTCGTTTTTATTCACGTCCGAGTCTGTAGGCGAAGGACATCCAGGTAAAGAAAGACCATTCAAAATGGAGTCGTTTGCTGTCAGTCTGGCCATCTTGCACACGTGTCATCATACTCTTCTGCAGCATTGCCAACTACGGTAACGATGGGAAAATGTCCAGACTGACCCTTATTTTACTCTACTTCAGATAAGATGTGTGATCAAATCTCTGATGCGATCTTGGACGCTCATCTTAGAGAAGATCCGAACGCTAAAGTCGCTTGTGGTGAGTGGAAAGTTTATGGAGATGAGACTGCAGTAGTGCAGAACTTTCAGCTTAAATTTATACATTTTCTATCCAGAATGTTTCCGATTACTAAGATTGGCTGTAAACTTAAGTTAGGCACCTGATTATTCAATTGTTTTTGCATTTAATCGTGTTAATATCGACAAATTCCGTCGATTTCACTACAACGTATGAAGTCTTGACTAGTAGCTTATGTATTGAATATGTAATTATTTACAACACACCCAAAGCAAGATTTCAAACTCTTGTTTTGCCGGTACGACCAGTTATTCCCGTATGCTGCCCGGTTATAAATACGATTCGATTTTTATCGTCTCCTACGGAGTTTGGGATTTTCCTTTAAGAAGTTGTACATTGAATCTGTACATGTATGTATGATGAAATCCACCGGTATATTACTGGACGGTCGACTGAATATTTAATCATTTTGCCATTTATACCTAATCCAATATCAGTAATAAATAGCATTGTCTTTGGAAAACTACTGCCCCATTTATCGGGATTAAGGTGTCTGAATTGTGAAGCTTTTATGCCAGTTGTGAACTTTGATAAATTGTATTTTTAAAGGCTGTTACAACACTGTTACAAAATTACAAATTGTGTACATAGGTGTACATACGTTGTAAGTAATTTAAAATTTTTCTGCTTAATCCAGAATGCTTCTATGCAATACATGTTAATTATCCAATTTTATCTTTTAGTTTTTGATCTGTCAAAAGAGGTTACTTGTGCATGTACATATGTACCTGTGATCCATTCTAAATACTGTATTTGTTTGTCTATATATAGAGGCCTAGGACAGCGCATACTGTGTAATATATGCATTTTTTATGCATGTGATATTGCTTGTAACAACTCGACTTGCCGTTGTCAGAGAAGACTATAATTGCCATCAGAGCAAAGCGTAGATGGCTTACTATTCTATGCCAATAGATTTCTAAAATGTCCAGGTGGTTCTGTACACGTGCCTGCAATAACGTATGACAGCGGACATCGCATCACGTGTAGATCACATCTCTGTAAAAATCAACTAATCAGAATGGACCATTCCCATGGCTGAAATGTACAACAAACGATCGCAAAATCAAAACATTTTAGTGTATATCCGTCAAAGACCAATGTGTTTTCAAGAGTGCACCATACGTATTGACATTATTACCACCGCTGGTCATGCATATACTAAATGTTCTGAAAATCATCTCAATGGAGATTTGAGACCACACCTTGAGTGCACAGGCAACCCAAGATTATTGTACTTCGATGTTGATTATTGCCATTATGAATTCGGTGTATATATTAGTATATCGATGTAACTGTCACGTGATTGGATAGACCTCTATCATTCGCCATTGCCGATATACAGGGCTAGTGTGGTCCATGTATCCAATCACTTGACAGTTATATCGATATACAGTACTTATATATTTGCTGTAGACAAAATATCATTGGAGTTATGACAGATCATGAATAGAGAGTTTTGTATGTATTTTTCAAGCGAGTCCTCACCAGCCTCGTTTTGGTGCAATTTCAGAATTTCAAATTTTCATATCTTCTCAAGGATTTATTATTTGGTTTCAAAACACACACATAGTATTTAGATAATCACATTCTATCATATCAATGATTTACTTTTCCCAAAATGATATTTTTTTGGCTTTTATGCAAATTAAAAGCAGCCATTATGAATTCGGTCTATTGAGATATACAGTATATTTATATATTTGGGGCGGACAACGTTCTTGAGAATGACTATAAGTTATGTTTGAATTGTGGATATATATTTTTTATTTTGTTAAGCACCCTACCAGGGTTCATTTTTGGGACGCGCCCTGCGCCTGCGCCATTGGCGCACAAAAATATAAAATGGCGCAATATTCTCAGTCACTCTGGGCCCCTGGGCGCATGGCTTGTTACTTCTCTTGTGTCTTTGATTTCATTAATGGCAACGGAAAAATATTGAACTGGTATACCGAACTCCTTACGGTTACTTAAATGGGATATGTTCGTATTCTTCGAGATACCAGTATTACAAAAAAGTCATGTAAATTGGAACGATACAGAGAAGATTAGCAAGTCACGCTAGACATCTGCAACAATGAATCATGCATCAGCCAATCAGAATCTTCTGTTCCCACGCTTATTAAGGATAAATCCACGTGCCTTTCCATGACAACAGTCTTTTTTCTTGACATTAGTTATTCAAATTTACGGCCCTGGGAATGGTGCTCGTAGAATTCATTTTTACTTGTTAATAATATTCATGAAAATAATTATCGATTGCAGTGCAGTTGAAAGTGCAAATTACTTTTTTTCATGAATTCATATTATTAGTTGGTAATCATACGATTTCTCGTTCAATTTGCAATAATTTGCACTCGTGTTTTTTTCAAAGAGCTCAAATTGCACTCGCCCTGCAGGCTCGTTTTTAGTTTGCTTCCTTTGTTTTCCTTGCATTTTTGTGTTGACAAATGGTCTTAGTAGACACATTAGGTCTTACGCAGGTCTTACGCATACTGAATATGAAGATTAGTAATTGGCCCATTTTCTGTAGAATGAACCCTGCCCTACAGTACTGCTTAGAAGTATGTTAACATTTTTGCATGTACATGTAGTTGGTGTGGAGTCTACACTCAAAAATAGGACTCCATGCCAACTACATGTTCACACAAAAAATGTTAACATACACGTACTTCTAAGTAGTACTGTAATCAAGAAAGGACGCTATATCATCTATTTCTGTATAAAATCGCTTGTAATCTCGCTATAGTAGAGTACCGAAGTGATGACTTCATAAAAATAAAAATTTCGCTTTATCAACTTTCGAAAGAACATCAATAAAGAAGCTTACACGCCAAATTTGAGAGCAATCGGTTAAATAGCGGCTGAGATATGGCCAGTTGAATATATAATTTCCCCACACAAATCACTGTAATTTCGGCTTGGATCATAAAGATTATTGTTTTCGTGACGTCACACTTTGGTACTCTATTTAACCCTTTGACTACTATGCCCTTAGAGTGTGACATGCTGCTGTTCCTGGAGCTAATTAGGGACTGTGGTACAATTTTCACCCAAAATCATAATATATATGCTCAGTAGGTTTTGGAACCCCTAGAAACCATAAACACTACACAGTTCATTAGTAGACATACTGTTTTATTAATCAATGATATTAAATAAAGCAAAAACTGTCAGAAAGCCCTAAAATATATAGAAGAAATTAAAATTTGTGATTATTTTCAAAATTCGCGGCATTTTGTATAACCAATGATATCAAACTTCTACTAATAACTTACGATTTTACCTTTGCAGCTAATAAAAACTTCAGGGCAAACTTCCAACACATGTATATATTATATATGTACCTTAATATTGTGGTTAACAACTTCAATAAAGATTATTTTATAATTGTTCAAGTCAATTGGGAAAGTGGTAGCGTGCGAAGCAAGGATCTTGACACAAGGCAATGTCGCACTCTTTGCACTTGTGCTTAGTCTCGATTGGTCTCCCTCTCGGTGTCTTTTTTTTTCCATCTTTTTTGCATTGGACACACTCCTTCTTCCTCTTCTCTAGCTTGACGGACTTGTGGCTTCTAGCTGCTTCGTTTAAAGCCGGGATTGGACCAGTTGAAGCACGCTTACGTTGGGTGAAGTTTCCGATGAGTTGTTTCGATAGAGCAAGACGAAAGTCCAGTTGGCGCTTTGGAGTTGCCGGTCGTTTGTGAACATTCTCGAGCACTCGGGCATTGCAAATCGCTAGGTTTAAAGCATACCAGAACAGGTACCGGTACCATTTCTTACATGGCCGTCCAACAGTGTAGGATGAGCGAAGCTGGTCTGCTCTGTCGACTCCCCCCATCTTCGAAGTGTAGAGATCAGACACGTATGGTTTGACAATGGTGATCCGTTTCCCCTTCACCATTCGTTCTACTTCTCGATTCGGTTCATCTGGACTGACATTTGAAGACAGGAAACTAACATCCCTCTTGTCATGCCACTTGGTAAATAAAATGTTCTCGCCTTTCTGGCGAACTTTCAGATCTCCCGGCTCCTTTAACTTCGCTTTCGCACACAACGGCAAGTCCTTGCGGTTCGGCCGAACTGTCGCACAAGCATATGTATTTTGCATCAACAAATGTTCAAAAAGACGCATACCACTAAAATAATAGTTTACGACATACGCGCTCTCTGCGTCGGCGGCCATCCATACCTTGATGCCGTATTTTGTTGGTTTGGCAGGCATGTATTGTCGAAAACCAAGTCGTCCTTTGAAAGCTACCATACCCTCGTCTATGGAGATATTTTTGCCAGGGTAGTAGCTGGCCTGTATATTCCGTAAAACGTTAGATAAAATAGGGCGAATCTTGTACAGGCGATCGTGGTTCACATCTCCTCTCGGCGGTTCTAGTGTCGAGTCGTTGAAATGGAGATATTGTGCTAGTTCCTCGAAACGGGTTTTCGTCATTACAGCTTTAATACCATCATTGCCTATAAATGAATCGTTCGACCAGTACATTGCGATTTCTGGTAGCACATTAATACCCATAACGATCCACATTCCGATGTATGCCTTCATTTCTTGAAGTGTCGCGTCCTTCCAAAGTGCCAGTCGAGGAGGCATGTTTGCAAGCTTTTGACGAGCAAATCGGTTTGTTTCTCGTACTAAAATGTCAATTTCACTATCTCCAAACAAAAAACTAAAGAAATCAATCTCTTTGGCATCATTTGGGACAGGAACTTTGACTCCAGGATCACCTTCAAAGTCATTAAGCATAACATTTTCCAGCTGATCTGTCCAAGATTCTTCCTCGACACTGCTCACGTCGCTGTCTTCTTCACTTTCGCTACCGCTTTCTTCATTTAATTGCCCTTGAATTCGGTCTAGATCTAAGTCAGAATCAAACCCGTCATTGTCTGCTTCTTCTGCACTATTTTCTTCATCAGTTTCGCCAAACATTTCACGATAATCGTCAAGAGAAATACGCATAGGTTCTACATAATTTGCCGCCATGACACCTTTCTCGACAACGAGCGAGTGCAAATTTTGAACCACGCTACCTCCCTAGAGACTTACAATAATTATGCGCAGTTACTACAATTTGATTGGTTGATTCATAGTGTATTTGAATAGAACAATGGCATTACAATAACTACCCTCTAGGGGAGGGAAATGGATAAAAAATAGAGTCACATGTGCGCGGCCGGTTTTGGCCGGTTCAGGAAATAAACAACATTTTTCATCGGCCGGTTTTGGCCGGTTCAGTAGTCAAAGGGTTAATAACAATTTTGGTTTGGCTACTACGTTTATCTCACATGCAGCAAAGAGCAGTAGAGCAGACGAGAAGTAGCTGGGCTAGAGCTTAGAGGCAATAGACGATAGAAGTCCCCTTTTCTAAATTTCCTTAGATTACGCGCACACTTCTCATATTTCTTTTGTGCCCAGTATTTATATAGTTATTGAGAAAGGTGGGGCACTAGCTTACATGAGCATAAAGAACTAGAAGTAAATCAGAGTACCTAGAGCAGGGTTCGTATTTGCTCATAATGTAGTAATGTATAATATTTGTACAGTTTGTACATTGTACACAAGGAAGGGACCACGCCCTTATTGAACTAGTTTTTGGACCAGTAACAAGTATATTTTCCTCTTAAGAAAATAAGAACCTGTTTAGAACCTAAATAGCCTAAATTTTCATTAGACACCAAATATATAAGAACCTTTTTAGGTTAGCCTAACCTAGGTTCTTATACACAGATTTTTGCTGTATGAACATACTTTAGGAATACACCAAAAGCCCAGCAATTTAAATGAAACCATTGTAAAGTTATAACCATTTGAATTCTAGCAAATGCATGGAAACGAAGCTACATGTCGTCAGTCCAAATTCAATTTTGCAATAACATTTTGACGTTTTTGTAGAATCGCTCTAAATTTTGTGTAGGTTTATTTTTGTTAACTATATAGTATACTCTTTAAAAATAAGATGGCTGTATGGAGCCTTAACGTGAAGAGTAAGAAAGCTAAAAAGACCTAACAAAATCTAAAAATTCAGCATTAAAAAATAATTAAATAAATACAAATACCAGTAAAAAATACCCACCCATCTATAAATACGAATTTTGAAAGTCAACAGTTTTAGAAATATTTCTAACATCTCTTGATAAGTTATTCCATTCATCAATATCATCAAAAATAAAACGATGCTGGCCCAACGAGAGACGAGACAGAGGCTTACAAATATTAAATTTACATGTATATATAGCGAGTGTGTCTCCAGGGAGACCATTCTGTACTAGTAAAACTGTACTGGATTAAAACCACAAACCCTTGATTTGAAATTGTGAAGTAGGTATAAATAAATGTACATGCAAACAATGTGTGATTAACTTTTAGAGTATGCCTAAAATGTAAATAAAGAGCTTTATTACGTGAATATACTGGATTGACAACCAGCATAATCAGGTTTTTAAATGCACATATCTGTTAGCAATCACTCGTCATGCTACTCATGTCTTAGAAGGTCAAGTTGAATGTTGAACTACTTTCTTGATGTTTACAATATGCCTGCGTGTGGTTAGTGTTCTCCAAGTAAAGGAATTTAAAAAAACTAGCATAATCAATGTTAAAATCACCAAGAATGCAAAATTAATGTCACTGCGGTCCAAGTTTTCTAAAAAAAAAAATTTCTAATTTAGATAAAGCGGATTCAAGGTTTACTATAAACAATACAATACAATACAATAAATTTATTAGCATTTCCCAACAGGAATTTTCAATACTAATTTACAAATATAGGATATAAGTAAACGAACTTACATCTTGATCTTCGGGTGAATAAACACAGCAGATGTATAAGTTCTTGCAGTCCTCATTCTGATAATAATTTAATAATAATTTATTGCTTATAGTGCGCAGTTTCCATTCAATGATCAACTGCGCATTACAAATTTCTCATGGAATTCTACTTTATAATTTTTCAATAGACGTGTGGTATCTGGGATACCTGTGTAAACTGAACACAAGGCATCTTTGAAATTTAATTTCCATATACAGTAGAACCTGCTAACTCGAACTTGGTTAATTCTAACTCCCTGCTACATGTAACTCGACCTAATTTTACTTTCCCTTGGCTCAAATCAAGGTCAAATTTACCCCATTAACTCGAACCCCCGCTAACTTGAACCATTTTCCATTTCCCTTGGGAGTTCGAGTTAGTGGTGTTCTACTGCATACCTTCATTTTCTTACATATTTCTTTGCTTTTATTTCAGAAACGGTTGCTAAGACTGGAATGGTTCTGCTTTGTGGTGAAATCACCTCGAAAGCTCAGGTTGACTACCAAAAAGTTGTCCGTGATTGTATCAAGGAGATTGGATATGATGATTCAAGCAAAGGTACAAGATACCAAACATCAGGCTCTTATCCTGTCATGTATTACTATGGAAATCACTAAAGTGGTAACATGTTCAGAATTTTGTCTCGCCGGAGTGTTTTTTGTACCATGTGATCATTACCAGCCAATCGTTTTGTTCAAAAATTATCATGTGGTACAAAAATATTCTGAATGCACATGTTACCTCTTTAGTGATTTCTGTAGTGTACAACAAACTGCAGTGAACTGTGTACTATCGGTATCTCACTCTGTCATGTGCTATTGCTATTTAAATGTGTTTCCATCCCTGCACTTTTAGGAGCAATATAATCAGGGTTTGTTTTGATAAAAGCAACTGCATCTGTACATGTAAATCATGGTTTTGGTATTAAACAGGGTCAGGGGTGGACCCCCTCACTGCACATAGCTACATGTACACATCTATTTTAGACGTGCATCCCTGCCGATTGGACTTTGAACTTTATTTGGTATTCTATACTGACTTGATCCATTTTTCTTTCCATGTACATGTAACAACAGTGTTTTAGTCCTTCATACAGTACATGTATATTTCTTTGGCTTTGATTACAAAACTTGCAATGTTCTTGTCGCCCTTTTGCAACAGAATCCTTGCATAGCAATGTAACAATAGTGTATTAGTCCTTCATATATTTCTCTGGCTCTGATTACAAAAGTTGCAATGTTCTTGTCACCCTTGGGCAACTGAATCCTGGCATAGCAATGTAACAATAGTGTATTAGTCCTTTACACATTTATTTTTCTTGCAGGCTTTGATTACAAAACTTGCAACGTTCTTGTCGCCCTTGAGCAACAGAGTCCGGACATAGCACAAGGTGTTCATCTTGGACGACATGAGGATGACGTTGGAGCTGGTGATCAAGGACTTATGTTTGGTTATGCTACTGATGAAACGGAAGAACTTATGCCACTTACGGTTGTATTGGCGCATGGTATGAATAGAAGACTTGCAGCTTGCCGACGTGACGGAACCCTACCTTGGGTGCGACCTGATTCTAAAACTCAGGTCACTGTAGAATATAGATTTGAGAATGGTTCAGCAATACCTCTTCGTGTACACACCATAGTCATCTCTGTACAACACGACCCTTCTATTTCTGTAGAAGAGTTGAGAAAGGAACTAATGGAGACAATTGTGAAGGTACGTAGACACATTACCATAAACACTCGCACCACAAGTTTGGTGACTCTGAGTTTGGAAACTAAATAATTTGAAAAAAATGGAGGTTTCTTGGTGTTGCAGAACACCAGATGACGTTAGACAATGAACACAAAGAACGAGAAGAATGAACTTGAACCAAAACAATACCCTGCATACAAAGAAACTTAACCAAGAATACAATGCAGACTGTAGCACCAAGAAACATCCCAAAAAATGAATTCTTGAGTCAAGAAAACAATGCATTCTTTGACTCTTCATCGGACTAGCATCCCGGAGCCTTCGGTTCGAGTCTTGACAAGGCACAAATTTGCTCTTTCAAATTCTTTCAAACAGCTTTAACATTAACATACCATTATTATTATTATATGGCACAAGCTACTTCCAGTAAAATTGTGCGATCTGATTGGTTGTTTAGCGGGCAAGATTCTCCAGTAATGCCTGTGAACGATTACAGATTTTTTGTCACAATACCTCGGTCTGATATTTATTTTTCTTTATTTGTCTAAGCATGTATTTTATGGAGGACTAACCAGCCTTGGCCAAGTTTCTGAGAGCAAATAGGAGTTTATCTCTACATCTATCTATCAATCTATCTATCTATCTATCTATCTATCTGTCTGTCTGTCTGTCTGTCTGTCTGTCTGTCTACCTATCTATCTATCAATCAATCAATCAATCAATCAATCAATCTACCTGTCTGTCTGTCTGTTTGTCTGTCTGTCTGTCTATTTATCTATCTATCTCCAATCATTGCCAAAATGGTTGGCACGATTGGATAATTGAGCATGTGCGTCATTAAACTATGGCTACCAAACTACCCCCCTCCCCCATTACAAAGTTGTTGAGAGGAACTTGCTCATCGAGGGCCACGGGAAAATCACCACACACCATTACACTATCTAAATAACCAGCAACATTGTATGTGGGGGGAGGGGAGTATCCAACTAGACAACCTGTTCCCAATAAAGAGCACTAGCTACCGAAAATGTGCATCGTGCCAAGGAATTATGACAACGATTGTACTTGGTTTTAAAATAAAAATGTTTTGGTTGAAGAAACAAACAAACTAATCATGATTGTACATGTATCTAAATATGACATGCTATGTTCACTTTACAGACTGTGGTACCCGCTAAGTACCTTGATGAGGAAACAGTTTACCACTTGCAGCCGTCAGGATTGTTTGTTATTGGAGGTCCACAAGGTGATGCTGGTTTGACTGGAAGAAAGATCATTGTAGATACTTATGGTGGATGGGGAGCACATGGAGGTGGAGCCTTCTCTGGGAAAGATTATACCAAGGTAAAAAGGAATACAGTGTAGAAGCCATCCGTCAAGATAATAATATATATAAGTCTGTTCTTATATAAGTCGGTTCTTATATAGCACATTTCATATTGTCTCAATGTGCTTTACAACCGATGGAGGTTTTTTCCGGCTACATACATGTATGAAGGCGCCTACATGTATGGTAGCCGAGCAGCTTACAATCATGAAGAGTTAGTTGTTAGTGTGTTATGCCTCCAATTTGAAGTAGGCTGTTGAACCGGTAGCAAGATGAAAATAGCTGATGTTACTTCAGTGTAAATTATTCACAAATACAAACAAGAATGTGAAAGAATTATTGACATTGGACAATAGAAACCTTTTAAAATCCACTGTTTATTCTCTGGATTGAGGCTAAGGCTAAGCAAATGCATCTTTTGTCAAGGAGTACAGTGGTGTCTAAACAACTTGAATCCGAATTTTAGTTCTAATTTTCAATTTGTGTTGTCATTATTTCACTTCAAAGAATCAGCCAATAAAGTGAAGGGTTCATCAGTCAACTGTAGTATGCACAACTGATTTGTATTGGATTTATTGTACTTTTGTCATGATTTCAGGTTGACCGATCAGCTGCATATGCTGCAAGATGGATTGCCAAGTCTCTAGTGGCAGCAAAACTCTGTAGGCGTGTTCTTGTACAAATTGCTTATGCCATCGGCATTGCAGAACCCTTGTCTGTCACTGTTTTCTCCTATGGAACCAGTGATAGATCAGAAGATGAACTATTGCAGATTGTCAGGAACAACTTTGATTTACGCCCTGGTAGAATTGTTAAGTAAGTTGGTTAAATCCTAAAACGTAAATGTAATCTTGTCATTTAAGTTGTGGTTTCACTAGAGTTTTTTTACGGAGGGAGGAAAACTGGAGTGCCCGAGAAAAAAACCTTGAAGAAAGGCAGAGAATGAATCGACAAACTCGACTCGCATTCATGAAGTGTCACATCACAGTTGGGAAGCGAGAGCTCTTACCACTAGACCACACTTGCTCCCTGATATTCACAAAGTAATACACAAAATAGGATACTGTTGCAATTCGTATTATCTGATTACAAGCCTCGATCTTGTGGGCAACTACTAGAAATGATAACGCATGAGCAACACAGGGACAGAAACACCTTTGCTTTTGACCAGAAAACAGACTTGATAGGAAAATCCCAAGTGAACCCATATACTTGTAGAGTGTCTTGTTCTAATTGCTTGGTTTCAATCAGCTGTTAAAACTCCTTGAATCTCATTATTTGCTTCAAATGACGGGCAAACACTGCCCTCCATGTGCTATCAAGCAGAGAGTATTCTATTGAAAAGTTGCAATTCAGCTGATGAAAATTCCTCACGTCACCGGAAGTGACGTCTAATGAAATCAAGCAATACTACTAATGGAGCATTTCACATCACTCATTTCATTCATTTTCCAGGGATCTTGATCTAAAGAAACCTATCTACCAGAAGACCTGTGTTTATGGTCACTTTAAAGATGGCTTTACTTGGGAGGTACCAAAGGATCTACAGTATTAAACAGTGAAAATGGATAATTATTTTCTGATTTCTTCACATACATGGATCCAATTTAAAATAATTTGTTCAACACATGGGAAATGTTACGGAATAGTGGTATTGTTGTAGTTGATAACATAGAAGTACATTTAGTATGTGCTCAACTACAACAGAGAGCTTGCATAACTACGTAAATCAATATCTGGGAAACTTGATGAATAACAAACACTTCATGATCAACTGAATACAAAGCTAAATACTTGTAAAGAATATCACGTCAACATACAATGTACTTGTGAACCAATGACAGCAGCTAGATACATTACCATCTAGACACAAGGTACATGTACAATTGTACTGTAATTTACAAATATATATCCTATTTATGCTGCAGTTTTGAAACGCTTTTAAATAGCAAATAGTACATGGAATCCACTAGGCCTGTTTAGTGTACACGTACAAGTAATAGTTTGGACCAGTCGACAACCACTTGTATGTTTTTAAATAAAAACCATACTACATGTACAAGTACATGTACTGACCATCCAATCTGCACAGCCAGAATAGATGGTAAAAGATACCAACACATTGTATACACTATATAATCTCATGGTAGATTAACAAACACTTCTGAATATTTGAACAGTAGTTGTGCCATCGGCAATACTAAGATAAGATTTTCATAGCAAATAAAATGAAATGTTCATATTGTGTTTGTGATTGTTTTGCAATATTTTACTTTTGTATAAACTAGAGCTTTGGGATTGGTTTTGCATTATGATGAGCAATTTGGCCAATCGGTCACGTGCGTAGAGCTTCAGTATTTTTCCGTCGGAACCGACAAGCTTTAATATGTAAAGAAGCAAGGGTGGCCGTGTGGTGAGAGCACTCGCCGCTGCGGTACCTGGTTCACTTCTCGGACCGGGGCTTCATGCGAGTTGAGTTTGTCAGTTCGTTCTCTTCCTTGCTTCGAGGGTTTTTCTCCGGGTACTCCTGTTTTCCTCCCTCCATAAAAACGAATGTTTTCGATCTGAGCTGTGCTCAGTGGTCAGACATAGGTCGTATGGTGGCAGCATAGTGCGCCTTTATATGCCTTTGACTCGAGTTTATTACTCGGGCCCTTCCGAAGGAAGCCCGAGTTATAAAATGGGCTTTCTTGTTTTTTTTAGTTTTGTTTGGTCAAAGAATGAAGAAAGTATGCGACGTATTTGATCGTATCGAGTTTCAAGATTACTCGGCAGATAAGAAAAAACACGACACACAGGACTCGAGTAGATTTGAATCTTATTTTTGAAAGCAGCTGTAGATCTTCAAGCTATTAAAAGGTCAGGATTCTAGTTCATCGTTCAATGACTAGAAGTGGTAGAAGGCTCGCTTAAAATATATTTAACAAAAACAAACGCGAGGGCGTTATCAGAACCATCTGACCTATGCAACCTCGAGACGTATCATGTACGTACTCACCCGACACATAGTCTCCCTCGTCACTCAACTGTCACTGATTGTCATGACGTCAGAGAAATGATATTGTATTGAAGAAGCATGATTGACTGAAAATAGTGCAATTGAAGCCTTGCAAACAGTCGAGCCAGTCGAGTTATTACTCGGGCCCTTCCGAAGGAAGCCCGAGTTATAAAATGGACTTTCTTTTTTTTTTTTTTTTTGTTTTTTTGTTAGGCCACAGAATGAAAAGAATGCGAAGTATTTGATCATATCGATACACACAATGTGAAGTATGTGACCTTCTCGAGTTTTGCAATGCGAGCTTCGCCAGATCATAGTCTGGATGTTATATTATGGGAGTCATGAATGATCGAGTTTGGAATTGAGTTAGAGATTTTAACAAAGTAAATTTCAACGAATTCACGATATATACGTTATGTCGAAGAACGAATACGGACCATAACTCGAACCGTAACTCGAACCGTAACTCGAACTCGAACTCGAACTCGATTCCAAACTCGATGTTTCGGGATTCCCTTAAAGTATTATGTCTCTGAAGCTAGAGAGCGAGGGTTTGATTTTCCAGTAGATTTTGTTTTGATAGCTAATCTCGCTTTGCTTGCTGCCTGACTGTCGTCACGCGCCGTGAAAAACCGCTTAAAAAGTATCCGACAGTAAAACGAAACACATTTCTCAGATATATAATGATGGATGTTTATTTTATTCGACGTTTGAAAAATTCAGGAGGAAAAGGAATCGTATAAATCGTACTTCAAAACTTCATCAAAGCAAAGGCGAGCAAGGTCAATGTACGAAATTTGGGATCATGCCAAAGTAGTTTTAGCCTATTTATATACTTGCACAATAGAGAAGCGCATTAATTAGACAAACAAACCAAATTTTTCATATCCTTCAGTCCGATTTTGTTAGTTATATTTTTTACTGACAATTGTTTTGAAAATAAGCAGTGTTTGCATGATGAAATGTAGGTTTCTCCGTGTTCTTTTCAGTACGATGCATGATCGTTATCTGAGTCATACATCTATGATGCGACCTAATTTTAGAACCGCCGCGCAGCGCTATTTAAAGCAGAATTTCCACGCTCAAAACAGGTCAGTGAACGGCAAAAATACAATCGAAATCAAAACGTCATTAGATTTTAGAGATCTGTTACAGAAGAAGACGCTCAATGAGCGTATAGTCGGGTATTTAATATGACAATGACAGTTGCGTGACGAGAGAGACTATTTATGTCGATGAGCATCGATAAAGATCTCCGACTCTTCGAGGTATACGTTTATGGTACGTATTTAAACGTACTTGAGGTCACTTGAGGTTGCATATTCATGTCGCCACAAACGGGTCGAATGGTTTCCGAACGCCTATCGAACTAAATCCGAAAGTTAAGTATGATTCGCTCTCACAACATATTCAATAACACATAGTACAATTCGGTCATTTTTCTCTATGCTCACCCATACATAGTCTCCCTCGTCACGCATGGCAAATGCAACTGTCTTTGTCCTTGTCATAAAGCCCGAGTGTACGCTCATTGAGCGTCTTGTTGTTGATAAATTGGCAAAACAAAGACAATTGGCAGATACTTTGAAGACTTGACAAGCAGGTTAAAGTTTTCCAGTAAACACCTGTTGCAAGTAATTCATTATTCACAACTTGTAGTCATAGCGTTAGAGACATTTGATCCCTAACGTTGTGACCAGTGACTCAAGGGTTACTTGTACCAGTTCATGGATTCCTTAATGTTCATGTGAGAGCCATTAATCCTGAGGCTCCCTCTACGTTACGTTGTCTTTTAGCATGTAGTTCATGTTCAATAGACCTTTTTACCGTTACGGCGGCCATATTGAATTATGGGATGCCCAGGGTGCAAGCTAGTAACCATTTGGCCATGAAAAACTACGAAAACTTAATTTAAAGCAATGAATTTGTACAAAATTATACAACAATACACAACATGTAGATAGTAAGTCATACAACACTGGTTAGAGTGAAATAGAAGAATAATGTATTGACGCGACTCCACACTGTACAGTTGTGGGGTCATATTAGAGACTTCCATTAACCTTACGACACAAGAAAACATAAGTATTATTTACAATATGAGTGGCAATGTTGTATCTTATTTACAATCTCGAGCCGAAGGCGAGAGATTGTAAATAAGATACAACATTGTCACGAATATTGTAAATTACTTATGATATTGTTTAATCATTGTTTGAACCAGGTAGGCGTTTCAACCAGAATTGTAGTCAATATCTGATTGAGATGAAAAGAATATAATAATTAAATAACTGTTCTTTTAGCATTCAATTCTCATTCCGATTGCTTGACCGCACTAAACAATGAAAGCAGTTTCGTATTGTATTAAGATATCGATTGTTTAATAAATGTTTTATTCCTTTTCATACTTGGTAGTTTTTGAATAGAGTTGATTGCTCATTAAGACATAACAAAGAACAAATACTGCAAATATGTAATATGCCTGCTTTTTCATTTAGAATACATTTACACTTTTGTTTGATTTTCAAAGGGCGCTTTAATTGTGAATGCGAACGGAGTTTTGATTCTTTTCAATCAAATCAAGAACAGTTCTCACAGGAAGGTCATAGAGCTAAGACGGGCATCAGTTTGAGACGATGGCTGACAAATTTCGTAAACTGCCAAAAGTGCATCACAAGAGAGTCAGTTGTTGAGGGAATGTGCCCAAACTAGCACCGAAGTGGAGTGTAAAGATTTCTGAAGTCTGGCAGATGTCTCGTAAAAACAAGGTAGCAAGGAAAGAGTCTATTGACTTTCTTTTGACACATAAATTCCGTATGAAGTTCTAGTTCGACTAACATTACTTTACCATCTTCTAATTCGAGGTTCTTGAAAATAATAATGTAGCAAGTAACGCAATATTTAGCGAGAACTGTGCGAAGTCCTTAATTTGAAGTAATCTCGTGTCTTTCAAAGTTTGTTATAATTTATTTGAGATTGTGAAAGAATTGCCGCACAAAGCTAGAAATCCAATGATTGTATCATTAGTAAGTAAGTTAAAACTGTGAAGGTGCTAAGCTCCAATAGAGGAAGGGAGTTACATTAAAGAAACTGCGGAACAAAATCTAACGTGTACTGATTTTTCTTAATTAGCTCTTAGGATAATGTATTGTTCCTCTCATATAATGCATTGATCGATACAGAATACTTATAGAGCTTATTAGTATTCTGTATCTGATACAGAATACTAATAAGGTCTATTAGTATTCTGTATCAGATACAGAATACTAATAAGCTTTATTACTATTCTGTATCATACTTATGAACAATTGCAGTAATTAATCAACCCCACCTATTCCCGGCCAACTATTCAAACCCTCCACGTGCTTTTAGTTTCTTGGAAATTGTATGGGAGTTACAAGGTAGCCACGTGACCAGAATGCTGAGCACAGATTGGACAGCTGCCTAATGAATTATTAATGAATATTATAAGTAAATATATAAATGCTTAATGAGGGGCAAACGAACGGACTCTAGGTCCCGGCGAGGTTGGCCCCAAGAGATAAAAAAATGTATTAGCCAAAACAATAGAATCCAAAATGGCCGCCGTATCGGTAAAAAGGTATATATTATGATTGGTTTAGGATGTTACGCATTGGAACTTTAGTGATTAGATATGCATATCATATACCTGCATGTTTATAGTCAACGTTGTAAGTTCGGATGATGCAATGTAAGGTATAAAATACTGAGAGACCCTTAATTGATATTGCATGTAATATCGGGAGAAGGGTGATAAATAGCTTCAATTGGATAAAAAAATCCCGCCCCACCCAGTAAAAAAACCCTCAAATTTTAGGGTCACCCCACTCAAAATTCAGGACCCCCTTTTTCTCTGCAAAAAAATTTCAGGTCTCCCCAATTTCTCACCCATCCCCTGATGTTTCATCCGAGCCCGCGCCGAAGAGCACCGCTGGATTCTCGAGCATGAGTGGATGAGCAACTGGGGGTTGACATGCAAAACATAAGTATAACTTAAAGTAAGTAAAGAGATGCTAAGCTTAATAGTCAAATATCAAACAGAACAAATATGAAGAATATGAAGAAGGTATATAACATATAACTAAAACTTATATCAGTGACAAATAGGGTTGACCAAGGCCTTACTTTAGACCAATTTTCAAGCATTTTGAATTTTCACTTTCTGCATCTGAAATTTGATGGATACACTGTCTCTTGCACTGATAATAATAATAATAATAATAATAATAATAATAATAATAATAATAATAATAATAATAATAATAATAATAATAATAATAATAATAATAATAATAATAATAATAATAATTTAATAATTTATATTGCGCACAATTAAAAAGAAAAGCAAAAGACTACACAGCTTCTGCTCCAAGATAACAAAGCAGTGGTCGACGCGTACGAGAAATGAATAAAAAGACAAAACTAGCTGCAGAGCGAAACAAATATCGTCAACTCTCACAAATGCCACCATTAGTTGTCTCAGACTCATTCGGTAGGATTTTACGAATATCTCAGACGGATTGAGCAAAATTAAGGTGCTATAAATATAAACTAGCCATTACACAACGATCAAATTCAAAGAATCACTAAAACAAAAAAATTAGATGTGGTCTTACCGGCACTTGTATTCAAAAATTATGAAATCCAAGCGTTATTCTCAGGTCGGAAAAAAACTAAAGAAATAACAAGAACCAACATCACCACAAGCTTGAAGCACCAGCCATATTGTGAACATCAAAATGTAATTCAAGGGCAAGCATCACCATCTGCAGTTAAGTTCTACAACACTACAAATCTCTTTGAACTATAATCGGTTTTCTCTGTCCAACCACATGGCAAACGAAGCTGTTTTCCTCGACTCTATTTAGAATCGTATCAAGTGCCCAAATTCACAAATTTCAGTCAAATCCATAAAGGATAATTTGGTAAAATGCAATCTTGAATTCAGTTTCATAGTTAAAGCTTGTCAAATGGTCGAGAAAGTTGAGAAGATGTGCTTCGCTCTTTCGTTCAATTTTGACTTTTCATCAAAGCCGTGCAAAATGGTGACGTCACACCATATAAGGACACGTTGACCATATAAAGGCAAAATCATGGTTATGCACTGATAGCACTCGTCCGAGGAACCAATCAAAATGCTCAAATGCAATTACCGAGGTTGAGTGTTTAATGAGAGTAATTAATCATCTGATTTGGTGTGAACAGTCATGTCCGATGTCTTCAACAACTGCGCAAAAACGCCGTCACTATTAGCAGCAAGGATAGTTGGACTATCGTATTCTACCACGTGACCGCGATCAAGTACCAGCACCCTATCGTAGTCCATGATGGTGTTCAGTCGATGTGCTATGGAAAGGACGGTACAATTACCAAACTTTTCCCTGATAACTTGTTGAACCAACTGGTCGGTCTTGTAATCCACGTTGGCTGTTGCTTCATCCAGGACCACTGAGGATTTTACATCGTTGAAGCAGTGCTCGAGCAAGACACAGTAACTGTGTTTCGCCAACACTAAACCCTAATCCTTTTTTACCGATGAGATATTCGAGAAGACCATCCAGTTTACTGACTTTGGTTTTCATTTGCACCTCGTTTAGCGCTATCCAGATCTGTTTCTTCAGTAAAGTGATGAAAAGGATCGAGATTGTGTTTGAGAGTTCCACTGAATAAGACAGGATTCTGCGAAATGACGGCCATCGACCTGCGAGCTGCTTGGACATTCAAGGTACCGAGATCTATTCCATCAATGAGTAGGTGTCCTTGGGGGTCCGGCATACGGAACAAGGCAGCTACCAGGGATGATTTGCCAGTCCCAGTTCGTCCTGCGATGCCCACTTTTTCTTTGGGTTTGACGTCAAATGTGATGTCCTTCAAGACACAGGCGCCACCGTCTAAGTACACCATGGACACCCCTTGCAGACTCATAGCACCTAGATCTGGCCAGTCCTGAGAAGGTTTCTCCTGTCTTTCGTAACCTGGCTCTGCAGATAACCTGGTGTATGTTCTAACTCGCTCCACTGATACCATTTGAGTTATATCGCATCGCTACTGATGTCAGCCTCACGATTGAAATGACGTATGCCAAAATGAAGCCAGCGATTGCTGTGGAGCAACAAATGCGTGTAAATTATAAAGAATATTTCCACCTATTTTTTCGTTTATTCAACAATAAGACTTTATGTTGCCATACCTGAGTCTGATGGAAGATATACCGTGGCAACAGCTACCGCAGTGACAAATAAAGCACAAATCCCATCAGTGTGTAGACCAACCCATCGAGAAGTGGACACTACCAAAGAGAACGCTCTTGTGTGCACATTTGGGAGACTGTTACAACAGACGAACGTGTATAAAATTAATGAAGGAAGAGTATGTGTAAGTATTTTCACATGCAATTCTATCAAAAGACCTTCAAAGAGTGGACATGCAATTTGTGCGGTCAAATTTAATTTTCATATTTGAGACACCCTTTTCTACCAAAGAACTGGTTTCCAAGTACTGTATTATTTATTTTCTCTTAAAACGGAATGCAGTAACAGCTTAGAGAAAAGAATCAGACTTACTTGTAAAACTTCTCCACATTCCAGTCCTCCATTTGTAACGAATGGATGACTTCTAGTCCTTCCATTGTCTCTGAGATGTGAGCGTAAACAGGGCTGCGAAGTATTGCTTCTAATCTGCACAAATCTCGAGCAGGCTTGAGGTAATAACGACCAAGAAGAAACAACACTGCAAGTGTTGGTATCACCGCAATTATCTGCCAATAATTGACGATCCCTGTTAAGACAAGCACACCAAAAAAGTAAAAGAAGCGCATTGTGGTTATTGTGAATGAATTTGGAAGGAGATCACCAGAACGAAAGTAATCCCGGTACAACCTCCATGACACCGTCCCAATGGCTTTATCTTCATCTTCTTGAACTAAGTCAAGTCGGCTTCTATCATTTTCCTTCTCAACTTTATATTGTTGAAGTGCCACAATTGCTATTGCAAAACTGAGCAAATGAACAAGACAAGTCCCCAGTCATTACGCAAAGGATATAGCTCTGTCGTTCGTACGTAGAAAGGCAATGTTGCTCAATTCGCAAATTGGCAACTCGCATTGCGTCACGCATGTATGATAGTCACGCATAAGTTTACTAGTTGCAAGCAAATAATAACTCGACTCTTTTATGTTTGAAACACTAGTTATCGTCCGAAGGCATAGTATGAAAGTTATTTTTTCGGGATTATTTGGGTTTCGAAAGATAAATAAAAGAATATTTCGATCTCAATTCAAAGTGACGATGGAAGCCGATGTGTTGTCACGCAACTCTTTGTAGATGTCGAGACATGAGACCGGTTAAAACACGATAAAGCAACCTAAAACAAAACGATGAAGCTAGAAAGTACACACAGACAGCTTATTTAAAGAATATAAGCATTTGGTGCTTGATAACAAACTATAAACTTCCAATTTATTGAAAACTGATGTGTCTTTTCGACAAGAGTTAGGCATGGATAGTGTTGTTTTTCGCCATATGAAATCGCATAAGTCAATATATGTGCCGTTTTGAGATCATAACCTAAAATAAGAAATCAAAATTGTGCATAAAAAGAGTTATTTTCTTCTTTATATTATTAATATTCGAATTTTTCGATATAGATAAATAATTACAGTTTTACGTTTGTCACGTGTCTTTATCGAACGGCTGTACAAAAGAATTAACAGAGGCCAATAATTTTATTGCTGTTTATGTAAGTCTAAGGGGCCGTTCACACTTGGACCATTTTGGATCGATCTAGTTTGGATCGATCCGAGATCGATACGAGCTCAGTTTTCGAGAGCGTTCACACTATAAACATGTATATCACCAAGAAAAACCACAGGTAGCTTAACCAAAACCGGGGTTCAAAATTAAAAATCTAAGGGGTTGGGAACTAGTAAGGACAGATGGCGGATTTAGTTCAAATCAATAAACGATTAGAGACGTCAAAGCCGTATATCCAAGAACCGTTTTCAACTAATATTGTGTTTTATGCGTCGGAGAAAACGTCAACAAAAAATGTATTTTATGATACTCAATGAATCCGGCCCGACGTAGTCAATCGATAAAAATCATATCAGTTTTCCAATCGATAAATCGAGTAGAGTTGAAGTTCGATCGAGTCGTTGATCGGGGCGCGAGAGAATGAGGCAAGACGAAAAGACGAGAGGGGAGTGAGGCGATTGCTCCCATTACCCGCCCTTGTTTAAACTCATCATCAATAGATGAGCTTGGAGGTATCCTTATATATCCTTATAGGGTGGGGATGCCAATACCTACAATCGGCTACTCACAGTTACCATGGCAACCCAAGCCATACAAGCTAGCGACGCAATGTTACCATGGCAACCCTGTCACAGCCCACCACCAAACCATCCTCCAATGTGCTTGGAGAAGGAGGGGTCTGTGAGAGGAGAGCACAGGTAACCTCCAACCCCAAACCCCCCAAGCACCATCGTCCAAAGATGCCGGTACAGCAATGTTCCGGTAATCCGCCTCCACATCAAACTTGGCCATTAGAGCCCCTTGGCCATACTGACTAACCATGCTTATAATCTGATCGATCCTAATGTACTGCAGAGAAACATCATCTGGATCAATGCCATCATTCACGCTTCAGGGTTCAGTCAATCACATTCTAGATAAATCTAGAATTAGCCGCCATTTCGAAGAGCACCGCTGGATTCTCGAGCATGCCATTTCCCAGGTTGACCTTTATTGGGAATTACAACAAAACTGCTAATGTGTAGGTTAGGCATAGGAGGAAAGGGGAAGGGTCCGCAACTCTTTGCAAAGAAACTTCATTAGATAGGCACTCATCAATCACATGGGGATACTGGTAGACTGACGGTTTGTTTTTCTTGGCTGACTGAAGTTGGCGAGATAAAGTTGCGCATGAAGAATATGTTTGCCAGTGTCTTCCTGGATTCAGAGGTGAACTTATTCGGTCAGCTTCTCTCGCTGCCCGGTCACGACGCAGTTTCGCGAAAAAGTAGGGGCTATTTTGCAGTCTACGATTTTTCAGTTTCGTATTAATTTTGCTACATTTATGAACACCTATAAGCTTATATTGATTGTAGAATAAAAGAAGTTGCAGTTGCCAATATTAGTACAGTTTGGTGTATGCGTCTGTAATAAATAGCATTGTACTATCTTGTAATCATTCAGATTATATTTACAAGTTATTACGCGAAAACAAACCGTTAAAAATCGATAAAAATCGGTATCACCTTTTCCTCTTCTTTCCTTTATCGATTTTTACCGATTTCCAAAAATCACTTGATTTTTATCGATATCGATTGACTACGTTGGGAATAACTGAAGTAAATAACAGAAAAACGGTTTTGGCGCAACCAGAGTGGGTAGTTTGTTCTGGGAGCATACTGTAACCAAATGGACAGATGATAAACTTTGGATCGACGACTTCAGAATGTCAAGAGAGTCGTTTCACTTCCTCTGCGAATCGTTAGATGAAGTTCTGAAAAAGGGAGGATACCATGCAGGTTTCGCAAGGCTATTACACAGGCAGCCCAACCATTGCTTTTGAGGCTACTAAATAATTCAAAAAATTTTTTTTTTTGATGGGCTTCCTGTGGTAGAGCGCGCGCGCATTTATATATTGGGTTCCCTGTGCTGAGTAATGTCCTATGTTGGGCTTCCTGTGTGCCTCCTGCGGGATGCGCCCGCAGCAATGTGTATATTTATACAAGGTATGAAACTCCAGTCACGTGATGGCCTGATGTGCGGCGCAGGCGCAAGTAGATGGTGTACTTTTCCGTGAGCCGAATAGCCGAAGTCGTCGTACGCTACAGGCCCTTGGGGGGTACCCAGGGTGAAGTCGTTATTATGGCGGGGAGTGGAAGAGAAGTTCATATCAAGAAAGACTGATTTTTTTCGGTGTAAACGTTGGGATTCTTTTCCCTATTCATGGTAAGTTTAGAAGTTCACAATTCATGTCAACTTTAAGTAAATCTAGAAGAAATTCGACGGTTTTAAAGTAGTCCTTTTTCATTTTGAATGGTTGAGAAACTTTGGATGTGTTGTGCTCGACACGTGAGAAAGTTTTGCAGTTGAAAATAAACTGAACTAAAAGTACTTTTTGTCATGGTTTTTACGTAGTAATTGCTCTAAATGTTCTCTAATGAAAGGACTTGCCTATACTAGGGCAGAAGGGCTGCTTAATACTCCTCAACAAATCAGTTTTTTTCTATAAATTATGACTGAGCAGTGAGCTATTTCAGTATTTGACAAGTGTGTAGACTGTAGCAGTGTCAGTGATCGAAATACACTTCAACAAGGAACCTCTCTCAACTGACTGATTTTACTTTATCTGTTTAAACATTACTAACTCTCTCATCTAGAAAGTGTTTGACATAATTTTGTACTTTACTTATAGTTCTTCTGACACAAGGGAACGCCAACAGCATAAACCATCTCAGTGTGAGCAAAATATAGACAAACTCAACATCGAAGACGAAGGAGACATGAATGGCGATGGACTCGTGAAGCTGCCGTGAACTAAAATATTAACAGTTGTTCGTTATTGTCATTGAAATAGCACGACACATTTAGCAAATATTAAAGTCTTACTATCATCTGAGAGAAACAGAGTAATTTTAACGGCGTATTTTTCGTAACCGGGAACGTAAGTAAGCTTCAGTATCGCTTCCAACTTCGATGTTTGCTATTCAATCAGTCATGATCAGTGATTCACAACTTGTCGCCTTTGTGTATAATATTTATCCATTGTTATTAAGCTTATTTCCATGCTATTACTGATCAATATAGTAAATAAATTGCACAGAAAGTAACGGCAAAACAGTGTGTAAAAAGCTAGTAAACTTATTGTTGAAATAAATACGTTTGTTTGTCATTTTGTGTACAAGTACTGATAGCAAATGTGTTGTGCAGTACTAAATATTGAGACTATTCAGCATTTATAAAACACAATGCGTCAATTTTGAAGATTTTAATCGATAAAAATCAAAATACAAAACAAATACTTTACAGAAGTCAAAACAGAAAACAGATAAAGTATATTGTAGATGTTTTGACTCATGTTTAGTGAACATATCATGTTAAAACCTTGCCAAAAAGAGCATCGTTCAGATTTGCCGAGCGCTTGTCGATGCCTTCTCGAAGGTAAAATCCGACTACTTCACGGAAAAGTGCACCATCTACTTGCGCCGCACATCGGTCCATGACGCTCAAAATTTCAACAATTAGTTTCTCAGCGTACGTTGAAGTTAGACGACTGACACTTACAAAGTGTTTCGAGAATACGGTAAAGTTTAGTTATTCGAAGAAAAATTGAATTTTCACATCACATTGACAAAATTAGGGTCAAAAACGTATTTGTCACGTGACCGAGTTTCATACCTTGTTTAAATATACACATTTGCTGCGGGCGCATCCCGCAGGAGGCACACAGGAAGCCCAACATAGGACATTACTCAGCACAGGGAACCCAATATATAAATACGCGCGCGCTCTACCACAGGAAGCCCATAAAAAAAAAACATTTTTTGAATTATTTAGTAGCCTCAAAAGCAATGGTTGGGCTGCCTGTGGCTATTACAGTCGAGAAACGAATGGCAATTTGTGTATGGCACCTGGCTACCGGCGAAGACCTAAGATCACTTGGCTGGCGATTTGAAGTTGCGAAAAGTGCCAGGTCGTCAATGAATTTTTCAGTATAAGCAGTTTTCAGATGCTTTACTTTTGTCCTGCACTGATTCGCATCTCGTTTGAATACCAAAGCCTCCATCTCCTTGCTTATCTGTCCGTATACTACGGTATTCTTCTGTGAATTGTTCAGTATATTCATAATTGCCTCTGTTTCCCAAATCAATATTAGAGCCAAAACTCGCTTGTCGCTCCACGTTTCACCACGTTTCGACATCATTCAGTGGAGTATATATATGCTACTTTTACTAGTTACGCGCGTTCAAAAGAAAACAATAGCTGATATCGAAGTTACACTCCAATGACTCTGAACAACGGTTTCAAGTCGAGGCTATCGGGTCATAACAAAAACTTGACCCAATAGTTTCGACTTGAAACCTTTGTTCAGAGTCATTGGAGTGTAACTTCGATATCAGCTATTTAAAAGTCGCGCTCTCACGAACTGCACATGCGTAATTAGCATCCATATGCGTAATTAGCATACAACAACAGCCAGTTAGTACGTTTAGCGTTCACACTTACATGCGAGCTACTTTAGATCGATCCGAGACCACCTCTCGAGGTGGTCTAGTTTAGATCGGTCTCGGACCGATCTCGGCTCGCTTTGGACCGTTCACACTTGGCCCGTTTGTCTTTAGATCGATCTCGGATCGATCTAAATGGCTAGTGTGAACGGCCCCTAAGGGTAGATCTGTTAGGAAAAATAATCATTGGGCTTGTACACTGTTGAACTTTTGAGATATTTTGATCCAAACAATGGCTTTTTCACGGTTCTGTATGTTGTTGTGTGACATGGTTAATGATTGACAGGCTGTGATTGACAGGTAGTGTCCCAAAATTTCCAACAGTTCTGCTGTGAACTACCAAAGGATGTACAATTACTCATGTGAAGTGGCAATAAAATCTATTACATTCTGTAAGAATGAAAGCTGTCTACTTTTGTTGCTTTGTTGGAGTGAAATTTTGAGTCTCCCCCTGAAAAACGAGGGGGGGTGGTCTATCTTCCGAGCGAAAGGTCAGAAATCCAAACCATTTCGGATTCTTGAGTTTCTACCTGTAAAATAAGTTTTAATTTGGCAAAGTTTCATTGAAATCGGTGAGATGGCATGTGTCGCGACTGCCTGGTTCTCTCGTGGACACACTCACGGTTAAAACCCGTGAAACAGATATTAGCCAAGTAGATATTACTGGACACTAATTCCATTGTTTTCTTTTGTTTTGATTTGACTATTAGTCACTAACTATTAGATTTTGTTTCACGGGTTAAGTGCCATCACTCTAATAGCAGGTGCTCAGCCTAAAACGACTGTTCGTCAAACTCGTTGTGGAGTTTCAGTGATGAAAGGTAACAAACGAACCTAATTCTTATTCAAAACAAGCACTTTTTGCAGTCGGCCTCGGCTATCAGTCTGTTCTTGTTCGTTGAGTGAAGAAGCTCAGAGCTTAAAATGATGAATATGAAACTTGCCTTGTTATGACTTAAAAACAAAAGATAAATGCTTTATTCGTGTTTTCTTTGTAGAATGGTTGCAATTGGAGTGGTTGCAGAGGAGATATCCAGCAGAAGCGTCGGAAAATCTAGTTAAATATATTTTTTCTTTATTTACCGTGATTAATATTATATTTTGAACATTTTACAACTGCAGTGTATTCAGTTTGAATAATAAATGGGTTAGAGACTTCTAGTTCGTGCTTTACCGGCAAATAGAGGCACTTGCTGGCTGTAGAATGAACTAGAAATTCTTCATACTGCACTCGGCTATGCCTCGTGCAGTATTTGAATTCTCGTTCATTCTACAGTCAGCGCGTGCGTCTATTTGCCGGTAAAGCACTCACATCAGTCTCTAACCCTTAAATAATCACTGGACGGTGGAGCCTGAATCAGAGCGCGCGAAACTCTGTATTCAAGGACGGGCCTGAATACCACTCATTACATTTTCATATTTTTATCACTGGTGATATTTAATCCCAAATATCATACAAACATGCTATTATATTCTACATTATATTATAAAATAACATACATATATAACGCGCGCTCTGATTGGCTAAAAAGCTATGTGATATAAGAGCACAGAAACATGGTTCATGACCTTGAACGGCCTTGAAGCGATGCAGTGGATTTGATCGACCACAAAAGTATTTTTTTCTGTTGTCAAACATGTTTTATTTACTAAACAAAAGCCATAGAATTACAGTTTTTCTTGTTTAGTTAAGTTCAAGTTCTATGTAGATGTGATTTTGATGATTTTAAACCGACAATTAATTTTGCAAGAATTCAAACACGGCAAGAAACTCGACGAATCGTCCAATTATCGTTTGTCCACAATACCACAGGTAGCCCAAGCTCTACTCATGGCAGCTTTGCCAATCAGTTTTATTGAAAAACCTAAAAACACAATTTCTCTGAAAATTCTGAATAAAGTTCACTAAAACAAACACAGTTTGTTTTACTATATATTCTTCACATTTGGAGTGAATTTCAGCTCATTTTAATCATTTTGGGTATTTGTTTTCCCCTCATATGTATACTGTGACAAGGTAGGAATACATATGAGGGGAAAACAAATACCCAAAATGATTAGAATGAGCTGAAATTCACTTCAGATGTGAAGAATATATAGTAAAACACACTGTGATTGTTTTAGTGAACTTTATTCAGAATTTTCAGAGAAATTGTGTTTTTAGGTTTTTCAATAAAACTGATTGGCAAAGCTGCCATGAGTAGAGCTTGGGCTACCTGTGCAATAACGAAGAAAACTAAATATAACGGCTCAGTTTTCTCAATCACATACTAACCATTTTGTAAGTTATATAGCTACACATATTTTCTCAAGTGTACGACTGAAAATATCAAGAAAAGATAGCCGTATTTATACTCACAAGAGTGAAAACAGAGCGATTCTTGTAGCTACACGGCGGGTTTGCTACAGATTCTTGTAGCTACACAGTGTGTTTTACTATATATTCTTCACATCTGGAGTGAATTTCAGCTCATTCTAATCATTTTGGGTATTTGTTTTCCCCTCATATGTATACTGTGACAAGGTAGGAATAAAACTGATTGGCAAAGCTGCCATGAGTAGAGCTTGGGCTACCTGTGGGTTCGCCAGAACATTCATATCTCTAGTAAAATATGTCAAAGAGAAAAAATATCTTCAAATGTCTCAGAAACGTCCATCGTTTATACATTTTTGTCGAGAAAAGCGAAGAAAAGATTCAAAAATACGACAAAAACTGTGGATATTGGCTACCTTACTTCGTGCTCAATTCATCAAGTCAAATATTTCAGAAAGTTTGACGACTCTTCGTCAATGATCGTGATTCGGCTCAGCTTTTCTCACTTTTCTTCGTGTTTCGTGTTCACAGAATACAAAAACAAAGTGTAACAAGCATTCTTCTGTAATTTTCTGACAGAAAATAGCATTCTTCAAAACGTTTTTCGTGTCAAAACTGACCAAACGGGGAAACGGCACACTGATGAAAGTTGTCGAGTCGCTTGCCATTTTGATTTCTTTCGTGAGATCACAGGTAGCCCAAGCTCTACTCATGGCAGCTTTGCCAATCAGTTTTATTCCTACCTTGTCACAGTATACATACGAGGGGAAAACAAATATCCAAAATGATTAAAATGAGCTGAAATTCACTCCAGATTTGAAGAATATATAGTAAAACACACTGTGTTTGTTTTAGTGAACTTTATTCAGAATTTTCAGAGAAATTGTGTTTTTAGGTTTTTCAATAAAACTGATTGGCAAAGCTGCCATGAGTAGAGCTTGGGCTACCTGTGCAATAACGAAGAAAACTAAATATAACGGCTCAGTTTTCTCAATCACATACTAACCATTTTGTAAGTTATATAGCTACACATATTTTCTCAAGTGTACGACTGAAAATATCAAGAAAAGATAGCCGTATTTATACTCACAAGAGTGAAAACAGAGCGATTCTTGTAGCTACACGGCGGGTTTGCTACAGATTCTTGTAGCTACACAGTGTGTTTTACTATATATTCTTCACATCTGGAGTGAATTTCAGCTCATTCTAATCATTTTGGGTATTTGTTTTCCCCTCATATGTATACTGTGACAAGGTAGGAATAAAACTGATTGGCAAAGCTGCCATGAGTAGAGCTTGGGCTACCTGTGGGTTCGCCAGAACATTCATATCTCTAGTAAAATATGTCAAAGAGAAAAATATCTTCAAATGTCTCAGAAACGTCCATCGTTTATACATTTTTGTCGAGAAAAGCGAAGAAAAGATTCAAAAATACGACAAAAACTGTGGATATTGGCTACCTTACTTCGTGCTCAATTCATCAAGTCAAATATTTCAGAAAGTTTGACGACTCTTCGTCAATGATCGTGATTCGGCTCAGCTTTTCTCACTTTTCTTCGTGTTTCGTGTTCACAGAATACAAAAACAAAGTGTAACAAGCATTCTTCTGTAATTTTCTGACAGAAAATAGCATTCTTCAAAACGTTTTTCGTGTCAAAACTGACCAAACGGGGAAACGGCACACTGATGAAAGTTGTCGAGTCGCTTGCCATTTTGATTTCTTTCGTGAGATCACAGGTAGCCCAAGCTCTACTCATGGCAGCTTTGCCAATCAGTTTTATTCCTACCTTGTCACAGTATACATACGAGGGGAAAACAAATATCCAAAATGATTAAAATGAGCTGAAATTCACTCCAGATTTGAAGAATATATAGTAAAACACACTGTGTTTGTTTTAGTGAACTTTATTCAGAATTTTCAGAGAAATTGTGTTTTTAGGTTTTTCAATAAAACTGATTGGCAAAGCTGCCATGAGTAGAGCTTGGGCTACCTGTGGTGAGATTTGATTGGATGATGGGCGATTTCTAACGCTTTTCAGGAGAATTGAAAATTTGATCAGTAAAATCTCGCGTAAATAAAGGATTTTTACGAAAGAAATCCTTGCAGTTATTTTATAAAAGCTTTATAAAATGGTTTTCCATGTTTGTGCTCTTCTATCAACACTTGGGATTTTGAGAGAACATAATCCACCCAAAATGGTCATTTTAGATGATTTTGACCATTGTACATGATCTATAATCTACCAAAAATGGTCATTTTAGATGATTTTTGACCATTGTACATGACCTATAATCCACCCAAAATGGTCATTTTAGATGATTTTTGACCATTGTACATGATCTATAATCTACCCAAAATGGTCATTTTAGATGATTTTTGACCATTGTACATGCCCTATATAATCCACCAAAAATAGTCATTTTAGATGATTTTTGACCATTGTACATGCCCTATAATCCACCAAAAATGGTCATTTTAGATGATTTTTGACCATGAGGGCCATGAGTTCATCAGTGAAAACTGTTAAATGTACCCTCGTGAAATAAAGTTTATTATTATTATTATTATTATTATTATTATTATTATTATTATTATTATTATTATTATTATTATTATTATTATTATTGTACATGAATGAATGAATGAATGAATGAATGAACTTTATTAAAAGAAGGTTAATATAAAAAACATTTATAAAATGCACCAGTTTAGCATAGCTAATGCCGTATAATCCACCCAAAATGGTCATTTTAGATGATTTTTGACCAATTTGCATGGCCTGTAATCCACCAAAAATGGTCATTTTAGATGATTTTTGATACAAATCTGACATAAAACAAAGTTTCGCTTATCGAACGGTTTTCAAAAACTGTAACTTTCTTCAAAACGAAAAATCGGCTGAAACCTTTTAGTATCACCGCTCTCGAAGGATCTCCCCCAAAAACTTTATATTTACTGGTTGCTGCAGGGGGTATCGGAGTCACAAGTTTAATCTGTGCGTTTGCTCTTCATCACAACAACCTAAGAGCACTATTAGTTAGTATGCGACTGAAGATAGCATGTATTGGAATCACATATAAGAAGGTAAGGTAGTCATAGGTAATATTATCGTAAACTGTATAGGCTTGGGTAACTACGAGTTCCAGTTTTCTAGGAGTCAATATACCATTTTCTCATTCGCTTGACTGCCCTTCAAACAAAAGAATCAAGTTGAGGCTAACGTTGTAGCTCCAATCCATTGTACTATACTCAATGTTAGCCGGCTCAATTCAACTTGGTCCTTTTGTTTGAAGGGCAGCCAAGCGAATGAGAAAATGGTATATAGTACAGTGAACGAGGCGCGCGTAGTGCGAGAACGAATATATAGTCTAATTGTTTTAATAGAAACGGCCAGCCAACTAGCGTACTGCATTTCCTTCATCGATTGGATACTAATATTTATTGATTTTTCGCTTTGTTGTTGTTCAAAACGCCGGCTTTTTCGCGAAAAACGCAAAAAAGGATGCCAGTCGATTCGCCTTCGTGGCTCAGTGGTTAGGTTTAGGGGAATGGTATGCTCAGGTTAGGCACCAGTTAATTCTAAAATGATCGTTTGACGCTGAATGATAATGTGCGAGTCCGAGTCTTGACTATAAAAACTGTTCTAAAAGAGGAGAGTCAAAATCCTCAACACTTTCGACTGAGTTCCAGTCGTGTGTTCGGAAAACCTATAGATCACGGAGTTGGTTAACTCGTGCACGAATTCACAGATTCGTGATTGAAGCAGTATTCAAGGGCTGTATCTAGACAACGCCTTCAACACGCATTGAACAATTTAATCCATCAATTTAAACCCCCTGGACTTTTAGACACTTGATAATTCAGCACGTTTTTGTGCGAAAGAAATCCCTTTGAACTGACAAAGAAAACCGTGTCACGGCGAGGTAAATATTATGATGTTGAATAGTATACAGCTATTTCAAAAAAATGCTGAATACTGAATGCTGAATAGTGTATTCCAAGACCAAAGGGCATTGCGGGTCTCGATCGTTAATTTGAAATAAAAAGTAAATATACAGCGATTAATTTGCTCGCTATATGGAGCTAGTATATTGTTTCTGATGGAATGCACTAAAAATAAAATAAATTATTATTATCTATTTTACTCGAGACAATATTACATGAGACCCAAGATGCATTTCCGTCTTGGAATACACTATTTAGTATGCAGTAACCACACAAGTGAATAGTGCTTTTCATTATCGACAGTAGCAATAATTCTGAACGAGTATAGTTAACGTTTTACATTCGGCCGCCATTTTAAATGTTTCCTTGGAAAACGTCAATAAACGATCAATTCATTGCAGAATCTCAAGATATCTATAATATAATCGATACATTCATTGCAGAACCTCAAGATATCTATAATCGATACATTCATTACAGAACCTCAAGATATCTATAATCGATACATTCATTGCAGAACCTCAAGATATCTATAAACGATACATTCATTACAGAACCTCAAGATATCTATAAACGATACATTCATTGCAGAACCTCTAGATATCTATAAACGATACATTCATTACAGAACCACAAGATATCTATAAACGATACATTCATTACAGAACCTCAAGATATCTATAAACGATATATTCATTACATGTACAGAACCTCAAGATATCAATAAACGATATATTCATTACAGAACCTCAAGATATCTATAAACGATATATTCATTGCAGAACCTCTAGATATCTATAAACGATACATTCATTGCAGAACCTCTAGATATCTATAAACGATACATTCATTACAGAACCACAAGATATCTATAAACGATATATTCATTACATGTACAGAACCTCAAGATATCTATAAACGATACATTCATTGCAGAACCTCTAGATATCTATAAACGATACATTCATTGCAGAACCTCAAGATATCTATAAACGATATTTTCATTGCAGAACCTCTAGATATCTATAAACGATACATTCATTACAGAACCTCTAGATATCTATAAACGATATATTCATTGCAGAACCTCTAGATATCTATAAACGATACATTCATTGCAGAACCTCAAGATATCTATAAACGATATTTTCATTGCAGAACCTCAAGATATCTATAAACGATATATTCATTGCAGAATCTCAAGATATATTATAACAATAGAGTTGATGTCGCGGGCGTAAATATGTTTTTGGCCCGCGAGTAAGGTTCATTTTGGCCCGAGCCTCCAAGAAAAGTGTTTTTAAGTGTTTTTAATCTTGAATCCCTATCTTCACACAAACTTTTCAAGGATATTGCAGTGAACGCCCAGTCGCCGTATCGCTCAGTGGGGTGTCCTTCTTTCTCTTTGTGGTCTTCCGTGACTTGATTCATGCTCCAACTCTTGATCTTGATTCACTTCATCTTCGAACATCTCATCCAGATCTTGAGGTTCTTGCAATGTTTCATTCAATTCATTTAAATCAGTTGCATGTTCGTCTTGAGCATTTGTATTTAGTAAGTCATTTTGGACTTCCTCCTCTACATGTACAGGTAGATAAAGTGTTCCAGAATAACAGTTATTTTCCTCCTCTTCCTCCTCCTCCTCCTCCTCCTCAGCACTCTGCTCTTTAGACACACATTCTTCACTTTCCACATTGTAATGTTCTTCTACGTTGAAAGACTTTGTTTTCTTTGCTTGGAATGCGTCATCACAAAACTTGAACAACTTGAGATTGTTATAGTGCACAACCTTTGTCTTAACTCCACTCATCTTGATCCTGTAATTAACATCCTGAGACAGTTTTTCTTGGATGGTATAAGGACCACTCCAGTGTCTGTGAAACTTTGCAGCTTCTCCTACTTTCAATTGAGGAGTGTATAGAAATACTTGATCTCCAGACTTGTAATACTTGTTGGTTGCATTCTTGTTGTAATACTCTTTCTGTCGAAGCTGTGCCATCTGTAGATTCTTACTTGTTTGTCGATAAGCCTCTGTTAACTTCTCCTTTAGGTCTGTAGCAAATTTACCATACGATGACTCCTCTTCTGTAATCTCTTCTCCTAACATGATGTCTAATGGTAATCTTGTCTCTCTTCCAAACATAAGGTGAAAGGGTGTATAACCAGTGGATTTGTTGACACTGCTCCTGTATGCCATCAGACAGGCTCCAATGTTTTCATCCCACGTGTCAGTATTCTCTGTCACTCTGACCTTGAGTAGATTCTTTAATATTCTGTTGAATCGTTCCACTTGACCATTACCTGCTGGGTGATAAGGTGTTATCCGTGTCTTCTTTATCTCCAGTACATCACACATTTCTTGAAAGATCTTAGACTCAAAGTTCCTATCCTGATCTGAATGAAAACTATAAAATAGGTAAATTCATTGGATGACTCGTGAATTCCATGTTGAATTCACTCGTGAAAGGCGATATCGCATTCGTCGCTTCGCGATATCGCCTTTTCTCGTGAATTCAACGTGGAATTCCCTCGTCATCCAATGAATTTACCTATAGTATTAATTTAAGCTTGCAAGGTATACGTTTTACGATTGTTTTGTTTTCAATGTTGTTGTTTTGCGAAAAGCCAACAACATCAAAAGTGCGGGCTTCCTGTGTTTTCATTGAATTCAGCTTTTCAAATGTCTTGATTTTAATCTCATTTGCAAAACAAAAATTCATTATTTCTATCTGTCTGTAAATGTTTTTGTTTGTTCCTTTTGTATGCAATCTCAATGTTTATTTGTTCTCTTGGTGAGAAACAAAGACGAAAATCGAACTTAAATACAAAATTCGGATTCAGCGCGGGATCCCTATATATATCGTTGAATTCAGCTTTTCAAAGTGTTGAATTCCACGCTGAATTCCCTCACATCCGGTTTGATTCTCAGCCAATCAGCGCGCGAGTTTCATATGAGCTATGGGATTCTATCAAGAACTCCGTAACGGTAGATCCATTCGTTAATGAGTACTCTTGCACAGGTACCCGCTCTTTGATTCCTTAACGGGTAGGCTTCTGCCCACTTGGTGTATGCACACTGCACAGTTAAGATGTAGGAGTTCACTCTTTTGGTACGAGGTAAAGGACCAATGATGTCGATATGTATTCTTTGCATTGAATGTGATGATGGAATAGAGATCAGCTCAGCCTTTGGTTTCTTGGGTGGTGGTTTACATTCCCCACAAGTCATACATGATTTCACATAATCATACACTGCACTCGATAGACCAGGACGCCAAAATCTTGCTTGTAACTTGTGGAGAGTTTTGAACGTACCAAGATGGCTGCCTTCGATTCTGTCATGTACTCGCTTGAGTGCTGGTTTAGGTAAACTCTCTGGTAGGATGATTCTTGATTTCCAGTCTTTCTGGTTTCGTGTTGGCCGAATGCGCAACACCTCATCTTTCAGCTCTAGTAATTCAAATTTCTCCCAAATAGACTTGGTCATGGGACTCATACTCTGCAGTTCTTTCTTGGACGGCTTGTCTTTTCTTGCTGACAGGTGCTCAATGACACAACTAATGTCTGGATCTTTCATCTGTGCTTCAGCGACCTCATTCAACGACCATAGAACATCTTTCTTTACAGATTGATTCGTAATAGCTGATACTGTTGCGGTTGCTGCTGGTTGTACACCACACGAAGGACAGTTTCCAACATGATGTCTGCGAGGCCTTCTGGACATAGCGTCGGCGTTGACATGATCTCTTCCAGGTCTTGTAGTTTCTCCAGCCACCGAGCAACTTGACCTTGTGGTTCTTTGAAGGATGTTAATCACTGTAGCGCGTGATGATCTGTCCTGACCTTGAACTTTCTACCAAGCAAATAGTACCGGAAATAATCGATGAACTCCACCAGTGTGAGCATTTCCGATCGTGTTGCACAGTAATTGCGTTCGACCAGGTGGTCTAAGAGAACGACTTCCATAGGCTATCACACGTTCAGTACCATCAGACTGTACTTGTGAGAGTACCGCTCCAATCCCTTTTTCTGTACTAGCATCAGTGTCTAACACAAACTCTCCTGCATCTGGTCCAATACTTGGGTAAGCGAAAATAGGAGACAAAACAGAACACTTCTCAAAGCACTTAAAGTTGCCACAGCAGATGGAACGAGATGGCAAGATGAATTGGCTAAGTTTCTGTTAGCATACCGTACAACACCCCAGTCAAGTACAGGAGCTACTCCAGCATTCCTGAGAGAGAGCTTAGAACAAAGCTTCCGGAGCTAAGACGAGATGAGAGTATTTCAACTGAAGGAACCAGAGACCAGGATTGGAGTAACAAACTAGCAGGGAAAATGTATGCAGACATCAAGCGAGGTGCGACACCAAATGAAGTTGCTCCTGGAGATAAAGTTCTGTTGAAAAACACAAAGAACACTGGAAAACTTGCACCCAGATTCGAACCTGAGCCATACACAGTACAGACCAAAGAAGGACATGTACAAGAGCTGACATTGTTGTTCAAAGAGGGAGTGGAGTACAGGAGAAACAGCAGTATGACAAAGCCTTATCAAGCGCAAGCCACAGCAAAGGAACCGGTGGACACCAACAGCAAGAACTCAACAAGAGAATGTACAGAAATGTCACCAAACATTGAACCGGTCAGGCCAAGGCGAGCAGTAAAATTGCCTGATAGATTCAGAGACTATGTTCTGAGCAAGTAGAAACAGGATAGTACACAGAGTGAACATTTCAGAGACTGTTATAGACATTTGAGCATGTTAGTTTTAGGCTTTGTCAATCAGTTCTCGGATTTTACATAATTTTGCAGTTCAGTAAGATACTTCAGTTGGACCACAATACAGTTGTTTAGTTTAGTTCCATCCCATGCATAAGTTTAAATGTAAGAAAGGAAGGGATGTAGTGTTCTACCGGAAGTAAATAATTATGTAGTTAAACCGCAAGGGCTCATGGTCAAAAACATATTTACGCCCAAGAACATCAACTCTGTTACTATTATAATTATTTCACCGGTATTCCTTGATGATTATAATTGATTATTTTTTTGGCGTGTACTATACAGGGCCAAAGAAAGTTTACAAAACATTGACCAAAAATTGGGGGCTATAGAATCCCTAGACACCTCACCCATCTCCTAAGCACTTATTATGCAGTATTATGTAACGTGACTAATTAGTAGTAAAAATGATGCAAGGATTAAGTCGTGCACATAAGATAGCGACTATATAACATTCAGTATTGCTTTCTCTTTTAAAGATCTTGGGGTCCAACCGTAGCAGTCTTTCAAAGGAAACCGCTGGTCATGTGATTAACGTGGTATCCAACGATGCTCAACGAATGGAACAATTATTAATGAATTTACAATTTTGTTTGATATTTTTTGTCGATACTTTCTTGTCCTTTCTGTTATTGTGTACACTAGTTGGATGGCAGTCCATATCTGGAGCATTTGTAGTTCTTGTCTTTTGTTCTTCGCAAGTTTTTGTGGGCAAGGTTTTTGCTGAGTATAGAATCAAACACGCTGCAGCAACGGATAAGCGTCTTACAGCAATGAACGAGATTATCGCGGGAATACGAGCCGTGAAGATGTACGCTTGGGAATGGAACTACAGGGACATCGTCAAATCTCTAAGAAGGTATATGCTCTAAACGAGAGGAAACCTGAGTTCTAGTTGTAACCGCAAAGCATCTATGGATTGCTTGAAGGAAAACTAAACCATCATCGTTTTTCGCAATCTATATATTATGCTATGTGATCGAAACATTCCCCAGGTTCCCATTCGTGTAGAGCATTAATTATTATGGTGCTGGTTCGATTTGATCTCTTTGTGCCTTACCATGGAGTGAGCTCTGGATTTTTGAACATGGACGACAAGATAGACCGTTAAGAGTTCATTAGTAATGCTGCAAATTATGTTTCTTTTTATAGGAAAGAAGTTAACTTGGTGCGCATCAAGAGTGTACTTATTTCATTCTCCAGGTCTCTTAGTTTTACTCTTAGAGTCATCGCGTCGCTCACTTCTATCATCACCGTGCTGTTTTCAGGGATCCATCTCACAGCGGTCAATGTATTCACTATCGTCTCTATTTTAAATACAATGACTGACTCAACCAACCGTCAGATATTTGGCATCATAAATGTGTACGACAGTGTTGTATCTATAAACAGAATCCAAAAATATCTGCTGCAAAACCATGTACATTCGTTGAAGCATAAGAACAGCAATGATGAAAACAACTGCACCAATTCAATCGCCAAAACATTGGAAAACATCTCAAACGTTTTTCGCAAAGACTCCAAACCCAATTACAATGACACCTACTCGAAATCAAAGTACACTGTTTTAAGAAACATGGATGACACTTTGCCAAATGAAACGTCGAATGAAACGTCCAATACCAAAGATGGAGTGGATTATTTGGAGCTTCTCCAAGTTTCCAGTGGTTGGGTGGAAGATGAAACGCCTTCAACCATTCATGACATTTCTCTCAAAGTCGAGTCCAACATATTGCTAATAGTAACAGGACCAGTTGGAAGTGGAAAATCCACCTTGTTGATGACAATGCTACGCGAGATTCCAATAAAATCTGGTCACATTTCTAGCTCGGGAAAAATGGCCTACGTAAGTCAGATCCCTTGGATATTCACTGGAACAGTGCGTGAAAATATACTTTTCGGAAAACCTTTCGACCAAACAAGATACGAGAAAGTTTTACAAGTATGTGAGTTGAACCCAGACATCCATGAGTTTCCTAAAGGCGATCTATGTGTGATTGGTCAACGGGGAGTGATGCTGAGTGGTGGTCAGCGTGTAAGAGTAAGTCTTGCACGCGCAGTTTACTCAGATGCCGACATCTTCTTATTGGATGACCCACTAAGTGCAGTGGACGCCAAGGTTGGTCAGCATATCTTCGACAAGTGTATCTGTGGAGAGTTGTCTGGGAAGATAAGGATCCTCGTCACACATCAATTGCAACATCTTCACAGAGCCGATGAAATTGTTGTTCTTAAAGAAGGTTCTATTTTAAGGCGAGGTTCTTTCAGTGAGCTTAGCGAAGACGAAAATGTCGACCAAATATTCGCTAATTATGCCAGTATTGAAATATCAGATTCCAAAGAAAATCTAAATGTTCCGGTTATTAAAGATGAGAAGGAAAATGATAGAAGCCGGCTTGACTTATTTCAAGAAGATGAAGATAAAGCCATTGGGACGGTGTCATGGAGGTTGTACTGGGATTACTTTCGTTCTGGTTTACCGAGTGTTCTCGTTGTCTGCCTGTTTTTATTTTTCGTTGCAGCTCAAGGTAGAGTAACGATAACGAAGCCTATGCCTTTAAACCTTTAATGCCAATTTTAGCGCAACATTTATGCATGGATGCTTATTACTGTAGCTCGACTTAGTACATTTCTGAGTGTTTCAGAAAATATTCACCGACATTGTTCACTAAGAGATTGTATTTTTATGATCCTTTAGTTTCCCCGATAATTCCAACCTGGTGGCTCAAAGTCATGACTACAATGACGTACCAAAAGCAGAAAAGTGCCACTGTCCTTGGGATATACGGTGGTTTGGTAGGAGGGTCATTCATCATGGCTGCCATTGGTACTATTCTCAGTCTTGTTTGCTGCTTTACTTAGATCTTCAGAGAGGCTGCACGACAAGATGACCCTGGCCGTCCTCAAGTCACCTGTTCTGTTCTTTGATACCAATTCTGTTGGGAGAATAATGAATCGTTTCTCTAAAGACATTGGTGCAATGGATGATCTGCTTCCAAATTCATTCACCATAACGGCTATGTCTTTCTTTTACTTTTTTGGTGTGCTTGTGTTAACTGGGATCATCAATTATTGGTTGATAATTGCGGTGATACCAACACTTGCAGTGTTGTTTCTTCTTTGTCGTTATTACCTCAAGCCTGCTCGAGATTTGACCAGATTAGAAGCAATACTACGCAGCCCTGTTTACGCTCACATCTCAGAGACAATGGAAGGACTAGAAGTCATCCATTCGTTACAAATGGGAGACTGGAATGTGCAGAAGTTTTACAAGTAAGTCTGATTCTTTTCTCTAAGCTGTTACTGCATTCCGTTTGAAGAGAAAAGAAATAATACAGTACTTGGAAACCAGTTCTTTGGTAGAAAAGGGTGTCTCAAATCTTAAAATTAAATTTAACCACACAAATTGCATGTCCACTCTTTGAAGGTCTTTTGATAGAATTGCATGTGAAAATACCTATACACATACTCTTCCTTCATTAATTTTATACATGTTTCATCTGTTGTAACAGTCTCCAAAATTGGCACACAAGAGCGTTCTCTTTGGTAGTGTCCACTTCTCGATGGGTTGGTTTATACACTGATGGGATTTGTGCTTTATTTGTCACTGCGGTAGCTGTTGCCACGGTATATCTTCCATCAGACTCAGGTATGGCAACATAAAGTCTTATTGTTGAATAAACGAAAAAATAGGTGGAAATATTCTTTATAATTTACACGTATTTGTTGTTCCACAGCAACCGCTGGCTTCATTTTGGCATACGTCATTTCTATCGTGAGGCTGACATCAATAGCGATGCGATATTGCTCTGATGTGGAAACTCAAATGGTATCAGTGGAGCGAGTCAGAAGATACACCACGTTAGCTGCAGAGCCAGGTTACGAAAGACAGGGGAAACCTCCTCAGGACTGGCCAGATCAAGGTGCTATGAGTCTTCAAGGGGTGTCCATGGTGTACTTAGAGGGTGGCGCCTGTGTCTTGAAGGACATCAAATTTGACGTGAAACCCAAAGAAAAAGTGGGCATCGCAGGACGAACTGGGGCTGGCAAATCATCCCTGGTAGCTGCCTTGTTCCGTATGCCGGACCCCCAAGGACACGTACTCATTGATGGAATAGATCTCGGTACCTTGAATCTTCAAGCAGCTCGCAGGTCGATGGCCGTCATTTCGCAGAATCCTGTTTTATTCAGTGGAACTCTCAAACACAATCTCGATCCTTTTCATCACTTTACTGAAGAACAGATCTGGATAGCGCTAACGGAGGTGCAAATGAAAACCAAAATCAGTAAACTGGATGGTCTTCTCGAATATCTCATCGGTAAAAAAGGATCAGGTTTTAGTGTTGGCGAAACACAGTTACTGTGTCTTGCTCGAGCACTGCTTCAACGATGTAAAATCCTGGTCCTGGATGAAGCAACAGCCAACGTGGATTACAAGACCGATCAACTGGTTCAACAAGTTATCAGGGAAAAGTTTGGTAATTGTACCGTCCTTTCCATAGCACATCGACTGAACACCATCATGGACTACGATAGGGTACTGGTACTTGACCGCGGTCACGTGGTAGAATACGATAGTCCAACTATCCTTGCTGCTAATAGTGACGGCGTTTTTGCGCAGTTGTTGAAGACATCGGACATGACTGTTCACACCAAATCAGTTGATTAATTACTCTTATTAAACACTCAACCTCGGTAATTGCATTTGAGCATTTTGTTGGTCCCCATGCTAAGGTTTATTTTTAAATTATTGTAAGAGCGCTGAGACCCAGTGTGGCGCTCCTCAAGCCATTTATTATTATTATTATTATTATTATGCTTTTGCCTTTATATGGTCAACGTGTCCTTGTATGGTATGACGTCACCATTCGTACGGCTTTGATGAAAAGTCAAAATCGAGCGAAAGAGCGAAGCAAATCTTCTCAACTTTCTTGACCATTAGACAAACTTTAATTATGAAAATGCAATATAGGATTTTACCAAATCCTTTGTGGATTTGACTGAAATTGTTGTGAATTTAGACACTTGAGACGATTCTAAATAGAGTCGAGGAAAACAGCTTCGTTTGCCATGATAATAATAATAATAATAATAATTTGTGGTTGGACAGAGAAAGCCGATTAAAGTTCAAGGAGATTTGTAGTGTTGTAGAACTGCAGATGGTGATGCTTGCCCTTGAATTAAATTTTCATGTCCACAATATGGCTGGTGCTTCAAGGTTTTGCTGATGTTGGTTCTTGTAATTTCTTTCGTGTTTTCCGCCGACCTGAGAATAACGCTTGGATTTCATAATTATTCGGGCTTCCTTCCAGGAAGGCCCGAGTCTAAAAATGCAGGCAGTGGTGGTGGTGGTCGGCGTCGTTCTGCAACTAGGTTCTACAGAGTATGCGCCCTGTGCCAGCCACTGAGATACATCGAAGGCTCAGATATACGAAAACTGCCCAGTCATGTTGGCCTCTTTCTTCACAATCCTTGTTGGAGGAAGGTTATGCTGTCTTGTGAGAAAACAACAACATTTGAACGAAGTATGTCTAATACGCTCGTCTTGTTCAATGTTCGAAATCACCGAAGGCTTTACAACTATGTTGTGTATGAAGAACAAAACAAATAATTGTTTCTTTTGTAGGTTTGGTATCATATTATTGTTAAATGGCATCTTCAACCTTTCATAAATGTAAAATTTATTGCCAAGCTTTCGGGCTCAGCGCCCATCATCAGGGTACAATGTTTGATGATGATGATGATGGGCGCTGAGCCCGAAAGCTTGGTAATAATTTTTACATTTATTAAAGGTTGAAGATGTTAACAATAAAACAAATAATGTTGGAACCATCACATAAGATGAAATGACGGTCAAGGAAATTGTATTCACTTTTTGTATCCTTGTATTTAAGCTTACGACCAGAGATGTAAAAATACAAGTATAAGTACATTAAAGGGGCAGTGTCAAGCCTCACGCATGCGCATTAAAATCAAAACAATAACACTCGGTTGAGAAGCCTACCTTGCCCGGTAGTGAGTTACAAAACCCCCCTAAAACCGTTCTAATCGCTAAATAAATGACCTACAGGACTCATGTAGATACTAATCTTTATTTAGAAAGCAATATTAGAACTTCAATATATCAAAAGGACTGAATTCTAGATGTGAATTCACGACGATATCATTTTCCAACGGCCGATCAAATAAAACACAGGAAGCCCAACACATAAATAGATGGTGGGAAGCTCACCGGGTTTACAAGTCGTTCTACGTGAGTTTTTCTCTTCAAAAGTCATGAACAGTACTGCACCTACGATTGATGATCAAGATTCCTTCGCAATCGATCAGAATTGCCGGTTTACAATTCGGTTTTCTTCACTCGAGGCCGGATGATGGCGGACTGACTCTCTACGGCTGTTCGACACTTTTTTCAACGGCTTCAAAGTCAGTTCTAAGATGAAATAATCTCCACTAGGAATTGTTGAAAATGAAGAACATGCTTTGAATAATTACTAGTGATCCATTAGACGCTTGAACAAACATGATTAATGTCGATGGAAACGGATTGAAAACATCGCTAATAATAAAAGTCCACGGTGGACTTTTATTATTTCTCGCTTCTTCGTACCCAGGCTTGCGCGGTCATATGGCTTGACACTGCCCCTTTAAGTTCATCATCTCCTACAAGCGACATCATGCCATCTCATCGACAGAACATGACAGAAAGCTACAGAAGTCAAACTCGAGCCAGTCGAGTTGTTCATTCAGTAATACTGCTTCAAGTTAAATAAGTTAAATAAGCAAATATCCAAGAGAATATTATTTGGCCTTGCAATTCTGTCTGAAAGTGTATTTCTAACAGATGTCTGTGGCTTAGTAAGACTGACTCGTAATTTTATTGATGAGTTTGTGAAATCGTTTCTTGCAAGGTAATCGAAATATGCCGCTTCACCGTACTGTCAGCTAGCAGTGTCAGTGTTGAATGATTAGTAAATAAACCCCTTCTGACCCGGCTCTGTCCCTCCCCGGCCAGTGTGTGCATTTCTGTAACGGCCGTTCAAAATCCGTGTCAGACATTCATGTTGCCGATGAAAGCCACTTAAACCTTCCTCTTGGATGCAGATAGCGATGAGTAAGAGAAGGGAATGGTAGTGTGATTTATCGGACTTGTATTTGACTAGAGAGAGAGCTCTGGCCATCATACAGCTAATTCAGAAAACGTTGTCGGCGATGACTTCAAGCCTACTGGACTAGACCGAAAAGGAGTATATGGGTAAAAATCAATGAGTCTATAAATACACTATCAAAAAGGAAAGACTCTTACGGAATATGAATCATATCTGCTTCTGTTTCCTTGTTTTAAAACGCGTAGGCATATTTACAGATTCACCTGTCATTGTCACCAAATACGAAAAGCATGCAAGTGAATTATCATATCTACGTAGCTTTTCGTTATCCGGAAATGGAGCAGTAATTCTGCCCATCATCTGACCTATCCAAGGCGTTTTGGCACAAAACGAGCAAAGCTGTCCAGTCTTAACTTCACAAGAACCTTTCACATATAGCTCGCCGCGATAATAGTGATGATCAATGAAGCTATTAATCTTTTTAAAGTAGGCAGAACCTGGTAAGACTTTTGCTGCCGAACTGCTGCTAGAGTGGTATGCTTGCAAATCCTTTTTATTAAGAAAGAACTGCTCTTCGCGTTCCATGGTAACAAGGCCGTGGATATAGCTAGGTTATTGTAAAATACTTCTTTGACTAATGATCAAAAATGTTTGACTTTGTTGAGACAAAACCTTTTTGACCCACCCAAAGTGGTGGCTTAAACTTTTTATGCCCCCTACCCATTTGCCAGCCCCCTACAGATAAATAATGACTACTCCCTTACGAGCATTCTAGTGGGACCATGTGAGTTCCATTGAGTACCTTCAGTAATTTTCTTGCAGGTAGGAAAAAAACTTAAAACCGCCCAACTCTCTCAATTTCAAGCGGAATGGCCTAGAAATTCCTACAGAGGTAAAGGACAACACAAGGAACAAGTACGAGGCGTATAAAGACAAACGATTTTTTATTTATTTTTAGCTAAAGTACACCAGAACGAGAAAGCCCATACATTTGCTGTATTTACGCCACTGATACTGACCTTGGGATATAATTACATTTTGTCGACTAGATCATGATTCTCCACTACACTTGTAATAAATAATTTACGTGATGTTTATCTATGGACGGATGAACTCAAGTAGTTGTATATTCAGATTATTTGCAAAAGACCATTCTCAGAGACGGAGATTAAAACACTTGTTTTACTAATGATGATGATGAAGAAGACTTTATTTCAAGAGGGTAAACACATAAAAGTGAAATACACTTATAAACTTGAAGCCCTCACTGTGGCCCTTACTGGTAAAAAAGTTTCAAGTACTATGGCATACAGCTCTTTCATATCTACTATGCCAACTTGTCATAATTTGTAGGTATGCAACTCTGTAATGCGCATGCGTGACTCATAACTCAGCCCTTCGATTTCAATTGACATTCTCTTCTGAAGTCAAGTGGGAAAGAAGTAGGAGTCATGGATCAACATGCAAATCCTAAAGATAAAGCAAGTGTTCTATCCCTGATATTTTTATCTTGGATGAACAGTCTTATAAAACTTGGCAATCAACGACCACTCAATCAAGACGATCTGTTTGAATTATCAGATGAGAACAAAGCAGAATTCATTGTAGAAGATTTTGAAGAAATATGGAAACAAGAAATCGAATGTGCACAAAAGCACGGCAGACAACCACGATTGTGGAAAGCAATGGCTAGATTCATTCCTTGGAGTGATTACATTTGGTTGATCATTGTGAAGAGTTTAGAATCCTTGTCGAGTTTTGCTTCTTCTCTACTATTGTGGTTCTATCTGAAATGCGCTCTCGAAGGATCTCCCCAAAACACTCTCTATTTACTGGTTGCTGCAGGGGGTATCGGAGTCACAAGTTTAATCTGTGCGTTTTCTCTTCATCACAACAACCTAAGAGCACTAGCTATTAGTTAGTATGCGACTGAAGATAGCATGTATTGGAATCACATACAAGAAGGTAAGGTAGGCATAGAGTGCAATTTAGAAAAGTGTGAAATAGTACTAATTTTAAATAGTACTAAATAGTGCTGTTTCTATTGTTTTCTATTGTTTCATTAGTGCTATTTAGTACTAATTAGTTATTTAGTTTTTAAGCTTTTCTAAATTGCACTCTAGGTAATATTTTCGTAAACTTTATAGGCTTGGGTAACGCTATATTCAGTGATTTGTAGCCGGTCTGGTTGAGTTATTTTTCATTACCAGAAATTACGGACATTTTACTCCCGCGATATTATGACCAGCGGTCTACTGGCAGTCCGAAATTCTCCTCGAATTTATATCAAAATAAATCAATTTATCAAAACCAAACTACTCTAAGTTTGTTTAGAAATACCAAGCGTTTGTGTTGTGGTTGATATATTTAATATTGAAGAGCTTGCTTACGCTCGGCACAGAGTACGAACGACTCACTCTTGGCACTCGAAATTTTAAAAAGAACACAGGAAACCCAATCCATGAACTAGGAGTTTGAATTTCCCGCTTTTAGGAGCCTTCACCTTCTTTGAACAGCAGTATCACACATAAAACTACCAGGCTACTAAGTTCTTGTAAAATGGCCGAATCAAACGGCGAAAATTGCTATATTTTGGGTGATTTCTTGGTGATTTCAGGACATTCAACAGCTCAGATGTTTGCTCAAGGCCTCCGAGAAATAGTGCTTTTTCACTTGTGGTTTGCGGCCTTTTGTATCATCGAAATCATATCATTTTGACGGATTTAGACTTACTGTGAGTTGAGGCAATGTTGGAGATGTCGGCACCGATGGATCCATGCAATCATCGAAAGTTTAAAGCTCGGAAAGTAATGCAGGTAACACTTTTTTTGCTCGATTAAGGGGCATGTATTGTCAATATTCGTTGTTGTTTTGGATCCATTTTGCGTCCAGTACAATGAATTAAACGATGCAAAAATGTTCACAGAATATGTTATAAAGACTATATTTTACGTCTGGAAGTCGGCACCTAAAATTCAAAGCTGTATAAATGTCAAAATTTCAAATTACATTTGAAGTCCCATACATTTCTTTGTGTTGTTGAGCGGCCATTTTGAAATGTCGATCGTACTGAAAACTAATACCGTGACGTCAGATGTCCGTAATTTCTGGTAAGTTATATTTCGTTCTAGTACCTCTTAGTACATCTACGATAGCATACTACTACTAGCGAAAAATGAAAACTAGAAATGTTGTCACTGACTAGAAATTTAATTTGGACGTTTCGGTTGATGCTACAACCTTCCTCAGCAGCGATGTTATGACAGGCTATGATAATGTGGATAATTTACACAAACTGTTATATACACAAGGGAAATAAACATGTTCGTTAATTGAGTTGCATCAATATGTTGATGTACATGTACTACTACTACTACTACTACTACTACTACTACTACTACTACTACTACTACTACATGTACTACTACTACTACTACTACTACTACTACTACATGTACTACTACTACTACTACTACTACTACTACTACTACTACTACTACTACTACTACTACTACTACTACTACTACTACTACTACTACTACTACTACTACTACTACTACTACATACTACTACTACTACTACTACTACTACTACTACTACTACTACTACATGTACTACTACTACTACTACTACTACTACTACTACTACTACATGTACTACTACTACTACTAACACGTTATTTTTTAAGTTCCGATATTCTGAAGTAGAGTTTCTGGCAAAAATTACACCAAAGCACTAATATTTTACCAAGATAATGGTAAGAATTGACATTTTTAGTCACATAACAACCAACTTCTGTAATATTGGAAAGCACAGTTCTGATAGCAACAAATCCTACCAACAACATAAAAACAAGACAACGTTTCATTTCACATCCATTTAATACTCTTATTACCAAAACTCAAAATATGGGAAAATTTACAGTCTCATAGGTTAAAATGTGCCAATGACGTTTGGTTGAGTTCTAAGTGTATGACATAGTATTTGACTATTATGTACAAAATGGTAAAATCAATTCAATAACTGATTTTCATACCAGACTGGTAAATTACTCATGAATTCAATTACTTCTTAACTGGATGAAGCTCGAAAAGTCTTCGGAAATTTCTGCGGACTTTTTGTCTGTATCTGGTAAATTACTGTATACCAACTCAGAGCAGAGCTCAAAAAGTCTTCAGAAATTTCTGTAGACTTTTTATCTATATCTGGTAAAATACTGTATACCAACTGAGCAGAGCTCAAAAAGTCTTCGGAAATTTCTGCGGACTTTTTGTCTATATCTGGTAAAATACTATACCAACTGAGCAGAGCTCAAAAAGTCTTCGGAAATTTCTGCGGACTTTTTGTCTATATCTGGTAAAATACTATGCCAACTGAGCAGAGCTCAAAAAGTCTTCGGAAATTTCTGCGGACTTTTTGTCTATATCTGGTAAAATTTTATACCAACTGAGCAGAGCTCAAAAAGTCTTCGGAAATTTCTGCGGACTTTTTGTCTGTATCTGGTAAATTACTGTATACCAACTCAGAGCAGAGCTCAAAAAGTCTTCGGAAATTTCTGCTGCGGACTTTTTGTCTATATCTGGTAAAATACTGTATACCAACCAAGCAGAGCTCAAAAAGTCTTCGGAAATTTCTGCGGACTTTTTGTCTATATCTGGTAAAATACTATACCAACTGAGCAGAGCTCAAAAAGTCTTCGGAAATTTCTGCTGACTTTTTGTCTATATCTGGTAAAATACTATGCCAACTGAGCAGAGCTCAAAAAGTCTTCGGAAATTTCTGCGGACTTTTTGTATATATCTGGTAAAATATTATACCAACTGAGCAGAGCTCAAAAAGTCTTCGGAAATTTCTGCGGACTTTTTGTCTGTATCTGGTAAATTACTGAATACCAACCAAGCCGGCTCAAAAAGTCTTCGGAAATTTCTGCGGACTTTTTGTCTATATCTGGTAAATTACTGAATACATGTAATAATAATAATAATAATTTTATTTCTATAGTGCTAAATCCACTTTACCAGCTGAGCAGAGCTCAAAAAGTCTTTTTTTTCTCTATATATCTGTGTTTGGAAATCCTGCCATCTTCCAAAGTGAACCCATAGTAAATCACACTCTGTTCGGGTATGATTGATGGGCCATATTGGCCAAGTGATCCATTTCTTGTTATAGCCCTCCTTCAGCCATTGAACTTTAAAAGTATCAAGATTCACTTCTAGAACAGTGGCAATATTTGGGGGTCTAAAGTTTTCCAAAGTTACAGCTACGACATCACCAACATTAACCGCTGCATAATCTGCTACTTTAGTAACATTTTCTAGCCTTCTGTAAGGTCATGTGTATAGCTGTTGAATAATATGCAACATGTTAGTTAGTACGACTATGGCAAAGCAATATAAAATGGTTGGTTATGGTAATATACTGTATTGTTATTCAGGATAAAAGAATTACAGTGAATAAGTCATTACAGTACGTACATGTGTATATAAGTCATACATGACAACTGACGTATATAAGTCATACATGACAACTGACGTATATACATGTAAGTCATACATGACAACTGACGTATATAAGTCATACATGACAACTGACGTATATAAGTCATACATGACAACTGACGTAAATGTATATAAGTCATACATGACAGCTGACATATATAAGTCATACATGACAACTGACGTATATGAGTCATACATGACAGCTGACGTATATAAGTCATACATGACAACTGACGTAAATGTATATAAGTCATACATGACAGCTGACATATATAAGTCATACATGACAACTGACGTATATGAGTCATACATGACAGCTGACGTATATAAGTCATACATGACAACTGACGTAAATGTATATAAGTCATACATGACAGCTGACGTATATAAGTCATACATGACAACTGACGTATATGAGTCATACATGACAGCTGACGTATATAAGTCATACATGACAACTGACGTAAATGTATATAAGTCATACATGACAACTGACGTATATAAGTCATACATGTAATTGTTCTATTCGTGTATCAATCATTTCGTTCCAAATGTATAAAAGATCTAAAAAGATCTAAACCCTTTGATTACTGGATTGGTGGACCGATGACTGCAAATTCATACCACAAATTGTGTTTTATTCTCTCTCCGGTAAGCTATAAGGTATAAATCAATTCTGACGAGTTGCCTCAGTAAGTTGATAAGCTTACTTCAATATTTATAGGGCATAAATGTAAGCTTATAAATGTAGTTATTGAGTACCCTGCGAGCAAAGATTCCTTTACATGTACATGTAACTCGACGAAATTGGTCAAAGTCATACTGAGTAAGAGAGGGAAGCAAAAGGAATATCTGCTTGAATGGTCCTTTAATAGCGACGACTGGCGAAATTATTTAAGCTAAGCCACGAGTCGTTGTAAATATAATACATCAGACAATAATAGGTCAGATAATAAGTTACATGTACATGTACTTACATTTTCGATCGATAACAGAACGATATCCCGCTATTTATATCGCAAAAGTGAACTTTAGTGACGCCAAGTAACTCCATGTGTTGTCAGAGCTCAGAGCATTCTCAAACGAGAAATCATTTCAACTAGAATTCAAACAAAAACCCTCGCGCATTCACTGAACTACAACTCAAGCAAAATGGCGGCTGCTTGACAAATTCAAATACCAAATATGGTAAATAGGAATGGTAAACGGCCAGAATTAACGGTGACGTTCTGAGCCCCAGGGCTCTCTCTTCTCGCTATTTCAAAATGGCGGACGCTTGGGAGAAGACGTAGTAGCAGTCTCGATCTACATTTTCGCGGATATCGTTTGGAATTTTACAGTTTATTTCTGGGAATCTATTTTGCAAGATCAAGTTAAAGGTAAATACTACTTATCGTTAAGGTTATTAGAGTGGTTTCTCGAGTAATAGACAGTAAGAGACTCTGTTTTCCAACCGTCATTTTTCTTACAATACAATACTGAACGGCACTTCAATTAAACGTCACTTGTATAAAAACCTCCAATACAATACAATGTATTTTAATTTAAGCTTACATGTACACCAACATATTACCACTTACCGATTTAAACATCTTGTCAACATCCTCTTGGGTACAAATGTATGTCCTAGCTACCATGAAGAAAGTCACACTGAGGAAGCCGTGTTCGGGCCCCGTGTTCTTGTGGAGTTGTGGCAGTATAAAGAAATGTAGACTTATGTGAAAATATATAAACTATATTTTTGAGAGTAATCTATAAGTAAAAGCTTTGAAACTCACATAGAGTGTTGCTTGTTGTGTTATTTTGCCCTGGTAGTGGTTTCAGCTCTTGGACCACACTACCACCAGGTGAGTTTCAAAGCTTTTACTTATAGAAAATATAGTTTACAAAAAAATGTATATATTTCCACATACATCTCTTTATAACTGCCACAAGAACAGAGCTTGGGCTTCCTGTGAGGAAACTCACCTTGAATATTTAATTATTTGGCCTTCATATTGTAAGCTAATTAAGCTTAAGTTACATGTATTTATAAAATATGGAGTTCAAATCAAACCAGTATTGCTACTACACCATGTAGGAAGTTGTAAACAAATTGTTTTTTTTTATTCTCTCTCCAACAGTTGTCTACATGTAGCTGCAAATAAAGTATATCTGGAAGTTTATCCATCTTTCAGCTCCATCGACAACATATTGATGGCCAAATTTGAATAATGTGGATATTGAAAGAGGTCTAAGTAGCCTTTACATGTACAATGTAGGTTGTCGACCATGGTTGAGGATGTCTGTAAGTTGACATGCATTGGCGTAGGCATAAGCAATCACAGTGAGCCTTTGAAGAAATAGCTTGGCCTGGTCCATACCATCTTGTACAAGGCAAGCAAATTTTTCAGGGTTGGATTTTACTTTTTCTTGGTGCTTATAGTGTGACTTTCGCTAGGACAATATAACAATAAAACACAGTAATCTATTCAAAGTACTAAGCAATAATTACAGTGGAACCTCCCATAAGCAGACACCCTTGGGACCAAGTGTAGGGACCCTCTATACATGTAAAAGCAATTTTAGTGGATAAAGATCAAACAGTAAACACATTGCACATAAAATAGAACCTGAGATTTGTACTCGGGTATTAATAATTATTATACTGAAACTATTTTGAAGAGAATGTGTACACTGCCAACTTATACAAATTATCATTTTTTTCATTTATTAGTTCTCAAGACTGAGAAATCCAGCCTTTTCGTGCTATTTAAAAAACATGCCATGCCTCAATTCTATTGTTTAATGTCAGTTTTGAAATCCAGACCAAGACCTACATTTTTAAAGCCGGGGGCAGCTTTGATGAATACACAAATGTCTTCCATTATAACAATAGAATTGGGGCATGGCTGGTTATTAAACCGGTTCAAAACCACAGGCTCGGGCTTTCATTGAACTTCAAGACCTCGGGCTATGCTCTCGGTCTTGTAGTCCATGTAGTCCAATGAAAGCCAGAGCCCGTAGTTTTGAACCTTTATATAACATTGTTTTCTTATCACATTTACCCTATAATTGGTCAAGAAAATATAAATAGGAACTTTTAGCTCTTTCATGTTGGTCTTCAGTAATATACCAGGCCCCGGTTGCACGAAAGGTGAATAGCGCTATCCACCGGATAAGTCCTATCCAACGGATAAAACTGATGCAGTTATCCAATAAATTTTATCCGTTGGATAGGACTTATCCGGTGGATAGCGCTATTCACCTTTCATGCAACCGTGGCCAGATATGGAAATTTCTGAACACATTTTCTGGAAATTTCTGAACACATTTTCACATGTTCTGCCTGGTCAGTTTTCAGTTATTTACCACATGCAAAATATATGTCTGTAGAAATTTCTGTACACATTTTGAGCTCTAACCAGGCCAGTAAGTCTTTTTACTTACCAGATATAGAGAAAATGTCTGCAGAACTTTCCAAAGACTCTTTGACTTCTGCTCGGTTGGTTTACTACAGTAATGTACCAGATACAGACAAAAAGTCCGCAGAAATTTCCGAAGACTTTTTGAGCTCTGCTCAGTTGGTATTGTATTTTACCAGATATAGATATAAATAAAAAGTCCGCAGAAATTTCCAAAGACTTTTTGAGCTCTGCTCGGTTGGTATACAGTATTTTACCAGATATAGACAAAAAGTCCGCAGAAATTTCCGAAGACTTTTTGAGCTCTGCTCAGTTGGTATAGTATTTTACCAGATATAGACAAAAAGTCCGCAGAAATTTCCGAAGACTTTTTGAGCTCTGCTCAGTTGGTATAGTATTTTACCAGATATAGACAAAAAGTCCGCAGAAATTTCCGAAGACTTTTTGAGCTCTGCTCAGTTGGTATAGTATTTTACCAGATATAGACAAAAAGTCCGCAGAAATTTCCGAAGACTTTTTGAGCTCTGCTCAGTTGGTATACAGTATTTTACCAGATATAGACAAAAAGTCCGCAGAAATTTCCGAAGACTTTTTGAGCTCTGCTCGGTTTGTATGCAGTAATTTACCAGATATAGACAAAAAGTCTGCAGAAACTTCCGAAGACTTTTTGAGTCCTGTTTAGTTTAGAAATCAAATCAGTGGTCACAATCACTTATCAGACTGCTGAAAATGTCTGTATAATATTTAATGTAAAATTGTTGGGTTTTGGTAATAAACACATATGAGAGACTGATTGTTTACCATTTTTTAAGAAAATGGCAAATTTCAATGATGCATACCCTAATATTTACCATATTTTCTCTACTTCAGAATATCGGAACTTAAAAAATAACATGTTAACTACTACTACTACTACTACTACTACTACTACTACTACTACTACATGTACTACTACTACTACTACTACTACTACTACTACTACTACTACTACTACTACCACACTACTACTACTACTACTACTACTACTACTACTACTACTACTACTACTACTACTACTACTACTACTACATGTACTACTACTACTACTACTACTACTACTACTAATAATAATAATAATAAGGTTGTAAAAACTTAAGGACATTCTTAATTAAAAGTAAGTCGACGACGTTTCGACGTTACAAACGTCATCAAGTCAAAACATACATCTAAGAATAAACTATATATAGAAAAATATACTTTGCAGCCTATGATAATGTGGATCATTTACACAAACTGTTATATACTACTACATGTACTACTACTACTACTACTATGTACTACTACTACTACTACTACTACTACTACTACTGTACTACTACTACTACTACTACTACTACTACTACTACTACTACTACTACTACTACTACTACTACTGTACTACTACTACTACTACTACTACTACTACTACTACATGTACTACTACTACTACTACTACTACTACTACTACTACTACTACATGTACTACTACTACTACTACTACTACTACTACTACTACACTACTACTACTACTACTACTACTACTACTACTACTACTACTACTACTACTACTACTACTACTACTACTACTACTACTACTACTACTACTACTACTACTACTACTACTACTACTACTACTACTACTACTACTACTACTACTACTACTACTACTACTATGTACTACATGTACTACTACTACTACTACTACTACTACATGTACTACTACTACTACTACTACTACTACTACTACTACTACTACTACTACTACTACATGTACTACTACTACTACTACTACTACTACTACTACTACTACTACTACACTGTACTACTACTACTACTACTACTACTACATGTACTACTACTACTACTACTACTACTACTACTACTACTACTACTACTACTACTACTGTACTACTACTACTACTACTACTACTACTACTACTACTACTACTACATGTACTGTACTACTACTACTACTACTACTACTACTACTACTACTACTACTACTACTACTACTACTACTACTACTACTACTACTACTACTACTACTAGTACTACTACTACTAATAATAATAATAAGGTTGTAAAAACTTAAGGACATTCTTAATTAAAAGTAAGTCGACGACGTTTCGACGTTACAAACGTCATTATCAAGTCAAAAAATACATCTGAGAATAAACTATATATAGAAAAATATACTTTGCAGCCTATTTTCCTGAGTACATCTTGCGACCTAATGAAATCAAGCCTTCTATCGTCAACAAACAATGCGTTGTATACAATTTTAAATGTAATTTGTGTGATGCAAATTATGTCGGCTTTACAGCCAGACACCTTCATCAACGCATTGATGAACATACGAACTATAAGTCTTCATCGATTTGTCGTCACCTCCATGAAAATCATGACGTCAACAAGCATTCTTCTTTTGACAAACAGTTCACCATCCTAAAGAAGTGCAAAGGGAAATTGGACGCTCTCATTTATGAGATGCTTTTCATTAAGAAACTCAAACCTAGCTTGAACATTCAGTCGGACTCCATACGTGCTAAACTCTTTGTTTAGATATTTTTATTTCTTAGGCCTAGTTCAGACGTCGTGCTAATCATGAGCCATTCTCATTTCAAACAATAGATAATGAGGCGGCTTCTTTTGAAGTAATTTTCATATCAAGAAATCCCCCATTAATGTGTGCTGTTGCTCGGCCAGCTTTCCTATGTCCATATTTGGGCATTGTACTTACCATATTTGGAAACCCTGTAAATATTTTTCGCTTAAAAGTACGATTTTTATCGAAAAATCCATCCAAACTTACAGCAAATCGAGTAAATGAATGTAAACATTGTCCTCCATTTTGTAACACGGCCAAAAAGACTGGGAAACCTAACACAGGGTGACCGGTAAACTCGTGCCCAGTCCCCGTAGCTGGTCTACGTAAAAAGCACAGATTTCTTGATATGATTACTTAAAAGAACGGCTCATGGAAAGTACGGCGTTTGAACTAGGCTTAATTAGCCTTTTATAGCTATCGTTTTATTCTTTGTATTTCTTCATTAGTGTTCATTGTCATATTTTTCTATATATAGTTTATTCTTAGATGTATTTTTTGACTTGATAATGACGTTTGTAACGTCGAAACGTCGTCGACTTACTTTTAATTAAGAATGTCCTTAAAGGAGCCGTCTCATCCAGGATGCATTGCGCGCCTCTATTATTATTTACATACGGACGTTGCGTTGTGTCAAGTCAAAGTTAGCTCAAAGCGAAGCTCAAAGCATGATCCATTTTTAATGATCCATGCTCAAAGCAAGTTGCTAATATGGCCGTGGAGTCGGCCGAGGATAGTAGCGAAGAAATCATTGTTGTGAATGCATACGGGTCGCCAATAGCGCTTGATCCGAACAAAGAGACCGAAGCGGGGACCGAAGCTTCTAGCCGTCTTGTAAGTACACATTTTCTAGTTTTAAAATAGTTTTAGCTATTAGTCTACTGTTTCTTACTCTTTCATAAATACTTTATCTAAATGGAAAGTCATATTGAATCGTACTTCATGATCACTTAGGTTTGCTCTTGTAAAAACACGTGCAGCAGGAAACAAACAGCTCGGTCCCGAGGTTGTCCTTGCAAGAACGCCGGGTTACTGTGCTCTTCGCAATGTCAATGTGGAACAAAGAAAACGATGCTCAAGATTTCAAGTAGATTTTGTAGCAAGTTCAACAACTCGTATTTTCGACGTCGTTGAAAATGGCGTACTCAGCGCGCAATGCATCCTGGATGAGACGGCTCCTTTAAGTTTTTACAACCTTTTATCGCTCAACTTTATAGTAAAATCGTTTATTAAGTTTTTTACTTATTGGAATAATAATAAAAATGATAATAACAATAATAATAATATTAATTATAATTATAATAATAATAATAGACTACGAGTTCGAGTTTTCTATGAGTCAATAGCTTAGCGTCGAGTTGACTATTTGAACTCATAGAAAACGAGAACGAGCAGTCTAATCGTTTTAGTAGAAACCAACTACCTTCGATTTATACGTATATTTATTGATTTTCGCTTTGTTTTTGTTCAAAACGCAGGCTTTTTTGCTACTCACTGTCACGCAATAGATAGTGAGTACGTAAGCCAATCAGATTACAGGATTCGTGGATAGTATGCTAGTTGGTTTCTACTAAAAGTTAACAGTGAACGAGGCGCGTGTAGCATCGAGTTGACCATTTGACTCATAATAAACGAGAACGAGTAGTCTAATTGTTTTAGTAGAAACGGCCAGCCAACTAGCGTACTGCATTTCCTTCGATTGTATACTAATATTGATTGATTTTTTTTGCTGTTATTCAAAACGCCGGCTTTTTCGCGAAAAAAAAAACCGAAAAAGGAAGCCAGCTGATCAGTCACCTTCGTGGCTCAGTGGTTAGGTCTAGGGGAATGGCATGGTCAGGTTAGGCATCAGTGAATTAAATGATCGTTTGGCGCTGAATGATAATGTGCGAGTCCGAGTCTTGACTATAAAAACTGTTCTAAAAGAGGAGAGTCAAAATCCTCAAAACTTTCGACTGAGTTCCAGTCGTGTGTTCGGAAAACCTATAGATCACGGAGTTGGTTAACTCGTGCATGAATTCACAGATTCGTGGTTGAAGCAGTATTCAAGGGCTGTATCTAGACAACGCCTTCAACACGCATTGAACAATTTAATCCATCAATTTAACCCCGCTGGACTATTAGACACTTGATAATTCAGCACGTTTTTTGTGCGAAAGAAACCCTTTGAATAACAAAGAAAACCGTGTCACGGCGAGGTAAATATTATGATGTTGATTAGTATACAGTGAATACTGAATACTGAATAGTGTAGTCTCGTTATTTGGAAATAAAAAGTAAATATTTAGCGATTTACTCGCTATATAGAGCTAGTATATTGTTTCTGATGGAATACACAAGTATAAAATATATTATTAATATTTATTTTACGTTACTGAGACAATATTACATGAGACTAAACATGCATTTCCGTCTTGGAATATACACTATTTAGTATGCAGTAACCACACAAGTGAATAGTGCTTTTCATGCGCTGTGATTGGTTAATCAAACTAGTGATATCTTTGGCTATTTACCTCCGAGCAAAACAAGATGGCGTCGCGTTTCGCCAGCGTGTCTTTTTCTTCCTGAAAATATTATTTATATATTTGGCTGGCTATCCATTAACGACAGTAGCAATAATTCTAAACGAGTAGTTTTACATTCGGCCGCCATTTTAACGTGTTCAGTTGACTAAATGTGTCCTTGGAAAACGTCAATAAACGATCAATTCATTGCAGAACCCCAAGATATCTTATACACTTAAAGTGAATTAATATGAAGCGGATTTTTTTCTTTTGAAAATCGATTATACATATGAAGTGAAGAGTGGGCTGTTTCAGTATTTTGTGATTTGAGCTTCGTATAGTATTCGCATAGTATTAAATTATTATTATTATTATTTGCGAGTTTGAAGTAGTGCAATGTCAATTCGGTGACGTCAGATTGGTTCTAATTGTTGACAGTTTTAATCTGGCAAAAAGTTAATTTTCTACAACTTATATAAATGATGTTAAACTGTTTTTTCCATTTCAGAAAAGAGTGCTGCTTGAAAAAATATAAATACGTTACCGCATAAAAAAATATCTGACGTGATGTTTATAGCTTATAGAATGAGCGGCCGTGTTTTATCGACACTAGTTAAAGATCGGAGCAGAATACGACTTCTAAAATTCCATACCAATGTACCTTTCTCTAAAATAGTGTATTACATGAATTTTTATTATTGTACTTATTACTCAGTTGATTCGTTGAGTAATCTTTATTTTACTGTCTTTACAATCAGTTTATAATAATAATAATAATAATAACTTTATTAACGTGTCATGTTTTCTAGTTTACAAGAAACTAATTGGAGACACCTATCTACCCCACCCATTAAAATATCCCTATAAATAATAGTTTCTTATGAGCTACCTTTTTAGTTCATATATTCATGTATTCTGACGCACCTTACTGCTACGTCGTCATAAACAGGCTTAACCAGTTTCGTTTACCTGGGGCTCGTTTCTCGAAAGCCCCGAAAGCTTATCTTTAAAAATCTATATCTTCAAAGCAAAGAAGTTTACAGATATGGAACTTTGCATGAAGGAAACGTTTGTTCACATTAAAAACATGTCAAAAGAACGACTTTGTCTTTCAGATTTCTGGGATGTCTTTTCGGGCCCGAAATGTTTACGGGGCTTTCGAGAAACAAGCCCCACACAAACACCTTAAACAACCAACACTTAGAACAGGTCTTAGGGTTGGTCTAAACCGTTGACTGGCCTCGTCTATTGGCACCATTTCTCCGCAGTACGGCTCTAGCCCGATCACAATTATGTTTTGTACTGAAGTTGCCAACTACAAATTGACACCGTGCGGCTCCGACCAAAATCAAAGGAGGGGGAATTGACTGAATTATCAACTATCAATCTAATCTAATCTAATCATATTCCTCCAGTCCTCCTTGATGATTATAATTGATATTTGTGTTTTTTGTGTAGAGGGACAAAGAAAGTTTAGAAAAACATTGACCAAAAATTGGGGGCTATTGAATCCCTAGACACCTCACCCATCTCCTATGCACTTATATTATGCAGCTTTTTGTAACGTGACTAATTAGTAGTAAAAATGTTGCAAGGATTAAGTCGTGCACATAGCATAGCGACTAACTTTCAGTTTTGCTTTCTTTTTTAAAGATCTTGGAGTGCAACCGTAGCAGTCTTTCAAAGGAAACCGTTGGACATGTGATTAACGTGGTATCCAACGATGCTCAACGAATAGAAAAATTATTAGTGCATTTACAAGTTTGTTTGATATTTTTTGTCGATGTTTTCTTGACCTTTCTGTTATTGTATACACTAGTTGGATGGCAGTCCATATCTGGAGCATTTGTAGTTCTTGTCTTTAGTTCTTCGCAAGTTTTTGTGGGCAAACTTTTTGCTGAGTATAGAATCAAACACGCTGCAGCAACGGATAAGCGTCTTACAGCCATGAACGAGATTATCGCGGGAATACGAGCCGTGAAGATGTACACTTGGGAATGGAACTACAGGGACATCGTCAAATCTCTAAGAAGGTATATGCTCTAAACGAGAGGAAACCTGAGTTTTAGTTGTAACCGCAAAGCATCTATGGATTGCAGTCATCGTTTTTCGCAATCTATATATGCTATGTGATCGAAACATTCCCCAGGTTCCCATTCGTGTAGAACATTAATTATTATGGTGCTGGTTCGATTTGATCTCTTTGTGCCTTACCATGGAGTGAGCCCTGGGTTTTTGAACATGGACGACAAGACAGACCGTTAAGAGTTCATTAGTAATGCTGCAAATTATGTTTCTTTTTATAGGAAAGAAGTTAACTTGGTGCGCATCAAGAGTGTACTTATGTCATTCTCCACGTCTCTTAGTTTTACTCTTAGAGTCATCGCGTCGCTCACTTCTATCATCACCGTGCTGTTTTCAGGGATCCATCTCACAGCGGTCAATGTATTCACTATCGTCTCTATTTTGAATACAATGATTGACTCAACCAACCGTCAGATATTTGGCATCATAAATGTGTACGACAGTATTGTATCTATAACCAGAATCCAAAAATATCTGTTGCAAAACCATGTACATTCGTTGAAGCATAAGAACATCACTGATGAAAAGATATGCACTAATTCAATTGCCAAAACATTGGAAAACATCTCAAACGTTTTTCGCAAAGACTCCAAACCCAATTACAATGACACCTACTCGAAATCAAAGTACACTGTTTTAAGAAACATGGATGACACTTTGCCAAATGAAACGTCGAATGAAACGTCCAATACCAAAGATGGAGTGGATTATTTGGAGCTTCTCCAAGTTTCCAGTGGTTGGGTGGAAGATGAAACGCCTTCAACCATTCATGACATTTCTCTCAAAGTCGAGTCCAACATGTTGCTAATAGTAACAGGACCAGTTGGAAGTGGAAAATCCACCTTGTTGATGACAATGCTACGCGAGATTCCAATAAAATCTGGTCACATTTCTAGCTCGGGAAAAATGGCCTACGTAAGTCAGATCCCTTGGATATTCACTGGAACAGTGCGTGAAAATATACTTTTCGGAAAATCTTTCGACCAAACAAGATACGAGAAAGTTTTACAAGTATGTGAGTTGAACCCAGACATCCATGAGTTTCCTAAAGGCGATCTATGTGTGATTGGTCAACGGGGAGTGATGCTGAGTGGTGGTCAGCGTGTAAGAGTAAGTCTTGCACGCGCAGTTTACTCAGATGCCGACATCTTCTTATTGGATGACCCACTAAGTGCAGTGGACGCCAAGGTTGGTCAGCATATCTTCGACAAGTGTATCTGTGGAGAGTTGTCTGGGAAGATAAGGATCCTCGTCACACATCAATTGCAACATCTTCACAGAGCCGATGAAATTGTTGTTCTTAAAGAAGGTTCTATTTTAAGGCGAGGTTCTTTCAGTGAGCTTAGCGAAGACGAAAATGTCGACCAAATATTCGCTAATTATGCCAGTATTGAAATATCAGATTCCAAAGAAAATCTAAATGTTCCGGTTATTAAAGATGAGAAGGACAATGATAGAAGCCGGCTTGACTTAGTTCAAGAAGATGAAGATAAAGCCATTGGGACGGTGTCATGGAGGTTGTACTGGGATTACTTTCGTTCTGGTTTACCGAGTGTTCTCGTTGTCTGCCTGTTTTTATTTTTCGTTGCAGCTCAAGGTAGAGTAACGATAACGAAGCCTATGCCTTTAAACCTTTAATGCCAATTTTAGCGCAACATTTATGCATGGATGCTTATTACTGTAGCTCGACTTAGTACATTTCTGAGTGTTTCAGAAAATATTCACCGACATTGTTCACTAAGAGATTGTATTTTTATGATCCTTTAGTTTCCCCGATAATTCCAACCTGGTGGCTCAAAGTCATGACTACAATGACGTACCAAAAGCAGAAAAGTGCCACTGTCCTTGGGATATACGGTGGTTTGGTAGGAGGGTCATTCATCATGGCTGCCATTGGTACTATTCTCTTGTTTGCTGCTTTACTTAGATCTTCAGAGAGGCTGCACGACAAGATGACCCTGGCCGTCCTCAAGTCACCTGTTCTGTTCTTTGATACCAATTCTGTTGGGAGAATAATGAATCGTTTCTCTAAAGACATTGGTGCAATGGATGATCTGCTTCCAAATTCATTCACCATAACGGCTATGTCTTTCTTTTACTTTTTTGGTGTGCTTGTGTTAACTGGGATCATCAATTATTGGTTGATAATTGCGGTGATACCAACACTTGCAGTGTTGTTTCTTCTTTGTCGTTATTACCTCAAGCCTGCTCGAGATTTGACCAGATTAGAAGCAATACTTCGCAGTCCTGTTTACGCTCACATCTCAGAGACAATGGAAGGACTAGAAGTCATCCATTCGTTACAAATGGAGGACGGGAATGTGCAGAAGTTTTACAAGTAAGTCTGATTCTTTTCTCTAAGCTGTTACTGCATTCCGTTTGAAGAGAAAAGAAATAATACAGTACTTGGAAAGCAGTTCTTTGGTAGAAAAGGGTGTCTCAAATCTTAAAATTAAATTTAACCACACAAATTGCATGTCCACTCTTTGAAGGTCTTTTGATAGAATTGCATGTGAAAATACTTACACATACTCTTCCTTCATTAATTTTATACACGTTTCGTCTTTTGTAACAGTCTCCAAAATTGGCACACAAGAGCGTTCTCTTTGGTAGTGTCCACTTCTCGATGGGTTGGTCTATACACTGATGGGATTTGTGCTTTATTTGTCACTGCGGTAGCTGTTGCCACGGTATATCTTCCATCAGACTCAGGTATGGCAACATAAAGTCTTGTTGTTGAATAAACGAAAAAAATAGGTGAAAGTATTCTTTATAATTTACACGTATTTGTTGTTCCACAGCAACCGCTGGCTTCATTTTGGCATACGTCATTTCTATCGTGAGGCTGACATCAATAGCGATGCGATGTTGCTCTGATGTGGAAACTCAAATGGTATCAGTGGAGCGAGTCAGAAGATACACCACGTTAGCTGCAGAGCCAGGTTACGAAAGACAGGGGAAACCTCCTCATGACTGGCCAGATCAAGGTGCTTTGAGTCTGCAAGGGGTGTCCATGGTGTACTTAGAGGGTGGCGCCTGTGTCTTGAAGGACATCACATTTGACGTGAAACCCAAAGAAAAAGTGGGCATCGCAGGACGAACTGGGGCTGGCAAATCATCCCTGGTAGCTGCCTTGTTCCGTATGCCGGACCCTCAAGGACCCGTACTCATTGATGGAATATATCTCGGTACCTTGAATCTTCAAGCAGCTCGCAGTTCGATGGCCGTCATTTCGCAGAATCCTGTTTTATTCAGTGGAACTCTCAAACACAATCTCGATCCTTTTCATCGCTTTACTGAAGAACAGATCTGGATAGCGCTAACGGAGGTGCAAATGAAAACCAAAGTCAGTAAACTGGATGGTCTTCTTGAATATCTCATCGGTAAAAAAGGATCAGGTTTTAGTGTTGGCGAAACACAGTTACTGTGTCTTGCTCGAGCACTGCTTCAACGATGTAAAATCCTGGTCCTGGATGAAGCAACAGCCAACGTGGATTACAAGACCGACCAACTGGTTCAACAAGTTATCAGGGAAAAGTTTGGTAATTGTACCGTCCTTTCCATAGCACATCGACTGAACACCATCATGGACTACGATAGGGTACTGGTACTTGACCGCGGTCACGTGGTAGAATACGATAGTCCAACTATCCTTGCTGCTAATAGTGACGGCGTTTTTGCGCAGTTGTTGAAGACATCGGACATGACTGTTCACACCAAATCAGATGATTAATTACTCTTATTAAACACTCAAACTCGGTAATTGCATTTGAGCATTTTGATTGGTCCCCATGCTAAGGTTTATTTTTAAATTATTGTAAGAGCGCTGAGACCCAGTGTGGCGCTCCTAAAGCCATTTATTATTATTATTATGATTTTGCCTTTATATGGTCAACGTGTCCTTGTATTGTGTGACGTCACCGTTCGCACGGCTTTGATGAAAAGTCAAAATCGAGCGAAAGAGCGACGCAAATCTTCTCAACTTTGACCATTAGACAAACTTTAACTATGAAAATTCAATATAGGATTTTACCAAATCCTTTGTGGATTTGACTGAAATTGTTGTGAATTTAGACACTTGAGACGATTCTAAGTCGAGGAAAACAGCTTCGTTTGCCATAATAATAATAATAATAATAATAATTTGTGGTTGGACAGAGAAAGCCGATTAAAGTTCAAGGAGATTTTTAGTGTTGTAGAACTGCAGATGGTGATGCTTGCCCTTGAAATATAAATTTTCATGTCCACAATATGGCTGGTGCTTCAAGGTTTTGCTGATGTTGGTTCTTGTAATTTCTTTCGTGTTTTCCGCCGACCTGAGAATAACGCTTGGATTTCATAATTATTCGGGCTTCCTTCCAGGAAGGCCCGAGTCTAAAAATGCAGGCCGTGGTGGTGGTGGTCGGCGTCGTTCTGCAACTAGGTTCTACAGAGTATGTGCCTTGTGTCAGCCACTGAGATACATCGAAGGCTCAGATATACGAAAACTGCCCAGTCATGTTGACCTCTTTCTTCACAATCCTTGTTGGAGGAAGGTTATGCTGTCTTGTGAGAAAAAAAAAACAACATTTGAACGAAGTATGTCTAATACGCTCGTCTTGTTCAATGTTCAAAATCACCGAAGGCTTTACAACTATATTGTGTATGAAGAACAAAACAAATAATTGTTTCTTTTGTAGGTTTGGTATCATATTATTGTTAAATGGCATCTTCAACCTTTTATAAATGTAAAATTTATTGCCAAGCTTTCGGACTCAGCGCCCATCATCAGGGTACAATGTTTGATGATGATGATGATGGGCGCTGAGTCCGAAAGCTTGGCAATAAATTTTACATTTATAAAAGGTTGAAGATGTTAACAATAAAACAAATAATGTTGGAAATAATGAGATGAATTGACGGTCAAGGAAATTGTATTCACTTTTTGTATCCTTGTATTTAAGCTTACGACCAGAGATGTAAAAATACAAGTATAAGTACATTAAGTTCATCATCTCCTACAATAAGCGACATCATGCCAGGGGCGGATCCAGGTTTTTGTCAAACAGGGGGTTGTGTTGCGGCCGTTGTGTTGTGTAAGCGGCTTTTAACTACTAGGGGGGTGTGGGGGCATGCCCCCCCAGAAAATTTTGAAATATACAAGCTCTAAAATGCAATTTTTAGAGATCTGGAGTTGTTTTATTAACACAACAAAACCAGGAGGCTCCTGACAAAACTCAATTTTCAGTAAAATTTTGAGTTTATTGGACATCGAACAAAGATGCTTGGAAGAGTCTTCTTGGGTGAGCTTACAAGTATGAAGGCTTCACATACGCTAAAAACGGCAGGTTCTTTCTGTTATCAGTCAAACCGGCCTCGAAGTCGAACGGTCGTGTAAACAGTATGAATGAATTATATTATTCTTACGAGCTAGGAGAGAGCTGAAAGTGCAAGAGAGACCTACGGACAGACATATCTATACAAGCGGTATTAAAAAATATCCATAGGGGGGGTTGCAACCCCCAGAACCCTCCCCCTGGATCCGCCCCTGCATGCCATCTCATCGACAGAACATGACAGAAAGCTACAGAAGTCAAACTCGAGCCAGTCGAGTTGTTCATTCAGTAATACTGCTTCAAGTTAAATAAGTTAAATAAGCAAATATCCTAGAGAATATTATTTGGCCTTGCAATTCTGTCTGAAAGTGTATTTCTAACAGATGTCTGTGGCTTAGTAAGACTGACTCGTAATTTTATTGATGAGTTTGTGAAATCGTTTCTTGCAAGGTAATCGAAATATGCCGCTTCACCGTACTGTCAGCTAGCAGTGTCAGTGTTGAATGATTAGTAAATAAACCCCTTCTGGCGGCTGGGATATCGGCTGCTGATAATCTCCGAAATGAGAAATGGTCCGGAAAAAGAACAGTTGCCAGGTAGACTGAAGCGAAGCTTCGAGGGCATATGTGATATTTTGAGGACCATTTCTCATCGAAGGACATTATCAGCCGATATCCCAGTGAGCCAAAAGGTGTTTATTACTCGTGCTAGGCCAAAGGCCGCACGAGGTATAAAATACAGGCCGAATTTTTTTTTTCGTTGTTCGGCGTCGCGGTTCTGCAATCGAGTGGGACTGGGAATGAGACCACGAGACTGACCATGAGGTTGCAGCGATCGACGTTGTAGCGACGTTTTGTAGTGTCGATCGACGAAGAAAGTCAAGTCAAGATGGTGAAGGTATTCGTCTTCTGTTTTTTCCTCTTTACGCTCGAAATGCTTACAAATGCACACACCGTTCGCGGTAAATCTACACTAAAAGACGTTGAGCGTTTTCGGAAATATGGATTGTTCCGCGAACACATGAAAGCCTAGCCTGATTTTCAGACGACCTGAAAGCCAAAGTTATACTCGATCAACATGTTATGAAAGCCTTGAAAACGACGAAAGCCAAAGTTATAAACGATCAACATGTTATGAAAGCCTTGAAAACGACGAAAGCCAAAAAGTTATACTCGATCAACATGTTATGAAAGCCTTGAATGCGATGAAAGCCAAAGTTATAAGCGATCAACATGTTATGAAAGCCTTGAAAACGACGAAAGCCAAAGTTATACTCGATCAACATGTTATGAAAGCCTTGAATGCGATGAAAGCGAATGCCAAAGTTATAAACAATGCCAAACTTATAAATTACGATCAATATGTTATGAATGAAAGCCTTTATTATACAAACCGTTGATGAACTACAATCCTGGATGGCTGGAAGCAACCCACGATGTTTCCCGACGAAGGTGAAGTGGACATTACTTTGCATTATTTGTGTCATGACTCACATGAGTGTTGCTATTGTTGTCATACAAGTTTATGCTTGCTATTGCTGTGCTACCTACCTACTTATAAGCTTAAACAGTTATGATTGTGATATATTTGAGAAAGCAAGCGAATTATCTGTCACTGATACTGATGAGAAGGATTCACAGTTTATATCAATAAAAACATGTAGATCACGATATGCAAAGTTTATTTATTATAACCGTATTAGATACAACTACTATGAATGTGATGTTTATACTAGTAGTAATAGTAGATACAACTACCAAATACCATTAAACTACCATGCAGTTCGTGATAGAGAACCAAGCAGAATTCCATTGAGGCGACTTACACGTGCTTTATATAAAAGCAGAAAAATAAGGAGGCTCGAAAGAAAATACATTGCAAAAAATGTACCCAAATCATCAAGATTCCATCTTTCACACGATATAAACCACATACATTCAACACAAACAGTCAGCTTGGGCTATACCTGTGATTACCACTCAAATAGAAAAAGCATACTGATCTTTTGATCGTTCATGTGGTCGTTCATGATACGGTGTACCCCAAGTACTCAATTGCACCAGGGCACGAGTGAGCGCTTGAACCAAGCATCTAGTTTATTTTATAACCCTACCATAAATTTTCGCGCGCTGAAACTCACGAAAAACTTATTTAAAATGTTATGATTTCCACTGCATATTCTGTTGACTTTTTCGTGTTTTTGCTGGCGTAGCTTCCTCAACCAGTTTTGGACGAAGTAAGCCGAACGTTTGACACCAACGCGTTTATACTGACTCTGAAAATGTTTGTAAACAGTAACGTTGGCGCATGCGCGTGTCTTGACAGTGCCCCTTTAATATACGCGAAATATTGTTCGAAGGAAAAAATAAATCCCGGATAAATGCATCACAGATATTCATTAACTGTTGAACGTTAGTTCTTGGCTATATTTACGCTTTCAATATTCGAATATCGTCAACATAGAAGAGAAAATCTACTACATGTAACTTGATGTACATGCTAATTACGCATGCATGATCTAGTGAGTCACGCAACGAGTGACCAAACACTGTTTTCTGCACTATTTTCTGAAATAGTTCCCTAAAATCTAAGGATGTTTTCGATTGTATTTTTGACGTTCACTGACCGGTTCTGAGCGTGGAAATTCTGCTTTCAATTGTGCAAGTAATAGGCTAAAACTACTTCTGTATATGATGATACAAATAAGCTGTTGGATTTCACATTTAAAATCTATCAAAAGAGCTTTATTTTAATAGAAGCCCGAGTTCACGCTAGTAGAACGTCTAGTTTTTGAATATAAGTGCCGGTAAGACCACACGATCTTAATTTTTTTGTTTTTGTGATTCTTTGACTTTGTTCGTTGTTCGTTGTGTAGTGGATAATTTATATTTATAGCACCTTCATTATAATGGTCCGTATCTATATGATATATACCTTCTTCCTATTCTTATATATTTGTTCTGTTTTATAACTCATAAAGCCGTGTTCACACTAGCTCAAGTTAGATCGGTTCAGATCGGTCTAAAAGGAGACCGGCTCGAGAGGTGGTCTACTTTTAGTTCGAACTAAAGTAAACTGGTTTAGTGCTAGTGTGAACAGTGCGATCTAAAACTAAACCGATGTACGACCAGTCTCTTGGAACGGCCGTTGCAAAAATGCACACACCAGGGAGGGGCAGAGGTCAATTTGACACTTGAATAAAATTTCTGTACCCTTTCGTGAGGATTACGTACAACCATATATTTTCAGAGAGATTATAACAAAATCCTTTCTTCGAATTCGCGTTGTTTTTCAAAACGCCTATTGGAATTTGCTCCAAAGGCCTTTTCCTTGAAATCAGAAGCATTAATTTGACAGAAGAAATACTGTAAACTAGCATATGGGTATTTTGTCTGCGCATGCGCCAACACAGCATTGACCATGACGTCTGAACCATTTTCCAGCTCGATTGCTCATTTTAAGGATATTTTGTAGGAGATCTACGCGTTTCTAAAGTTGAAACGTCATGAAAATTTACTCATTTTTAAAGACGACAAACACTTCTTCCCCTGGGCATATCTTTGGCCGCTGTTATTTCTTTCGATGGCGAGATATTTTACATTGAAATGCGACTGTGGTGTTTGGAGTTGGATGTTCAGCGTTGATTATTTCTACAATCAAGTATTCTACAGCACTGGATTAACGCTTGGTAATTGTGATGAAAGTAAACTTTTAGAATTTTAATGAAATGGTCTTTCAGGTGGACGCGATTTCGAGCTATGGCCCGGTGAATATGTAGAAGTGTTCAATTTAGGTCGAACTTTAACAATATATTTCTTGAAATTTTTACCGACCCCCAAGTTGGAGATAATTACCACAGCATTCATTCCTCTATATAATTTCAGTTTTCATAGAGAATGGGGCTTCAAAAAATGTATAGCTGTCAGATTTAATAGATTCTTCTCACCCTATACTCGGTGGAATGGCGGAATTGATGTTTTGTGTTACTTCTCGAAGCCATGGTTCTATCATATCTTAGTCTATTTCCTTATTCTAAGTCTTTGAAAGTATAAATGAGAGAACAGACTTTGCAAAAAAAATTAGCTGTTAAGAAAATTAAAACTTGTTTCTACTGTTTTGCATTGCAATATTTTTGCTTACCATTTACGGGACTCGCGACGAGCAGAAATGTGGACTCCAAGCATTCAAGTCAAATTATCTTTCGATTTCTACCGACCCCCAAGCTGCTTAATGTTACGGAGGCGAAGATTATTCAATAGTCATTCCATTCATCACAATAAATGACTTTCAAAAAATGTATAGCTCCTGCTATGAATGTTCAAAGTGCATGTATACGGCGAAGACGGCAGCCATTGTCAGTTTAGCTTGTCATGTCTGGACCTCCGTCACCTTGCAATATGCAACTCATAATGCATCGTAAATACTGGTTATGACAACTGCAGCATGCCTTCAGCATTGATAAAATAGAATCCATCATTTTAGAGTTGCATATATTCATATAGACAAGTTAATAAATAAATATCTGAAGTAGAATTTCGCCATCTTGTTTGTTATTCCTGGTATTTAAATTAGCGCGGGATGGCGCGGGATATATGCGCGTGTCAGAGGGTCTTTGTGTTTATGTTGGCATTTCACGCATGCGCAGACAAAATGCCCATGTGCTCTGTAAACTATGATAGAACGAAATTTTATTCAAGTGTCAAATTGACCTCTGTCCCTCCCCGGCCAGTAATTTCGTTCTAGAATTTCAATTCAAATTCATTTGGCCGGTAGTCGGAACGTACCTCTTAGTACATCTACGATAGCATATAATAATAATAATAATAATAATAATAATAATAATAATAATAATAATAATAATAATAATAATAATAATAATAATAATAATGATAATAACAATAATAACAATAGTTTTTATGCTATTAAGTTGAGCGATAAAAGGTTGTAAAAACTTAAGGACATTCTTAATTAAAAGTAAGTCGACGACATTTCGACGTTACAAACGTCATTATCAAGTCAAAAAATACATCTAAGAATAAACTATATATAGAAAAATATACTTTGCAGCCTATTTTCCTGAGTACATCTTGCGACCTAATGAAATCAAGCCTTCTATCGTCAACAAACAGGATCGATCTAAATGGCTAGTGTGAACGGCCCCTTTGACTTGATGACGTTTGTAACGTCGAAACGTCGTCGACTTACTTTTAATTAAGAATGTCCTTAAGTTTTTACAACCTTTTATCGCTCAACTTTATAGTAAAATCGTTTAATAAGTTTTTACTTATTCGAATAATAATAGTATTATTATTATTATTAATAATGTTAATAATAGTAATAATAATAATATTAAAAATGATAATAACAATAATAATAATAATAATAATAATAATAATAAATAATAATAATAATAATAATAATAATAATAATAATAATAATAATAATATAAATAATAATAGACTACGAGTTCGAGTTTTCTATGAGTCAATAGCTTAGCGTCGAGTTGACTATTTGAACTCATAGAAAACGAGAACGAGCAGTCTAATCGTTTTAGTAGAAACCAACTAGCATACTACTTTCGATTTATACGTATATTTATTGATTTTCGCTTTGTTTTTGTTCAAAACGCAGGCTTTTTCGCTACTCACTGTCACGCAATAGATAGTGAGTACGTTAGCCAATCAGATTGCAGGATTCGTGATAGTGCTAGTTGGTTTCTACTAAAAGTTAACAGTGAACGAGGCGCGTGTAGCATCGAGTTGACCATTTGACTCATAATAAACGAGAACGAGTAGTCTAATTGTTTTAGTAGAAACGTCCAGCCAACTGCATTTCCTTCGATTGTATACTAATATTGATTGATTTTTTTGCTGTTGTTCAAAACGCCGGCTTTTTCGCGAAAAAAAAAACCGAGAAAAGGAAGCCAGCTGATCAGTCGCCTTCGTGGCTCAGTGGTTAAGTTTAGGGGAATGGTATGGTCAGGTTAGGCATCAGTGAATTAAATGATCGTTTGGCGCTGAATGATAATGTCCGAGTCTTGACTCGGACATTATCTAAATTATCTAAAAGAGGAGAGTCAAAATCCTCAAAACTTTCGACTGAGTTCCAGTCATGTGTTCGGAAAACCTATAGATCACGGAGTTGGTTAACTCGTGCATGAATTCACAGATTCGTGGTTGAACCAGTATTCTCAAACTCATTCATGAGGTAACCAGCCAATCCGGTGCATCAAATCCGGTCACATGATGGACCTGGAAACCCCGGAAAGTCCGCTCAAGAGTACTTTGAAATGCATTTCAAAGTCCAAGGACTTTGAAATGATTTCAAAGTCCAAGGACTTTGAAATGATGGATTTCAAAGTCCAAGGACTTTGAAATGATGCATTTCAAAGTACTCTTTCCTGAGTTCTTATCCCTCATATAACAATCATCGGGACCTTAGACAGAGTACCATTCTGTCCGAATGAGATTCAATCTGAAAGCAGGCTATACTTCATGCTACTCAAGAGTCCAACACATGTGGGATATTATTTATATACGATGTACTCGACTCTGCGCATGAGCAGAGAATATGCAGACTGGAATTGTAGCTTTTCCGGGCTAAAATCTTGCAACTCTTTATTTATTGCCTTTAGGCCATTGCATGTAATAATTAATGAGTATGAGAAGTCGTTCCAATACCTCGAATTCGGACTAGACGGGGTTTCCAGTCCTCGGCTTCGCCTCGGACTGGAAACCGTCTAGTCCTCATTCTCGGCTTTGAAACATTACTTGAAGCTCTCATTATGTTTAATAGTGTTCTAAATCCAATTATTTATTACTGGAGAATGACTGAAATGCGGAATGTCGCTGTTCAATTGTTACGAAACATTTGTAACTAAACAAATAAAAAACCACTAATTAGTAGAAACATTGACACACAAATGACACTGTATGAGCTGGTAATACTACTAACTCAATCATTGTGCAACACTTTTCCAATATTCCAAAATCATCTAAGTCTCCCTCGCAGCCGTGTTTAGAGTCGTCACGTAAAGCACTCACCCCCACACACGGCTGCTTACCCAAGCGCTACATTCCGTTCCAATTGTAAGTGTTTAGCCAATCAAATAAAGTTATTCGTTATTCATGTTAATTCACTGGTTGTCAACGACTCTAATAAATAATAATAATAATAATAATAATAATAATAATAATAATAATAATAATAATAATATACCACTATCTGAAAAATTTCAGCGATTTGATTGGTTGAGAGCCGTGGTATTTCAGCGTAATTTGAAATACCACATGTGAAATTACAGTTTCCATGGTAACCACCCTTCTGCCTCATGGTTCAAACAAAATGGCGGACAAAACCAAAGGATATTTTCAGCTGCTAAAAGACAAAAAATGAACCATAAACAAGTCCCAAAAGCACCAAAAGCCAAACGTACATACACATGGACGATGTTTTAGCATTTCAAGAAGCTTTTCTTTGGATGACTCTGCAGAAGGCAGCGGAAAACGATCGATATAAGATTGACGATTGAGTGATGTGTTTTTAGCCATTGTCAAAATCAAAGAAAGATCACTATAAAAGGTAATAAATGAAGCCAAGATCACTTTTTACTTTGTGTTTTCATTCTTTGTCTGACTTCGAAAAACGATCGTTATAAGAACATAGATTTGCTATGTTTTATTCACAGCTGACTGCTGTGTTGTGTTAGTTCAGTCGAGCGTTTACTGTTGCTTGCAAACCTATTTTTCAGATAGTGGTATAAACAAATAATAGCATGGTTTGTACGTGATATTTGGGATAAATACCACGAGTGATATTTAAAAATATCACTCGTGGTATTTATATATTTAAATATTTTGTTAACAATTTTGAAATATCACTCGTGGTATTTATCCCAAATATCACTACAAACCATGCTATTACCTATACTACTACTAATAATAATAATAATGATAATAATAATAATAATAATAATAATAATAATAATAATAATAATAATAATAATAATAATAATAATAATAATAATAATCTGGATGAGTTTCGACTTAGAAACTATATTTATAAGAAAGACAAACGCAAGGAAATTACGACGTTTCCACATCGTCCGATGTCATTATCAAGTGAGTTTAATTTGAATAGCAAATAAAATATGAGGCAGTTCATGGTTGATAATAATAATAATAATAATAATAATAATAATAATAATAATAATAATAATAATAATAATAATAATAATAATGATAATGATAATGATAATAATAATAATAAAAAAAATAATAATAATAATAATAATAATAATAATAATAATAATAATAATAATAATAATAATAATCATAATAATAATAATAGTATAACATATATGGATACCAGGATACCAGCTTCGGCTGAATGGGCTACCCTGTTAATATAAAGTTTGATTGGATTATTAATTATAATAAATGTTGATACATTTATACGAGTCTTTCAAAACTTTCCTATGCCACGGCATGTTGGCCGTACTGACCGGTTTGTCCTTAAATATTTTCATAATACCAAAGCCTCGATTTCGTTCTTGCACCTTATTGGCTAGATAAGCTTTAGTTGCGTCGCGAGTACAAGGAAAAAGTAGCAGAGTGGCTACATGCACGTTTTCACGAAAAGTTCAACTCATTTAATTTCTCGCGACTTTTTCTGCGATTTTTTCAGCTGTCGCGTCGCCTGTGCAAGGGTGGCTACACGTGTAGCCGCGACTTAAGGCTTAAAAAATCTATATGACGGCCACGTCAACCGGAAGTGTAAATAACTTCTGTTCGGAGTTTCATACCTTCATAGTTGGTATTCTCTGTTGATAAAGTAACCTCACAGGCTCAGTAGACTTGGACTAAATCTCTAATGTACAAAACCCCGAACAGAAGTTATTGGCACTTATTCGTAGATTTTGTACAGTTTAAGCTCTCTATTAAAATCTGCAGACAGACCGATCTGTCTGGTAACATGGAAAACGCCACAACAATGGCTTCCGTGAATGCTCAAATTAACGAGGCGCGTGGCGCTCCATTAGATAAAGTAGGATCGTCTCATTGAGAACAGTCTGTCGTTAAACTTCATATCAGCTCGAGGTAATACAGCATCATATATGCTTCAGTAGGTTACGTTTCTAAAGGTGCCTTTCTCTTGTCCATCAACCTGTCCAACCTTTCATCGACCAATCGTTATTCGAACAATAGAACACCAGACATGCTCCCTTTAGGATCGGCTTATCAAAGAACTGCATTTCTCTGGCTATGTTAGCCTTTGGCAATTTAACTGCATAATTTATCGAAACCCATTCGAAATGAACGGTTTCAGTTATACGTTATGTCTAAAATACCTCAACCTGCAAAGACCGGCCGGGTGAAGATGTGGCATTTTCTAATGACGCAATGGTGTTATAAATTATTAGGTTCTGTAACGTTCCATAGATTGTTCCATAGACGTACAGTTACATCATTTACTTTACGGGATGAACGACGTGTTGAATCAGCCTAATCTAGTAGTATACATTAACTAGAATAATCAAAGGGATTACGGCTCTAAAGGTTGGTGTTTAGGTCTATTATTAAGGTCCCTACGAGGTTTTTATGTAAACTTCTATAGTACAAATTGGCGCTAATTTACAAATTATACAACTGATTTATGGTACTAATAAGCCACTTCACGCTGTCGTTCGCCATTTTGAATTGGGACAAACGCGGCAAAATTTATAGAAATCTGGATCACTTTGACTTACCGTAACTCCGCTCAATTTCGTTGTTTTCAAAAACTAACCAATTTAGAAAATATGTTTTCTTTGTTATTTATGTACTGTAATATGATGGGTATTGGAAGGCTACAAATCGATAGAAAAAGATTTTTGTTTTCAAAATAAAACGTTCGGCACGTGAATATGCAAATTAGTTCGAAATTTTAAGATCCATGAAAAGAATTAAGATGGACTCGTAAAAGGTGGTTAAAACACCTACATTGGTCTTATTTTCAGTCCAACAACTGGTATGCATGCCTGCTGATTATTGATGTTTAAATTTTGAAAATCCAACCAAATTGAGCGGAGTTACGGCAAATCAAAGTGATCCAGATTTCTATAAATTTTGTCCCAATTCAAAATGGCGGACGACAGCGTGAAGTGGCTTATTCCACGATGCCTTTGTACGTGGTATTCATAAAGTATTTATTTTCACTGTATATTTAATTAGCAGTGCGCGGTGCATGTTATTCCACCTACGTCTCGATCATGAAGATGAACGTTTAGCCCGAAAGCTCGGCTTCAATTAAATTTACTGAAACACAATTTATGTAATAATTTATTATACCTCAGTTTGCAAACAACATTATATTTACAGTTTTCAAGACAAAAGTTCAATAACAAATTAAATTTACTGAAACACAATTTATGTAATAATTTATTATACTTCAGTTTGCAAACAACATTATATTTACAGTTTTCAAGGCAAAAGTTCAATAACAAATTAAATTTACTGAAACACAATTTATGTAATAATTTATTATACTTCAGTTTGCAAACAATTTATTATCTTTAGAGTTTTCAAGACAAAAGTTCAATAACAAACGAATAATAATTCACTGACGAGTCAGTGAAAAGAGCTATTGTGGATAGTGTTACTTCACACAGCGTGCAATTCAATATGAGGATGTTCATATCAGTAGCCGTATTTATTTTGTTGAGTGCTGGAGCATTCACTTACAGGATTCCAGAAGAAAACACAGGTAAGCGGAATATCAATAGAGTCGTTTTGATTGAGAAGTAGCTACGGTATTGTTCGTGCTGTACCGTGAGCATATCGCGCCATCATCGTGCGGTATCCAAGCATTCTGATTGGTTGAGAAATGATTTCGCGCGCTGTGATTGGTTGAATATGTCTTCGAATCCGTACCGTGACCGTACTGTAGGTTTCCCAGTCATACGAAAACGGCTCTAAAGCATTACTTTGCCGTCAGTCCTCGGAGTAGTATAGAAATGGCATTTCCACAGCACGGCGTTAGAATTTGTTTAGGAGGGGAGGGGTGTTCTATTCCTTAGAGAACACCGCGAGCAGGAAGAGCCTGCTATTCCATGGCATCATGGTTGATTTCAATGATCGAGACTGACCACCAACTACTAATATCTGAAAAGGTCAGGAATTATCTAACCGGAAAGAAAGTTGGGACGGATTGGCGGGCGGAGTTCAAGATCAGGGTTTATATAACACTCTGTTGGGCTTGTATTGCTTATTTGCCCGTTGAGTTTAGAAATCACTTCGAGTATGAATACTAATTGTGTACATTTCGAAAACAACCACTTCAGAAATAAGGAGGCCTGCACCCGCAAACCAATTGTGAACATTTAATTTTGTTTCTTTGTCAATTGAAGCTTTTATTCTGAATGGACGATCACCATTTTCATGGTTTCAAGAGATTTTATTTATTTTTAAATACGAAAATTAAACCTCTGCCTTCTCCTCCTCGTCTTCCTCCTCCTCCTCCTTCTCCTCCACCTCCTCTTCCTCCTCCTCCTCCCACTCCTCCTCCCACTCCTCCTCCTCCTCTTCCTCCTCCTCCTCCTCCTCTTCCTCCTCCTCTTCCTCCTCCTCTTCCTCCTCCTCTTCCTTCTCTTCCTCCTCCTCTTCCTCCTCTTCCTCCTCTTCCTCCTCTTCCTCCTCTTCCTCCTCTTCCTCCTCTTCCTCCTCTTCCTCCTCTTCTTCCTCCTCTTCCTCCTCTTCCTCCTCTTCCTCCTCTTCCTCCTCTTCCTCCTCTTCCTCCTCTTCCTCCTCTTCCTCCTCTTCCTCCTCTTCCTCCTCTTCCTCCTCGTCCTCCTCTTCCTCCTCTTCCTCCTCTTCCTCCTCTTCCTCCTCTTCCTCCTCTTCCTCCTCCTCCTCCTCTTCCTCCTCTTCCTCCTCTTCCTCCTCTTCCTCCTCTTCCTCCTCTTCCTCCTCTCTCCTCCTCCTCCTCCTCTCCTCCTCCTCCTCCTCCTCCTCCTCCTCCTCCTCCTCCTCCTCCTCCTCCTCTTCCTCCTCTTCTCCTCTCCTCCTCCTCCTCCTCCTCCCTCCTCCTCCTCTTCCTCCTCCTCTTCCTCCTCCTCTTCCTCCTCCTCTTCCTCCTCCTCTTCCTCCTCCTCTTCCTCCTCCTCTTCCTCCTCCTCTTCTTCCTCCTCCTCTTCCTCCTCCTCTTCCTCCTCCTCTTCCTCCTCCTCTTCCTCTTCATCTTCCTCCTCTTCTTCCTCCTCCTCTTCCTCCTACTATTCCTCTTCCTCTTCCGCCTCCTCTTCCTCCTCCTCCTCCTCGTCGCGTCTAATTCCAAAACTGACTGTTAAAATATTCCTTTCTTTACCATCTGTAATCTTTCTCTGCCTATTTATATTCATTCACCGACCTCTTAGAGACGGAGCTACGTTTTGTTTTCAGGTACATATGAGGAAAATAATAAATAACTGGTATTTTCACTTGCAGAGTGGTCATTTGACCACAATGGAGACAAAAATAAGTATTTTCCTGGACCTGCCATGATCAACCAAGGTAAGATTCGTGCCGGCCGTGATTGGTCATGTTCAGCCAGAAATTATGTCTACTTCGTCAAGATTCCCAGCGGGAATATAATAACTATGTGTAACAAAGCACTTTTGCCCTCCTGTGATTTTTCTCCTCGAGGTATACTGATCATAGAACAAAGGATTGACTAATTGAAGAGGTGGCGATAGGGGATTTTCCCTTTGCTCTGAATTCAGTGTTCTAAATTAAGCTTCGAGGACGGGGACGCGAGGACGACGAAGTTCGAATAAAGTGTTTTGTTGTCTATTATTTTCATAATTGTTTCTTTATTCGTGTTTTTCACTAAATTTGCGCCATCTTTGATGGACAACATTGTCTTTTTGTGGTCCGGTTGACTAAAAACAACTATCTGCACAATACTAACGTTCTCGTTCTCTTTGCATCGTCAAACATAGGCATTTCACGTTGTAGTTTAGCACTCAACGCCTGGAGTTAAGACCAAATCGAGCTCATTTCCGCCTGATACATTCTGACAAGAAGTTATTGAATTTTGTAATTAGCGCTATTGTTTCTCTGCCGTCGTCCACACGTCCCCGTCCTCACCAGATTGATTCTGGCAGCAGATTCGCCAGCAGCAGATTCGAACAGCAGCAGATTGGAAGCAGCAGATTCGGATTGACGTCATTTTGACGTCACAGATTTTCGAATCTGCTGCTGGCTTGACAGCAGATTCACTAAGCAGGGGTAGGGAAGGGAATATGATTGTTTAACAGTTTGTACTGCAAACGAACACTAAGAATAGATTCAGCGTTGGAAACGGGTGATAAACATTACAAACTAGTGCCGCGGAGGCAAGATAGCCACAAAATATAAAGTAACTCAATGTGATGTGGATGGGCTTCCTAATAGCTGTATTAAACTTGTACATGACAACTGAGCTAACCATATCAAAGCAAACCACTGGTCTGCGTACTTGGTTGCAATTGAATGACCTTGGACAACTAGTAACGCAACACCGGATGTGTGATTACACAATAAATGTATGTCAATTATCAATGCTCAAACAAAGACAATCAAACATAACACGTGATGTCAAGGTTTAAAATATTTAAAATTCGTATTAGAATTACTTATTAGGCTCCTTCCACACTGTTTATGTTGTTTATGTTTGGAGTCTCCAGTATCGAAAGGTTAAAAGGTTTGAGCTGGCGTTTTTGTCTTGTTGTCGCTCTTCCCTTCCCTACCCCTGCTCAGTGAATCTGCTGTCAAGCCAGCAGCAGATTTGGAATTCTGTGACGTCAAAATGACGTCAATCCGAATCTGCTGCTTCCAATCTGCTGCTGGTCGAATCCGCTGCTGGCGAATCTGCTGCCAGAATCAATCTGGTCCGTCCTCGATGCTTAAAGTCCCTACTTTACTATTTATACACGTCCTATACTTGTAATTATCATAACTGAAGATGACAGCAGATTATAACTATGTAGTAATAAGTCAAAAACGTTCAAACAAAGTTTCGTTTATCTTTTAGCGAATATTATGTTAATGTGCATTAACACATGACACTTTTTCAGGGTTGTATATTGATGGTTTAGTTGACGGAGATATCATGACATCTGAACAGATGATAAATAGCGAAGCCCAAAGTAAAGTTAAAGATCAGCCTGAAAAGAGAAATGCTATACGATTTTATCGGTATCTTTGGATAGATAAAATCATCCCTTATGAAATCCATTCATCAGGTGGGTAATGAGGGTTTATCATGTAATTTCAAAACGTATACGACAAAAAATGATTATCATAGCTGGAAAGAGCTCGTTGAAATTAGTAAAAATGTGAAGTTTGGAAAAGATCGCTTCACAAATTGCGAAGATATGAATTTTCAAAAATCGAAATTTTGAGGGTTTATCATGTAATTTCAAAACGTATAGGACAAAAAATGATTATCATAGCTGGAAAGAGCTCGTTGAAATTAGTAAAAATGTGAAGTTTGGAAAAGATCGCTTCACAAATTGCGAAGATATGAATTTTCAAAAATCGAAATTTTGTATGAAAGCCTTTGTTGGAGGAAAGAGTTGCCTACCAGCGTAAATTTTCCAAAGGTTTTCATATAACATTTCGATATTTGAAAATTCATATCTTCGCAATTTGTGAAGCGATCTTTTCCAAACTTCACATTTTTACTAATTTCAACGAGCTCTTTCCAGCTACGATCCAGTTTTGAAATTACATGATAAACCCTCATTAACAAAAAAACACAAAAAAACAATCAAATTGAGAGAGCATCAAAATTAAAGCTTGACTTAAAACTGTGAATGTTAATGGCTGGTCACATTAAAGCCAACGCTGTTCACTGGTTCACTGGTTCCGAATTCCGAAGGTGGATGAGGCTAGGTTGACTATTGTAAATTTGCTAATCATCTATGGTCGGAATAGCAAATTATGTTCCAATGTTTCTAGATGTTGACGATTCTGTCCCGATATCACATGAATATTTTTACTAAAAGTAATATGTAATTGTGTTTATGTTTCAGTACACGACATCGTGTCCTTAATCAAGGACGCATTCAAGTTTCTCAGTAGAAATACCTGTTTAAAATTCGTTCCAAGAACCACTCAGACGACATGGATCAAATTCATCAGGAGAGTAGGGTAATGTTTGAAATATGGTAACACTATATTACAATATTAGTAATAATAATATAGTAATATCATTGGCGACATAAGCACACAAACAACATACACAGACTCAGTAATGCATTGCTCATTAACGGTGCTTGTCTGGCACAGCTATTCCATAAATGGTGTCCTGGGTATGTTGCTTGGCTTTAGGGTCGAGCGCGCCAGGTTTCCTGTGGTAAAACGATTTGAATTCCAGATATGCATAATTTCCTAGCTTGCGGCATCTTTAAACATCAATCAGTCAGTGTTGCATGTTCAAGTTCAATATTATATATTGCCAGTGCAAACTGTCAAATAATGTTACCCTCTTGAAATAAAGTTTATTATTATTATCATCATCATCATCATCATCATTATTATTTTGATTATTATTATTAATATTAAAATATTATTATTAAGTCTCTTTTTCATTGTTTTAGCTGTTGGTCATATGTCGGACGTCGGTACAAAACAGGAGGTCCTCAAGAAATATCACTTGGTGATAGCTGTAAACTACAGCCAATCGTCCTGCACGAGTTAATGCATGCCTTGGGTAGGAACCAGATACTTATTATACTGATTGGTACCTACTGTAGTGCGTCCTATCCAGACTGGAAGCAGCCTCCTAAAAGGCCGAGTAAACCAGGCAACATAATCGTTGAACTTGTCGCGCAACGTCGTTCCTTGTGACTTGTCAAATATACACCTATTTCAAATAACGTTGTCGCGTTCAAAGCAACAAGCGTCAAGCCAAGACCGAAGTGAATGCTGGTTTTGTGTTGGCAATTATTTAAATCACAATTGTTTCCATAAGGACTAATTACAAAATGTGAACATTTCCACGTGCTTGTTTGCATATCACACTTCGTTCCATAGAAAATAGGTCTGATTTGAATAATTTGCCAACACAAGACCAGCATTCACTTCGGTCAAGGCTTGACGCTTGTTGCTTTGAACGCGACAACGTTATTTGAAATAGGTGTATTTATTATATTGGTACCTGTGCCTGCTATCCAGACTTGAAGCAGCCTCCTACAAGGCCAAGTAAACCAGGCAACACTGATAATTGTGCAAGTTTTCGCGCAACGTTGTTTTTTGTGTGACTTGCCATGGGAAATTTTGTTACAACAATTATCTGACAAAGTGAATTATAAAATAATTTAGATATAACGCGCGCTCTGATTGGTTAATTACCATGTTGATATGAGGCTATGTAAACATGGTTCATGACCTTGAACAACCTTGAAGCGATGCAGTGGATTTGATTGTAAAAATAACTGACCACAAATGTATTTTTTTCTGTTGTCAAACATGTTTTATTTACTAAACAAAAGCCATAGAATTACAGTTTTTCTTGTTTAGTTAAGTTCAAGTTCTATCTAGATGTGATTTTGATGATTTTAAACCGAAAATTAAGTAATTTTGCAAGAATTGAGCTTCAAGTTCATTCAAACTCGGCCGGCAAGAAACTCGACGAATCGTCCAATTATTTCTGTCCACAATAACGAAGAAAACTAAATATAACGGCTCAGTTTTCTCAATCACATACTAACCATTTTGTAAGTTATACTTAGCTACGCATTAGTCTTATATTTTTTCAAGTGTACGACTGAAAATATCAAGAAAAGATAGCCGTAAGCTTATTTATACTCACAAAAGAGTAAAAACAGAGCGATTCTTGTAGCTGCACGGTGGGTTCGCTAGAACATTCATATCTCTAGTAAAATATGTCAAAGAGAAAAAAACATCTTCAAATGTCTCAGAAACGTCCATCGTTTATACATTCTTGTCGAGAAAAGCGACGAAAAGATTCAAAAATACGACAAAAACTGTGGATATTTGGCTACCTGACTTCGTGCTCCATTCATCAAGATGTCAAATATTTCAGAAAGTTTGACGACTCTTCGTCATTGATCGTGATTCGGCTCAGCTTTTCTCACTTTTCTTCGTGTTTCGTGTTCACAGGATACAAAAACAAAGTGTAACAAGCATTCTTCTGCAATTTTCTGACAGAAAATAGCATTCTTCAAATCGTTTTTCGTGTCAAAACAGTAAACTAAACAAATAAAAGTTGTCGAGTCGCCTTGCCATTTTGATTTCTTTCGTGAGATTTGATTGGATGATAGGCGATTTCTGACGCTTTTCAGGAGAATTGAAATTTTGATCCATCGGGAAAGATTTGTCACAAGTAGTCAGCTAGAATTTCTCTGGCACGCCCCCACATTCTAGTACATACAAACATGGACTCAAATTCAAGGTTTTTTGCAATTTTCCTCGTAAAAATGCATATAGCTAAAAAGTTAACGACGGATTTAGTTTTTTTGATCTTTCGTGGACCATATTATTTGGTTATAATTGAAATTCGATGCAAAAAAGTACCGTATTTTTTTAGTTGAATGGGTCTACCTTACAAGAGAATTGGCGTGACATGACCTCAAACTGGCCTGTCAGCCCACATAAATAGCTTTTATTGAAACTACACAGGCCTAGTCACGAAATTAACTACGGATTAGCATAGCCCGCACTTTTATGGACATTTTGATACCAAATACATGTTAGTTCGTAAAATTTTCGCACCGTATTTCGGCCAGTTTTTATAGAGTCCTATACAGAGTATATACACAACAGCCTCGAAGCTCTTCCTAGTATTTATATCTATTGATCATTGTATTATTTTGACTCGATGTAAACTGCTGGGCATTCAAAAATATGATGTGTCAGGCTTCTCTGGTGTTGTTAGTATGACTATTGATAACAGCTTGTGCCTTCGCCGTTGCACAAACAAAACTGATGAATCTGAGGGAACTGATAGCGGGTGGAAATACTCAATGCAAAGCAGTAGTGAACCCTTTTTCCATGCACAATTAATGTATCAAGTAAGTGTTATATATGTCGATGTATTAATCAGATCTAATCACGGCATGAAATTATAAAAGCAATAATCTATGACTGATTTGGGGATTTCGTGGAGGGGGAGGGGAGGGGGTCAAGCGAAAAAATAAATTTTATATTATATTAATATTATATATAAATATATAATATTAATATACCGAAGTGAAAAACAATCAGAAACTGACAGGAAAAAAAGAAGAATAAGAATTCGAAGGGATTCGCAGGGGCTAGGGCCGAAAAGACCAAATGTTCCAATTTGTAGGCAAATCTTTTCCGATGCTAAAATCTCGCGTAAATAAAGTAGTTTTACGAAAGAAATCCTTGTAGTTATTTTATAAAACAAATAGAAAACGTTTTCCCGTATTTACATAGCCTGATATAAACACTCGGGAAAGTTTGGGAGAAGTCTCGAGCTCTGTGTAAAACCTCGCCGGAGGCTCGGTTTTACACAATAGCTCTCGACTTCTCCCAAACTTCCCTCGTGTTTATATCAGGCTATGTAAACACGGGAAACGTTTTCTATTTGTTAACTATAATTTTACTTTCTACAATAAGCTTTGTTTTGCGCTCTTGAGTTGTAAAAAATATAATCGCAAATTTGATTAGGATTCGTATAGGAAAATGTGCTCTTCCCATCCAATGCATTTTCGAAACAAAAATCTTATAAAACGGTCGATTTCATTTTTAATGTCATTTCTCCTGTGTCAGACATTATGAGCTGAAACTCCGCCCTTTTACTAATTTCGAGCTGCTGTTTTCATTTGTGGATCGAGTTCACTACTGTACTGTCACTGGCTGTTCACTGACAACACTGTCCGATTTAATTAAATAAAGGGGTTGGGTCACGTGACCTCTTAGTTCAAGTGGGTTGCGTTGCAGGTTGCGCTCTTGGGCGACAGTTTGCGCAAATGCGCTCTACAACTTGCAACGCAACAATGTTGCCCAACAAGTTTCACAACGTTGTTTCTCGATTTTGCTTGATATGATTAACAATAGACCTCTTTAGCTTCGTATGTAAATTGCCCATTTCAGATCATGTGATGTAAACATGGTGTTCTCTGGAGAATTGGTCCTTTCAATATGAACGAATAAATTTCAGAAATAGAAAGTAACATAATCTCCAGAGAATATCATGTTTACATCACATGGTTTGAAATGGGCAATTTGCATACAAGCTAAAGAGGTCTATTCCGTAGGATTGACATGAACTAGTTTGTAATAAAATGTTTATAATGTTTATTTTTATTTATTTTTATTTTTTATTTTTATGTTTATAATGTTTGTATTTCATATTTTGTAGGATTTCTTCACGAGCACCAGCGACCTGATAGAGAAAAGCATGTGGTAGTATATTGGGAAAACATTGTATCAGGTACACGATAATACTAAGAATACAATAAAGAAGAATTAAAATTCTAAGAATTACTAAGGCCTGGTTCACAGTTACTAGCATAATATTTGAGTTTGCTATTCTAACTGGATGGTCTAGCTACTGATATCAATAACTGAAATTATTTTTGTTCTTTATAGGGCGCTTGGTAAGGTATTTCGAACCCTATTCAGCTGACCTGGTAGATTCTTTAGGCGTAGACTACGACTACCATTCAACCATGCACTATTTTGCTAGAGACTTTTCAAAGAATAACAAATACACCATGACAGCAATAGACGATCCTCTTAACAATAAACTTATCGGACCGAACGCTTGGCCATGGGGATTAACAGCACGGGATATTGACAAAGTTAATGCTCTCTACTCGTGCAGTCCTAGTAAGTATCGTTCATAAGTGATATATTACATTATTATTATATAGCACAGATACTACGCGCGCTCTTATAATTATTGGTCAATTAGCTGGCCGTAACTTCCCAAGCTATACAATAAACATGTATATAAGAGCAGCTGTACTGTACAGTACTGTTGCGAATATACACCTATTCCAAAAATCGTTGTCCCCGCCGAAAGCAACCATACCCAGAAATCAGAGACATGCCTGGTCGCGCAGCTCATTATTCATAAGCTTTTCGTACATTTACATATCAAAGAGAAATGGTAGAAATGTATGGCAAAACATAGAAAATCAGAAATATCTGAAGAACTAAACTTCGGATGCAAACTCCCGATAGCTAATTCACAAGTTTAATGTTTTGGGTGCTCGAATCGAGTACACTTCTTACAATCAAGCGAAAATAAAGTATGACAAAATCGATTTCAAAAATCGCTCTCTCAACAACATCTCACCTCTGTCATTTACTGTAAAAGGCCGCCAAATTGAGTAAATTCCTAAAAGTTGGAGTCCGGTAGCAGCTTCGTCGAGCGTGGTACACACTTTCCCGATAGCCAGTTCGAAAGGACATCATCTAAACTCACAGAATATCACACTTGTTTGGCCATAAATTCCACTTCTAATATGACAAAGTCCAGCCAAAGATAAGCTAAATTCCACTTCCGCCGATACAGAAGCATACTGAGTAAATATACTGTTTTCACCGTTGTTTTTCACTCGATGAAACGCTTCTGTCAAGATTATTTGGATCGCCATGTTTGCATAAGTAGCCTGGCCTGTTAGATTACACAGGAAACCCAGAGATAGTTAGCTGAGTTAGGCTCAAAAAGCGAGAAATAGGAGAGACGATGGAGGGGAGGGGGTTCAACTTTGGGCTTCCTGTGGTAAATGCCATTTTCGTATCTTTTTGCTAAATTTGCAATTATTTTAAAATGTAGAGGATGTATGGTCAATATCGCTTCACACTATTAGTTTGTGATTCAGATTTCACATAGTTTACATGAATTTGAGCATAATCTTTTGATTCTGGGTAACTCCGCTGACACAAATAATCGTAGACGCAAAATGTCTCTGATTTCTGGCAATGAAGCAAGAAGTTGACGACCGCAAAGGGCATTGGGACTTTCTCCATATTCATTTATACATCCGTAGACATTTTGACAACATGCATTTTCAAATCGCCGAATAGTTTCAAATGATTGCTATTTTAAAAACGCTCGTAGGGATAGTACCACGGATAAATAAATTGATGAGGATATCCCAAAGTTCTTTGCGGTCGTCAGCTTATTGTTTGTGCTTTCGGGCCGGACAACGATATTTGGAATAGGTGTATATTGTATATTGCTTACCAAATGTATAAATATATAAAATAAGATACAAGTAAGTTTGGCTGAGAAAATCGCTAGACTTTTCATTTCATAATTCGATAGTGAGGCTTAGTTTTTAATGCCGATTTTAGTTAAAATGCGCTAATTGTAAAACACTTAATAAATTATGACAAATGCGACCTCTATAACTCCGTAATGCGAATCTCAAATCACATAGCATAAAAAAATGTCATTTCTTATGTGCACTTTAAAGCCTGGTCCTTACTAGCGACATGAGCATAAGCAACATACGCAGAATCAGGACACCATGTACATGGGCGGATTTAGGGTGAGGCGAAGGAGGAATTTCGAATACCTTTTCTGCCCAAAAAAATATTTAAATTTGGCTGAAGCCAATGTCCAACCTGAACACCCCCTCCCCCCCTTTGCAAAATCTCTGGTTCCGCCCCAGATATATGCACCACCGTTAATGAGCACTGACATTACTGAGTCTGCTTATGTCGATAGTGAGGACCAGGCTTAAGGTGATGCGATCGTGCAATGCTGTGGTGCTGTATGACTAATCTCACTTTCAATTGTTATAGAATGTGGTCCATCGATATCTCTTGGTGCAGAATATGGAGGGTTTCTTCCAGATAAAAACTTCACAGCTTCTACGTCTCTTGATAAAGATACTCACCCGTCATCTGGCCGTTTATACTCTAACTCTTCTGGGTGGTGTCCAGCAGCTTCTAATAGCAGCGATGATTACATTCAGATAGACTTGGGTGTCTTGAAGTATATATGCTCTGTGGCTACCCAAGGAAGTCCTGTATTTGGTGCTTGGGTTAAGGATTATACCATACAGTATTCGGAGGATAATGTAAGGTGGAAAAAAGTGACAGAGAATTATAATGAAAAGGTGAATGATTAACCGTTTGCACAAGAAGTTGGGTGCAAGTTTGTGAGCGAATATTTATTTTGCTCTTTGCCGGATCCAACATAACGTGGGATCGATAACGACAAAAGCAGAGAAAGATTGAGTACATTTACTCGTTATTGAGTGACATATAAATATTTCGAATCTGAAAGAAAAGACAAGTTGTACACTTCGCACAGAAAAAAGGGAAGGGTTCTGCCCAAGCCATATTCACCCATGTAATCAGGCTTCTGTGTCTGTAAAGAAAGCTCAGACAATGCAGTATCTATTTTAAAAACTTTTGAAATACCGGCTGATGAACATATACATCATTTTTCCAGGTGTTTATTGGAAACGTCGATGCTGACAGTGTTGTGAACAAGACCCTACCATCACCTATTAGAACGCAATACATACGATTTTATCCCCAGAAAAAACATGGTTCACCATGTATGAGAGTTGGCGTCTATGGCGGAGGTATGGTAATGTAACATATTGCAGTTCTTATATACACCTATTTCAACTAACGTTGTCGCGTTCAAAGCAACAAGCGTCAAGCCAAGACCGAAGTGAATGCTGGTTATGTGCTGACAATTATTTAAATCACAATTGTTTCTATAAGGACTATTTACAAAATATGAACATTTTCACGTGCTTGTGTGCATATCACACTTCGTTCCATAGAAAATAGGTCTGACTTGAATAATTTGCCAACACAAAACCAGCATTCACTTCGGTATTGGCTTGACGCTTGTTGCTTTGAATGCGACAACGTTTTTTGAAATAGGTGTATACAGCTACAGTCAACTCTCCGCTAACGGACACTCGTAAGCGGACAGCTCTACTTACGGACACCTTTTCAAATCCCCGTTTTACCTTCCAGTCAAACTCTGTATTTACACATTCCCGTAAGCGGACACTCTCTCGTAAGCGGAAGCGGACACTTTTGAAAATGAAAATTGGATTTTTATTTTGTTTACGCTCTCTCGTAAGCGGACACACCATATAATAATGGACTTTCGGCAATGGAATTTGTCTTTAATTTGCAATAAATCAACAAAAATATGACCTTTTACAGAGCAACAGAACAGTGGGGATCGGTTTTGTCAAATCTCCATTTGTCCGCGGGGAAGCAAGGTGTACGGTTCAGTTGCTATTTTTCTCTACCGATTAAAACGTAATTAACTCTCCCGTAAGCGGACATCCACCCTATTTTTCTTTGGTGTCCGCTTACGGGAATAGTTCTCATAAGCGGACAGCTCTACTAACGGACACTTTTTTTAATTCCCGAGGGTGTCCGCTTACGAGAGAGTTGACTGTATTTCAAAAAAGGTTGGTGCCAGTTTTGTTGCATCTTCCATCTTGCATGTTGCATACCAAGCCCGAAATGTATTGTGGATCATATGTAAATAATGTCAGCATGCACATACAGAAGAAAATATGCCGGCTTCACATTGCGAAGATAAAGTTTGGGAAAATTCCCAGAGTCCATATTGTTGTAACCTTTCGCTGACTCCATTCACATCGCCCATAGTGCATTTCGGGCTTGGTATGCAACATGCAACATGCAAGATGCAACAAAACCTTCACCAACCTTTTTTTAAATAGCTGTATAGCTCATTTCACATTGTCTCAATGCGCTTTCAACCATTTGAAGAGTCAGTTAAAAGGTCTAGCCATTTCAGTGATGATTGAAAGAAAGGCAGCACCTTTCTTCTCAACTTCTCAATCATTTTAGTGTAGAACTTAGAAAATTGTAATCACGATAGTGGCGCTGGACTAATATTGATAGTTGAACTGCACACTATACCCAATAGACAGAGAGATAAAAAACCTTAACCAATTAGCTTGAAATTAATTAAGTTGATAAAGATCGGAAAATGAACGATTGACAAACTACACGAGGTTGGAAAAAGCGTTTGCTCTAAATACGTTACTGCCGGATCCATTGCAAGAATCGATACGTCACAAACAGACTTACAGCGTTCGATAAAAGTCCGCGAACACTTTAGTTAGTTCTACAGTGACCCCCTTTCCCCAAATACGGAAATGGGTGAGGGGGCTGTTCGCGGTACTTTTGTCGACCGCTGTACGTCATGCTTGTTTTTGCCATCCAGTACAAATGATAATATTATGATGTTAATCCTCTTCCGTGACATGCAGTTGTAAATTCAAGACTGAGTAGTTGGTCGTCGTGGACACCATGTCACAGATTCTACTGCAAGAAATCAAGGCAAAGGTTTTGTGCATCGATGAACAAATCTGTTGATTGTCCTACTGTTAATGCTCATGGAGTTGAAAGCCAAATCATCAACTGTACGCACAAAGAATGTACAGGTAATACTGATTGTGGCGAACTGTATTTCAATGAACACATCATTGCTCCCTGCTCCCTGCTCCTTGCTCCTTGCTCCTTACTCCTTGCTCCTTGCTCCTTGCTCCTTGCTCCTTGTTCCTTGTTCCTTGCTCCTTGCTCCTTGCTCGTAAGTCCTTGCTCCTTGCTCGTAAGTCCTTGCTCCCTGCTCCTGCTCCTGCTCCTGCTCCTGCTCCTGCTCCTGCTCCTGCTCCTGCTCCTGCTCCTGCTCCTGCTCCTGCTCCTGCTCCTGCGTACTTTCATGAACCAATCAAATTACGTATTATATATAAGTTATTTTATAACACCTCGATCTGATAACTCGTTTATTTTTCAATTCAGCGCCCATCGATGGTCACTGGGGTCGTTGGTCTTCGTGGAGTTCCTGCAGTGCAAACTGTGGCCTAGGAACCCATTCACGAACGCGTCCTTGTGACAACCCTGCTCCACGTTTTGGCGGGAAAAATTGCACAGGAAGAAGTATAGAACCTCGTACGTGTAGAAATAAGTGGTGTGGAATGGGTGAGTAATGTAGTAATGTTTTGATTACAAAACACAAGAGGATATTATTTATGTGAATTTATTTATGCCAAGCTTTCGGACAGCACTGTGTCCATCTTCAGGGCTGGTGAAAATGATTACATCATACGCGAGCTATTGATATTTATAAAATTATATAACTAAGAGACTAAACGAAAACACATTGTCCGAAAGCTCGGTATTTTAAATAAATTCACGTGGTTGAAACAGTACTGATTCAATGAATACTCCCACTTATAAAGGCATCCCGGGGGGGGGGGGGGGGGGGGGTACTCCCTTTATCCAAGTGGTAGGGGTGATCGGCGGTCGGTTTTGAAAACGACCCCTAAAAGGTACACATAAATTAAAAGAGCTGTTGAAGCCATGTTCATTTCGACCCATAAAAGGTACGACCATATATGGCGAAAAAGTGATTGTGTTGATCTCCTATACACCGGCAGGAGCCCATAAGTAGGAGCGTCCATGCTCCATACTGGGTCTATGTCACAGCGTTTTCACAAGTGTGGTTATTTTTAGAACAGTTTTTCCGCGAAAGAAGGTCATTTGACCAATCAGAGAACGTTTCCGGTATGACGGTTGCATTTCTGGTTTCACGACAAAAATAAAATGGCGGACAGACCCGAATAGATGTAAAAATAACAGTCAGGATTATCCAGTTTTCTTTGTGTCTGATTCCTAATTTTATCATACCAACAACTTCCCGGGATTCCATAGGCCGCTACTTTGAACCTTGACCTAAAATTCTAGACTGTGTTTCCCGAAGTGAACGTACAGGATTTGAATTGAAGTGCTGGCCAGGCGCCGTTTCGTGGCAGAGTTTCGTGGATAGATAATGTGAACGCGTGTTTCCTGAACATAAATATCAGTTCCTGTTAACTTCACGGAGAAATACAAACGTATTATGAAGCGTTGTACCTCTGCCGACGTTAGAAAACCAAAGTTAAAGTCAAGTAAGGTCCACTGAAAGCGATAGTTCTTCGCGAGACCATGGTCATGTTGATTCTGTTGATGCCGATGGTTCACAGCACGGCTTTATACTTCAATCAGTCAAAAACCTCTTACGTACTGCGATTCTCAGTATTATGCGAACTCAGACATTTACAGTTCACTTGGCTTGTTTGGTTTTTCGCTTCTGTCAATCAACGTGATGAAAAAATCAGAAAACTTAAACATAAAAGCCAGAAGATCCACCACATGGAAACCAAATCAGTATGATTTTGAGCTAAAATATGGAACATTTGATCGAAGAATGCCGTATTTAGTTTTGAATTTGTTTGAGTTTTGACTTTGATTAATTGACAAGTTTCAGCCGACTGTTTGAATGTCTGAGTTCGCATAATACTGAGTACCGCAGTAAGAATAGATTTAAAAACAAAGTAATTTTGAGTCAGTTTCGCTCAACTTTATATTGACAGTGAAGCGTGTGTAAATAATAAGCTTACTTGACTCAGTGAAGCCATTAAATTAAACATCAAAACTTGAATGAAGCGTGTTTTTATTAATATATTTCAAATCAGACTCACAAAAAATATTCACAATCCATTTTTAAGTCATTTTAGGTAACAGAAAAGACACAACAAACACGCTTACTTTCAACAATCTTATTTGTAATTTGTACTCTTGTCGCTCATCATGCAGCAGTCAGCGAATTTGTTTTTGAATAGCCTTGTCTTCAACCTCCACAACGATAATTACAAGATACCACTAAACCACATCCAAGAATAAATTGAATAGCTTAGCCGGACGAAAATATGTCTGAAAGTCTTCGGTGCATCCACGCTACAACAGCTTCTCAGTCGGTCCTTTCGTGTTCGAGTTCTTCGAACCACTTGCTTTGGATTCCTTAGGCTTAGAAGCACAATCGTCACCACTATCACTTTCAAGTGATTCTGATGTACCGGCCGAATGACTCATTACTGCTCTCACTATCACTAGACGATTCGTAGTTTAGTTAACTTGAAGAATCTCTTTGTCGCTATCAGATGCCATCTTTATTTTACCTGCCATCTCATCAAAATTCATAAAAAACGTCATACCGGAGACGTTCTCTGATTGGTCAAAATTCGCGGGAAAACTGTTCTAAAAATAACCACACTTGTGAAAACGCTGTGACACTATCCAATACCGTATGGACGCTCCTACTTATGGGCTCCTGACACCGGCCGAAACCGGCCGTAAACATCGATACTGCTTTGAAAAATTCTAACTTTCTGAATTTTCGTAACATCGATCTCATGACCAGTTATTAGTGACAACTAGATAACTCTTCAAATTTTAACTTCAAGTAAACTGACTTACAGGTCCGATTACTGGGCACTAGTTCAATTTATTTTTCGTAGAAATAAAAAATGCGCGTTTTTGACGCAATTTTACACCTCGAAAATGAACGACATTTGACTTGGATTTTCTTCCAAAATACATCCTTGCGAAACAAAACGCCACTTTCTCGGAAAACTTCCATCTCTCTTCTTCATATAGTCATTAATTATTCCCTCTCTCTTCCTTAACTCGCCGAACTCCCAAGAAGAAAGACAGCACACGTGAAAATGCGAGCCCACGGGCATTCAGAACTGTCAAGATTTCCATGGAAACCCCTTATTTGGAATCGAAATTTCCTATGGCGTGATTAGGTCCAGAAAATCGCTAAAAAACTCAAAATAACTCAGGAGCGAATGGGTTAATCAGTGACTGAACAACATCTTTCTGCTGTTCTTTCATGTTTGTTCAATAAAGAAAATAAACTAGTCGTTGCATTTGCAAGTGAAGTGCTGCGAAAAAATGCAGTATGGTGTTGCTTAAATGCTAACACTATAACAATCTGGTCATAGACAGAGAGCTAGACTTTCAGCAGTCAGTGATCACTTTTATTCTCACCATTGCATAAAGTAATAATAATATAACTTTATTTAAACACGGTGGACCCATCAGGATTTTACAAAGAAATATGATAAAATTGTAAATATCCCATTATAGCTAAAGCTATTTTTTCGATAATTAGTGCGAGGAAATGGTATAGTAAGTTTGTACTGATATGCAGTAATTAATACAAATATGGATTCTATATACAAATGCTAACACTATAATAATGTGGTCATTGACAGACAGCTATAGACATGTACCAGCACTAAAAGCATGCAATACTTTGCACTATTTATGTTGCACACTGTTAATTTGTACTCTACTGATATGCAGTAATTAATACAAATATGGATTCAATGAAATAGAGAATTGTGTTTGGTGTATATTATATACAATGTTAATACTGGCCAGATATCAGGAAAGATGTCGAAGCCTCATAGCACACTTGTAGAAGATAAAAGTACATCAGGATGGATCGTATAATTTGATTCAGTAGTTGCCTCAATGCCAATGGCAATGGCATATGGGCCGGATTGGTTTGACGAAGACCAACGAGCTCGATCAGGTAGATACATGTAGGTCAGCGACAGCATCGGGGATACTAACTGTGTCTTTCAAAAGCATTCAAGTACATGCTGTCTCCTTCGGTAAACCGGCTCTGATCGACTGTAGAAGTATAAACTTAAGCTTATGTACTTCATTGTGGATACTGGATGTGACTTCATTGTGGATACTGGACGTGACTGAGCACTGACAACTCATAAAAGAACATTGTCTTCCCCTTGAAATGTCACTAAATTGTTCATGACCCTGACGAATGCTTCCAACAATGAATAAAGTTGCATTTGACATAATAGATTTGTAGAAAACAAACACTTTCCTGGCTTGAATCAGCGAAAAATAAACGATACTCCAACCAGTATAAATATAATCGATTGAACGTGTTGTGAGTGTGCGCTGATCAAAAGTACCGTGGCTCACAAAATCATCTCCACAAATAAACACACAAACTCCGTGAAATGCAGTCTCGACTCTCGCCGCATCCACATAAGTGCCCAGATCCTACACGACCACACATGACACAGGAACTCCGTCACGATTAGTTTCGCTGCTCGCCTGGAGGCTCGCAGCAATAATAATTGACCCTAAAACTGACTTTTGAGTCGGAACCCTAAAAGGTACGCACAGGAAATATTTTCAACCCTAAAAGGACCGCCGATTACCCCTACCATTTGGACAAAGGGAGTACCCCCTCTCCCCGGAACCCCTCACCCCCCCGGAAAGGCATTTTGGATTTAACATTTAAAATAGCTTATATGTCATATCTATATGATTAACAAACGTACAATAGCTAGATTAATCTGTTGCGTAACATATTTTAGGTGCCGATGGATGCAGTTTTACGCATGATTTGTGTTCGTGGAGTCAAGACCCGTTTGTTGATCTACCCTGGACACATTCCGAGTATAAAACCTTTGTACCGTTTATAGGACCGTCAAGAGATCACACAGCACCTAATGATTCAGGTCAGTACAGTCAAATTAAGCGGTTACCCTCGGGAAATAGCCAACTGACCGCTTAATATAGGTGATCCGGCGCTTAATAATAATGGGCAGGTTTCTAAATTTGAGCTGGTTGAGTTTCAGAGTCGATACGCAAGTAACATGCATTGGCTTTCTAAGTTGGTGTTTGTTGCTCTCGCTACACCGTACTGATGAGTTCCAAAAGAACGAAACAGCTGTCTACGGTTGCCGATCCTGGCTCTCTCTTGCTCTATCATGTTGGTGTTGTGTTAAGCTTTTTATTTCTACGTAGTATCAGCCTTTCTTGAATTTCATGTTTGCCATATGTATAGCTGATTAGATCTTTTACAGATCCTACGTATACCTACAGCATTTTCGTTCACGGTTCCCTCTTTCAAGCTTAATAAAGGTCAAGTTTACAGGGACCAACTTCCGGGAATTTGAGTGAAAGTCACCACAATAACCGGCAATAACAATCACAAACGGTCTGAAAGCCTAAAGCCGATACTGGTGCCAAAGCCGATCAAATAAATAAACATTACTGCAGATATTTATATAGTAATGTCCAGTTCAACAGAAGCTTGGTTTAAATGATGTCCTTCAAGCTGTCAAATATCACTGAATCAACAAGTCGTCACAGTGAAATTACAAATGCTGTGGCCTTTTATTCTTTTTATAATAAATTCGCACAGAACATTCAAGTAGCATAGGAGGGACCGCACGCGCCGGGTTATAATATATTCGGGATAAAGGGATAAGGGATATTCGGGATAAATATGAATAATTGATGGGCTCTATAATATATTCGGGATAAACATCCAAAATGCAACAGGAAAGGGGTGGGTGGGGATCTATTGTTTCGAAGAAGACTTAAAAATTAGCCTCCGTAATTCCAGTCACTCATCTATAGCCAGTAAACGAATCCAAACGAAGTATCAAGAAGCTCTGAACAAGATGGAAGGCACTCCCAAATGTTTATGTGGAGTTCCAGCAAAATCGAATAAAACCAAAACTGGGGGAGTATGGTTTCGCTGTGGAAAAAAGATCGATTTCGCTGTTGAAAGAAAAAAGGAACTGGTCCATCGTGAACTAGGATGCAATCTACGAATGTCCCAAGAAATGATCCAAGAACTTAACATCGGTGAGGATGGTTTTGAATTCAAGAAGGATACTCCAAAGTGTAAATATCACCGTTTGTACGCTAAACTTGTTCGAGTCAACGATCCAGAAAAAGAGAACTATGGCCGTTTCATAGTAGCTCAGTTGAAGTCAAAGCAAAAACTTCGGACACAACATTTACTATGGAACTGAGAAGTGGTCTAATTCTTCCTCCTTGGAGCCCAGCAAAGAAAAGGAAACACACAGCTGCTGAACAGGAACCCAAGAAAATCAAGCTGGATACGATAGGCGATCTCTGTGAACGACTGAAAGAATTAGATGTATGTGTATGGTCAAGAAAACTACAAGAGGTCAAATGTCTGTTCCAATTCCTATTTTATGAACTTTGCAAGTTGCTTGGAGGGCAAGAACAAGCACGACGGTGTGGAGAGCAGAATTGGGAGATGGCTCCTTTCAGAAATGGCGAACAGATAGTAGATAGCACGTTTTGGCAGAATGTGTTGGTTTCGGTTCGTATTCGTATGAAAACAATCTATCCAGAAGATAAACTTTTGGACCTGATCCCAACTGTAATGGAGCAAGAGTATTCTATCGTCCCAACCCACCCTGAATACAAAGAGATGAAAGAATGTTTGGAAACCTTTGTCAAAGAGCTCTTCAATTCCATGAGTTTTTACAAGATGAGAGAACTATCCAACGAAGTCTCCCTCCTGCATGAGCGAACAATTTTTGTTCGTGACAAAAAACTGTACCTCAGTACTATTGCAAGAGCATTGTCAGTGGAGTGCTTTATTAAAAAAGATATCGACACCTATCCTTGGGAACAAATGTTGAAAGAAGAGAAGAAATATTGTTCTTATTTTCCCGATATTGATGGTGGAGTTACAGTACTAAGGTTTCCGTATGTGGTATTTACTGCATCGGGTTCCTACGATTTTAAAATTTTGGAAACAGGGGAACGATTCTCGAGCTCTTCACGTGATGCTCGAGAAGCGCTATTGCAACACAAAAGCAGAAGCCAATACTCTTTTGAAAACAGCGGCACCAAAACACTATTTCAACACTTAACTGTATTCCAACGCAGGAAGGAAAGACCTCTTTAGTTTGAACTGTCTGACCTCTTTATGGTTAGTTTTTTGTAACTTAAATGTTTAATCTCGACTGATTAAACTTCAAATTGAATGTAAATATTCACCAGTATATTTTGTAAATAAAATTTGTTATACATCTCAAACTTTGGTAATTGCTTGGAACTATTTTCTGTTATTGAGTAAAAGCGGCAAATTGATTTTCAAAAGATGCGCGCAATTTGAATAATTAGTCACAGTTCTACTGAGTTCGATTCATATATACCAGAGCTCAAGCAATGTATAAAACACTAATGCGATTAGATATATATCTTTGAATATTTCTCATGCTATGAGGCGGATTTAGCAATAAAAACATTGACAAAATGTTGGTTTTCAACAAGAAGTTTATTTAACCACTGCAAAGTAAGAATTACATGCGTTGATCAAGCCGCTATATTTCAATTTATTTCATAGCAGTTATATTATAACTTGTACACAGGGTTCGCATTGTGTTCTAGAATAGGCTGTTTGTGGAAGAGTTTATTCAGCAGAACTTTCGTTGATGTATTGCTGCCTCTGTTGCTTCTTCCCATCCAAAGCCTTCTGTGTCCATAAGATTCTGTTTTGTTTCCATTACTTTTCGATATTCAGCATTTTTCTTTAATCCATGCATCCATTTGAGATATTCAAATAAAACAGCTCGTAGCTCTTTTCTGTATGTCGGTACCAAGTCGTTACTGACTTTGATTTTAGCACTGGTTTCTGCATTTTCGCCAGCTTGTTCATAATTATCAACTAAATGTTGCCATTTGTTCTCATGGCGTTCTATTGCTTCTATCTGAATGCGTTGCCACACACTTTCTTCAACTCCATCATTACTGTCGTTTGAAGACTCCGATGTTGTTGTGTCCTGTGACTGACTTCCAACTGAACCTTCACTTCCCTGAGTACTATCTAAACTGGATTCTTCATCCTGGTAATGAGCGGACATGGTGGCTGTGTTAGTTCTCTCTTCCTTTCTCCTCTTGACTCAAATGAACTAGTTTTTATAGCGGCTCCTTCTTTATACATTTAACACAGGCGAGGTCACCAAGCACAGGAATATCATTTACCATGATAAATAAGCCCCACCCCAACTGGTGCTCCATGCATGCATGCTTTAATTGGTTTTATGGTAGATGCAATTACACAGATAAAAGTTGCCTTGACAGTGTGGACATACTGTTTTGGGATATCGTTTGTAGCATTCAGGCAGTAGACAATCTACGAATTCGAAGCGTCTGGTAGTACAGCGGCACGTTTCCTCTGTAGGAGTGAGATCCATGAAACTGTAATGTTTACAATATCGATTGATAATCACAGCATATCCTTGTTTGAAATGAAACGTGGTTTCACAGTCACATTCTTTCTCCAGAACGAGTGTCACCAGTGTCAGCACGCTTTTTCAAATCAACCAAAAATCGTTTCATTTCAGCAAAGGTGTGACCGCACACCTGACAGTGATTCATTCGCAAGCAGGATCGAAGAAGTTCCTTCATACAACATGTTTTCTTTCGATCCATATCGTAATAAGCGGATATAGTGGCCTTTTCAGTTTTCTCCCTCTCTCCTCTTGACTGTCAAATCAAAATAACTAGTTTGATTGTGGCTCCCTATATATACACTTAGCACAGGCGTGGTCACAGAGCAAACGAACATCATTTACCATGGTAAATAATTCCCGGCCCAAGCCTATCTCAACTGGTGCTCCAAGTATCTATTCATCCACCCACGCATGCATGTTTACGTGGTTTTATGGTAGATACAATTACTCAAATGAACGTTTTCTTGACACATTATTTCATCGTTTTTGGTCTGCTTCATTGGTTAGCCATTTTGCGCCGACTTTATATCATTCTTAATTTGTTCTGTACGGGTTTTTCCCCTCTCATTTTAAAACTATTACATTGTGGGATTGTATATATTTTTTAATCCAAATCGTGATCTCTCAAGTAAGTATAAAACTTGTTTACTCATCGAAGAGAAAGAAGGCCTTGTATGTCCCGTTTGTCTCCGTTTGACCTGATAGTCCTCGGTTTGTCCTTATAGACCTTATAATGTCCTTAGTGTCCTTAGTTTGACCTTTTTGTCCTTGGATGTGGTCCTTGGATGTGGCCCGATTAAGCGGGTTCGATTTGACTGCTTTACAGAGTCCAAGTACTGTACTTTTTAAACAATTATACTGATATTACAAAAACTGATATTACGGCATAATGAGCCATTCATGAGAAAGTGGATGCGTTGATCGGTTACGAGGTTTGTTGATCTTGGTTGCTTTCCTAATACCTCCACTTCGAGTTTTCAATGAATCCGTTGTGTTTCTTGGTATTGATAATTGGTAAACGATGTCTGGAGTTTGTTGTTGTTCCCGAGTTGGTGATGTTTTACTTGTGGTATATGACTTTGACGTTTTCGTGTTATCAGCGTCATGATAGATGATCACTTTTACTTTGGGTTGAAGTTTTGCCTCTTGTAGATACTTTCTCCGCTGAATGTGGTCCAACTGATGTACATCCGTGAGATGATTGGACAATTTCACGAGGTATTTTGCTTCACAATTCGCAATCGGACAATCTCGACACACTCGCTTGACCATGTTAACAGCTTGAAGCTTTAGCATAAGTGATGGCCTTTCAACGAAAGTTTCAGCTTATAAAGATGTTCACGATAAGGACAAACCGAGGACAAACTAAGGACACTAAGGACATTATAAGGTCTATAAGGACAAACCGAGGACTATCAGGACAAACGGAGACAGAAGGGACATACAAGGCTTTCTTTCTCTCCGATGAGTAAAGCTAGTATTACACTTACTTGAGATATCATGATTTGGATTAAAAAAATAAAATCCCACAATAGTTGAACATGAGAACAAATGGCAACATTTAGTTGATCATTATGAACAAGCTGGTGAAAATACAGAAACTGCTAAAATCATGCCCGAATAATAAATTGAAATATAGCGGCTTGATCAACGCATGTAATTCTTACTTTGCAGTGGTTAAATAAACTTCTTGTTGAAAACCAACATTTTGTCAATGTTTTTATTGCTAAATCCGCCTCATAGCATGAGAAATATTCAAAGATATATATCTAATCGCATTAGTGTTTTATACATTGCTTGAGCTCTGGTATATATGAATCGAACTCAGTAGAACTGTGACTAATTATTCAAATTGCGCGCATCTTTTGAAAATCAATTTGCCGCTTTTACTCAATAACAGAAAATAGTTCCAAGCAATTACCAAAGTTTGAGGTGTATAACAAATTTTATTTACAAAATATACTGGTGAATATTTACATTCAATTTGAAGTTTAATCAGTCGAGATTAAACATTTAAGTTACAAAAAACTAACCATAAAGAGGTCAGACAGTTCAAACTAAAGAGGTCTTTCCTTCCTGCGTTGGAATACAGTTAAGTGTTGAAATAGTGTTTTGGTGCCGCTGTTTTCAAAAGAGTATTGGCTTCTGCTTTTGTGTTGCAATAGCGCTTCTCGAGCATCACGTGAAGAGCTCGAGAATCGTTCCCCTGTTTCCAAAATTTTAAAATCGTAGGAACCCGATGCAGTAAATACCACATACGGAAACCTTAGTACTGTAACTCCACCATCAATATCGGGAAAATAAGAACAATATTTCTTCTCTTCTTTCAACATTTGTTCCCAAGGATAGGTGTCGATATCTTTTTTAATAAAGCACTCCACTGACAATGCTCTTGCAATAGTACTGAGGTACAGTTTTTTGTCACGAACAAAAATTGTTCGCTCATGCAGGAGGGAGACTTCGTTGGATAGTTCTCTCATCTTGTAAAAACTCATGGAATTGAAGAGCTCTTTGACAAAGGTTTCCAAACATTCTTTCATCTCTTTGTATTCAGGGTGGGTTGGGACGATAGAATACTCTTGCTCCATTACAGTTGGGATCAGGTCCAAAAGTTTATCTTCTGGATAGATTGTTTTCATACGAATACGAACCGAAACCAACACATTCTGCCAAAACGTGCTATCTACTATCTGTTCGCCATTTCTGAAAGGAGCCATCTCCCAATTCTGCTCTCCACACCGTCGTGCTTGTTCTTGCCCTCCAAGCAACTTGCAAAGTTCATAAAATAGGAATTGGAACAGACATTTGACCTCTTGTAGTTTTCTTGACCATACACATACATCTAATTCTTTCAGTCGTTCACAGAGATCGCCTATCGTATCCAGCTTGATTTTCTTGGGTTCCTGTTCAGCAGCTGTGTGTTTCCTTTTCTTTGCTGGGCTCCAAGGAGGAAGAATTAAACCACTTCTCAGTTCCATAGTAAATGTTGTGTCCGAAGTTTTGCTTTGACTTCAACTGAGCTACTATGAAACGGCCATAGTTCTCTTTTTCTGGATCGTTGACTCGAACAAGTTTAGCATACAAACGGTGATATTTACACTTTGGAGTATCCTTCTTGAATTCAAAACCATCCTCACCGATGTTAAGTTCTTGGATCATTTCTTGGGACATTCGTAGATTGCATCCTAGTTCACGATGGACCAGTTCCTTTTTTCTTTCAACAGCGAAATCGATCTTTTTTCCACAGCGAACCCATACTCCCCCAGTTTTGGTTTTATTCGATTTTGCTGGAACTCCACATAAACATTTGGGAGTGCCTTCCATCTTGTTCAGAGCTTCTTGATACTTCGTTTGGATTCGTTTACTGGCTATAGATGAGTGACTGGAATTACGGAGGCTAATTTTTAAGTCTTCTTCGAAACAATAGATCCCCACCCACCCCTCCCCTGTTGCATTTTGGATGTTTATCCCGAATATATTATAGAGTCCATCAATTATTCATATTTATCCCGAATATCCCTTATCCCTTTATCCCGAATATATTATAACCCGGCGCGTGCGGTCCCTCCTATACTACTCATTCAGAATATGACAGCAAATTAGATCCCCATTAGAACATATCGTTTCGAAGTAAACTGTGAGGAAAAATCAAAACAATTACGAAGCAAACCTTGTGAGAATAGCTCGCTTCGATCAACCTCAAAGTGCGAGTCCAACCGTCGATACGACTACGTTATATTCCGAGTGAAACGAGAAACGAAGCTATGGCTGAATCGTTTTGAAATTTCCCCGAGGTCTTCAGTCTATTCCATGACTTATAAACAGTCCAAGGTACATTGCATTGCAATTGCTTTCTCCGCAAAGCTCTGTCAAGCTTCTTGTCGGAGATAACCGATCGAGGCCTTCAAGAATGTCTTCTTCGAACCTCTGCAACTCATCGGGTTTTTAAGTAAAGAAGGCCACAAGCTTCCCAACGAATATAATTAATATTATAGATGAAAAAAATTATCGGTTACACTGTATAAATGACGAAGAAATACAACTTATTTCGAAGATTTGAACCGCTTCACACATCTCAGTCTCGCATTGAACTTGATTTGAGTCCACCGTTGACCGAATTCAAGATTTCAAGATTTCCGCGCCCAGGCCACCTCGACCACGACCAGCTGTGACATTGCCCCTTTAAGGAAGTTCGCGGGCAAAAAAACTATCCATGTTTTCCCCCTGAAACTTCGTATGGTGAAATAAGATCATTATAGAAGGTAAATGAGCAAATAAAAAAATGGGGGTCACCGACTTCGCTATGGAGCCAGATTGCTTCAAAGTATACCCTTTTTCTGATCGAAAATGACGTGTTGGTATACGTTCGCGGGTGTCATGCGCTTCAGAAATTCTGTACGCAACACAAAAGGCTAAACTATAGAAAACTATATATCATAGTAAAGCTTAAGAACTGTAGAAAACCATGAAATAATAAAAAATCGTAAAAGTTTTAATCCAATTGAGAAAGAAGGCCCGATTACAAAAAATGGACGCTTTCATAAAATCGAATTACCAGCGCTCCAGTTACGGTCAAATCTGAATCTGAATGCTGAATCTCTATCACCAAGAGAAAATGAGGGACAGAGAGTGAATCTGCCAGTCATGGCCTTGGGATATGTGAATCGTAGTTGGGCTATTTTTAGCATGCGGACGTAAAAGAAAACTGACTTCCGTTTCGGTTTTGAGACGTGGTCATATGTTTTGACTGTTTTGTCGATGAAACCAATTCAAAAATGAAGGAAAATGGTTTTTATTAAGCAGATACTTCGAAAAGGAAAGAGATATACTCAGATTAAAGTGACTCGCTGGGAGAAAATTCGAATTGAAAGACGACGGTTGTAATTTAATTCAGTAGGTATGTGTTCACTGGAACAATTTATTTGACAGATATCTGTCAGTTTATTTATGTAGTCTCTCGTAGCACACAACAGACGTTCGCCCTCCGCTGTTTGCCGCCTGTTGAAGTTCGGAGGGTTGTTGCTCGTTCGAAATATGTTGTAAATCAGGTCAATCAGAGCCGTCGTCTTCGCTTTCAGTATCGGGCTCAAATTAATTCATCGAAAGAATTCCAATTTTCTCCCAGCGAGTCACTTTAATCTGAGTATATCTCTTTCCTTTTCGAAGTATCTGCTTAATAACAACCATTTTCCTTCATTTTTGAATTGGTTTCATCGACAAAACAGTCAAAACATATGACCACGTCTCAAAACCGAAACGGAAGTCAGTTTTCTTTTACGTCCGCATGCTAAAAATAGCCCAACTACGATTCACATATCTCAGCTTGACCCCCAAGATGCACTCTCTGTCCCTCATTTTCTCTTGCTATCACCAGGTATTGTTTTCCAAAAGCGTGTCGGGATTTTCGATATTTGATTCCTAAAAAAAATGACAAGCATTCGAAGTTTGATGTTAGATATCTAAAGCGAAATCAAACAATCCCCGACACGCTTTTTGAGATCGAATACCAAAGATGGTGTCTGCCAAATTTCGTGGAAATTAGACGTTTCTAGATACAGTATGTTGTTCTAATTGTGAACAGTTCTAATTGTGAACACTTTTCAGTAAAAGTGCGGTTTTTATACCGTAAAGTTAAGATCGACAAAAAATAATTTACCCGAGCAAATATTGATTTATTTTCAATCATCCAGTGCTATTTTGGATTTCCTGACATTTATTCCGCGCAAAATTTCAACTTTGACGGCAAGGTAAGCTGACGACTGTTGTTTACAAATTCGAATTTTAAGCGCGCCTTTAGATTCTCAGTGGCAAAGTTCGCATATTTTCTTTCTAAAAACGCAAAGTTTTGAGTTTGTTTTTATATGAGCTAAAAGGCAAATAATAACACTTTTCTTTACAGAACAATATTTAGAAAAGTGTTGAAAATGAACGAGCAGCATCGGAATGAAAAATTGTGCGTGTTTTTGCGATGTGCATCTAATTGTAAACACGCATATGCTCACGCATAACTTGGCACTTCATAACATATGTAGTTCTTAAGATATAGAGTAAAATTGCCGCTAATGTACCTACACTGGCACAATAGCAAATATTGAAAAGGAAATATGCATAAGAAGTCCGCGTTTGTGATACAAATTTGCGCCATTGCGTTGTTAGCAATTGCATGAGCGTGATGAACGGCATGCATCAATGAACATGCAAACACGTCAGTAATTTAGCGTTGTCCTCTGACTTCACTTCGTTTTAACATTTTTCTAGCATTCGTATCGAAATAACACGAACATAAATATTGTTTTAAGACAACTTGGAACTTGTACATCGAATTGCAAGGCTAGAAATCGAGAATAATACACAATATTAATCCATTAAAAAGCAAGCCAAAAGTGTTCACAATTACAAACAACTGTTCACCATTAGAACCACCAACGGACATTATATAATAAAATATATTTAGAAAAGTTCAATAATAAATACAACGAAACTTAATCACATGTTAGCTGAAGTGTAGAGCTAATTCATAGCAAAGGTTCAGTATAATCGTACCATATGTTGACGAGAAATAACATGAAGTACAAAAAGTGTTCACAATTAGAACCACATACTGTACCCTATTAATTCACGTTTATGTCGAGCTTCACGGCAAAAAATAATTATGATAAATAAGCTTCCAAAGTTGTGTAAACAAAAGACACCTCATTTCCGCCATTTCCGGCTGGGACACCTTCTTATCCAATCAGAATCGTTATGAGGTCACTGAGGTCATCATAAACTAATTGAGCCAGCAAACTCCCGACAAACTGGTTCTACAAGCCTCAAGAAGCCAACGAACGAGACTTCTAAAATGTATAAACTAATATAGACGGCAAGACGCTTTGCTCTCGAACTGAACTTTTTATCACAACACTACGGAAATTCAAATTCCCGGCCGTTCTTTCGCGCGCCATCAACAGTGCGCCCAGCAAGTGTTAATTAGTTGACACACCGGCGTGCTTGTTGATATTATTCGACGGAGCACATTTTCGTCCATAACTCAAAAAGAAAAATTCGGATTTATATATTTTTACACCAATTCATAGTTTGTAATATTTTCTTGCTGATAAGCTAAAAAAAGCAAATTCGAGTTCTGAGACCGCGCGAACGTATACCATATCCTTAAATCCACGGAAAGTCGAGAATGACAGGTATTTTTTTGTAGAAAAACTAAACGGATTTCTAAAATTTTCCTCAAATGGCTATCTAAGAGTTTATAGAATAAAATTATGTACAAAGATTTTGGCTCATATTTACAGTCACCACGTAGCCATCGACGACTCTTTCGCGTGAAGGTAGGTTGAAGTTTTCATCTAAATTCGTGTTTTTATCATCTATCCATGTTTTTTTCTTTAAATTTGGTACATGGGGAGCTTTTATGATTCTTTGTAAAATCACAATATAAAAAATGGGGGTCACCGGTATCGTTCTCGAGATATTAGCCGATCAAAATCGTCTACGTAACATGCGTGACTGGCTGCCATCTTGGACGTGAGAAAAGAGGACTGGACCGAGATGATTCGAACCTTGATTTTATGCGCAGAAAAGATGCTTATGAACTGTAGCCTAAATTTATCTTTCGATAAAAACAAAGAGAATGTTGTGTACATTCATTTTCTGAAATATTTTTCAATTGTTTTTATTTTTATGTAGAAGAAACTTGAGTTTTAATTGTAGAAAGACATAGATTACCGCTGAAATGATCGCAGCTCACTTCAGTAATTATTCCCCATAATAGACGTCACCTATCCCAAGGGAAAGTGCAGTCACAATATAGAGTAATTATGAAGTGCATTGTATTTTCTTGTATCCGAGAGAATGTTGTGAACGGATTTTAATATTCCCCATAAACGACGTCACAAACAAAAAGATCTGAGCCGACGGTAAAACGGCAAAATGGCGGATGATATTCCATATTGAGCGTAAATTATGATGATATCTAAGAAAGATTTACAAAAAATAATACTCAAGTAATGCTAGTACAATAGATATCTAACTTTCAGTTCCCCTTTAATAGAGGTTCGGACTCTACAAACATACATTTGTTGATTTGGTACCACTGAGAGTTACTGATAAATTGCGACTGAAATCTCAAAACCAAGTTTTCATTATCCATAAATGCATAATATACATAATAAATTAGGGTTTGTTGCAATTATTAATATTATACAATCATCAAGAGTTCCAGACTTTCGGTACGCACGCAATGCATTATGAGATTATTACAAAGGAAAAGTGAGCACCAATTCTAGACACAGGGAGCCCAAGCTATGTTTTTGCTCATTTGGTGCTCACTTTTCCTTTGTAATAATCTCACAATGCATTGCGCGCGTACCGGAAGTCTGGAGCTCTTGATGCGTGTATTGTTGCTTTAAATCTGAAGTGACTAATTGTGATAAACACATAGTTCATAAACAAAAGACAATAATTTATGCTTACAATCAACAAAATAACAAATAAATAATTTGTGTTTATTAATTACAGTATTTCTATTGCTTTATAGGATTCTATATTTATTTGGGAGATTATTCTGATCAAGGATATAAAAAAGGTCAACGAGCTGTTATTCGAAGCCGGATCCAACCAGGTGCACATGGTCAGCGGTGTTTATCTTTCTATTACAACATGAATGGTTATTTTAAGAAGACTATCCTGAATGTAAAGCTACAAGATGCATTTAATGGCAATCAAACATTACTCGCGACATTCGACAAAAACCAACGCGATCAATGGATAAAGATATCCATGACAATTTCGTATTCAAGGGATTACTTGGTAAGTTTGTTCCTCATTCAACAATGTGAGATGAGTATTGCTTGATTTTATTAGACGTCATTCCCGGTCTCGTGAGGAATTTTCATCAGCTGAATTGCACCTTTTCAATAGAATACTCTCTGCTTGATAGCACATGGAGGGCAGTGTTTGCCCGTCATTTGAAGGCAAACAATGATATTCAAGGACTTTTAACAGCTGATTGAAATCGCCAAGCAATATAGCAAAGCTGCACGACAGAAATTGGGCTTCCTGTGGTGACAACATATTTTGCGGTTTCTGAAATTAAAAGCGTGCGCAGGCTCATTCAGATGAGCTTCCTGTGGTGCTGAAGAAATTAGAAACATAATTATAAAGATGGCGAATAAAATGGAGGCTAATGAGCATTGACGGAGACAGTGAAACTTCGATTGCGCATGTGATTAAGTATCAGCCTATCAGCGAAGGGGTTTATGGATTTACTTTAGAGCACGTTACTTTTGGTCAGCTGTTTCTGCATAAAACCTCATTAGCATATCAAAACAAATGCTAATTAATCAACATTTGCATAATACATTTCTCACATCAATATTTTGTGTATGTTTCAATGGCCTTTCCATGCTTTTGTTTGATTATTTTTCTTCAATTTGGACAATCAAATGTTCTTTCAGTTGTTTATGAATGATTTAGCATTGTCAACATGTGAAAAGGAAATCATTTTCGTTGAGAAATGTCATTATATAATAAAATCTAGAAAAACCCATCTAGCTGCCAAACAAACGAAATCAAAATTCATGTGATGCGAAAACCAGTATTTTGTACCTACAGGAAGTATAGTACGATGATTTTCGTAGTATTGCTTGATTTCAGTAGACTTCGTTTCCGGTTTCGTGAGGAATTTTCTTCAGCTGAATTGCACCTTTTCAATAGAATACTCTCTGCTTGGTAGCACATGGAGGGCAGTGTTTGCCCGTCATTTGAAGCAAATAATGAGATTCAAGGAGTTTTAACAGCTGATTGAAACTAAGCAATTGTTCTAATACTCTTTTCTACAGTTCCCGGCGCCATCTTGAAAGGTAGCCGTGCCTTTGCATCGAAGCGAGACCAACGGTGATCTTGCAATGATAGAGACCTTTTTCAACACCTTGAACAATTATTCACATGTCTCTATCATTGCAAGGTCACCGTTGGTCTCGCTTCGATGCAAAGGCACGGCTACCTTTCAAGATGGCGCAGGGAACTGTAAAAAGGAGAATTGGCAGCAGTGACACATTTTGAATAATCAAAATATTAGTGGCAAGAAGTATTCCTACAACGGCAGTTGACGACCTTCTCCGTAACTTCTAAGATATGGCGCTCACAGTCTACCAATTAAAACCGCGTCTAACAGTGAGTCTGCGCGCATTTATTATTTTCTTTAGTGAGCTCGCACATGCGCAGATCTAATATTTTCTCTATTGTGATAAGTAAATGATTTATTCGTTGTTTTATAGCTCGTTTTTGAAGGAATCGTAGGATACTCTTTTGACAATGCGGACATTGCGATTGACGATATTAGCTTGCTATGGGGACCATGTGGAAATTCATCTCAGATCAATCCACTACCACACATCACATCGTCATTAATTACAAGTAAGCATACAATTATCACTTATCGAGATTTATATCATATAATTAAAGTTAAAGACTGCATCGGTTTATAACAATCAAACAAGGGTGTGTAGAACTGAAACTTTAACACCATGTATAACAATCAAACAAGGGTGTTGGGTGTAAAATGAAACCATTTATTATATAACTGTGACGTAATTTTACCAAAATTGGTCATTTTTGAGGCCGATATGAGGCATTAATGCCCTGTAGAAATCCGTAATGCCCTGTTCACAACTCAAAATACTCAAAAAACAATATCCTGATAAAATTATTAGATGTTTTCTCGGGTATATATGGTTTTTCCTCGCCCTGCGGGGAAAATATCGTAAAATATCAGCCCTTAATACCCGAGAAAACAACTAATAAGCTGTAAGCTGTATATATCATGCATGCAAGGACCCTTATAACAATTATATATTCTTATCAAGCTATTAGTATATGTTTCCATGTTCTACAAATAGAGCTAAAGTCGTAAAATACTGAAATAATATTTAATTATTTATAGCCGAAGATACTTGCCACTTTGAGTCTGGATTCGACAACTGGCAAAATGCTAAAACAGACAGACAGTTTGATTGGGTTCGCCACAAAGGAGAAACGCCTATGGATTATACAGGACCGAGTGGTGATCATACTAGCAGAACAGGTTGGTTAGAAGTGGTATTTCAAAGGCCTTGAATTCGGACCAGAAGGGCTTTCCAGTCCGACGCGAAGCCGAGAACTGGAAAGCCCGTCTAGTCCGAATTCAAGGCTTTGGAACGACTTCTCATACTCATTAATTATTACATGCAATGACCTAAAGGCAATAAATAAAGAGTTCCAATATTTTAGCCCGGAAAAGCAAGAATATTTGCATATGCTCTGCTCATGCGTAGAGTCGAGGACATCATATCCCACATGTGTTGGACTATTGAGTAGCATGGAATAGAGCCTGCTTTCAGATTATAGTCCAAGATCTCGATGATTGTTATGTGAGGGATAAGAACTCATGTACAGTCATAAGGGACGATTAGTTCTAATCGTCCCTTATGAAAAGTACTGCATGGGGAGAGTGACTGGAAATTTTTCCAGTAACTGAATTTTTTTTTTCCAGTTACTGGAAAAATTTCCAGTTACTCTTGCCAGTACTTTCCCTAGTTTCAAAGTACATCGCATGGTATTATTCTGCGCATTTGATTGGCTGGTTATCTCATGAATAATTAATGAGAATGATGTATCACGAATGAATAATCATCTAATATTTCTTTTAAAGCTGACACTGAGGATGTTCACAATGAATGCATGTCTCTTTCCGTCCTCAGTGGTTCTTTAATTTATGTCCCATCGTGTAATTTCAAAACTCATAGGACAAAAATGTGATTATCATAGCTGGAAAAGAGCTCGTTGAAATTAGTAAAAATGTGAAGTTTGGAAAAGATCGCTTCAAAAATTGCGAAGATATGAATTTTCAAAAATCGAAATTTTAAATGAAAACCTTTGGAAATTAACGCTGCCTACCAACAAAGGTTTTCATACGAAATTTCGATTTTTGAAAATTCATATCTTCGCAATTTGTGAAGCGATCTTTTCCAAACTTCACATTTTTACTAATTGCAACGAGCTCTTTCCAGCTATGATAATCATTTGTTTTGTCCTATGTCTCCTATAAGTTTTGAAATTACATGATAAACAAACCATCATTCATGTGTAGTGCAGAGAGAGAGACGAGACCGCCATTTTTCGTACGTACGATTCATATGATGTGAATCGGTTGAACAATATTGAATGGCATTTTGGATCTATTGCGCATGTCTTAAAACCATCTTCACGCAACCCGAACATGAAAAGCGTTTCTCGAAAACCCGTAAGCTTCTCGGGCCCGAAAAGGGTTTCTTTAAAAATCTATATCTTCAAAACAAAGTAGTTTACAGACATGAAACTTTGCCGCATGAAGGGAAAGTTTGTTCATATTAAAAACATGTCAAAAGAACAACTGTGTAGAGTAAGTGTCTCAGCTGATTTCTGCTATGTCTTTTCGGGCCCGAAAAGTTTACCGGGCTTTCGAGAAACGGGCCGGTGTTCAGGACGGTGTTCGGGTTGCGTTAGGTTGCGTTACGGTGGATTTCAGCCATGCGCATTAGATTGTCAACGTCCGCGACCACCTCCTTCTCTTCTAATAGTTATCGGGTGAATAATTCAAAGCAAAAGTAAGGAAGACAATATAATAACACGACAATAATCTGACACTGCTGTCCAAACACTTTTTATAGGTTACTATGCTTATATTTCAACCTTGTCTCCGCGGACCATTGGACAGCGGGCTCGTCTAGTAAGCAAGACGTATTCCAAACAATTTCAATGTATGTCGTTCTGGTATAATATGAATGGTGACGACGTGTGGCAGTTGAACGTGTATAAAAACTCTTCAAAAGAAGTTCTCGTGTGGTCTGCATCCAAGAACAAAGGTGATAAGTGGTTTCATGGAATAATATCTCTTGCTGGTTCACAGCCATACAATGTAAGTTAACTAATCTACATGTACAGTACACCTACTTGTCAATACTTATTATATACAGTCAATGCCGGTCATTAACGTTGCCCGGCTAAACAGAGATTTATATAACCTGAGCCCTAAATTATCAAGGACTTAGGGGGCATAAATCACTCACAATTTCTATGTAGATTCTAAGAAAACCATTTGTAAAGTCAGGAAAACAGAGGGCCGAGGGCATTATAGGATATTTATGCCCGCAAGCGGACGTCAATATAACATGCGTGCGAATGATAGTTTATGCAAATTAGCTGAATTTGCCGCAGGTTTACGTGACGTCATATTTCTGCGTCAAAATGTAAATTAGCTGCTTCAAAATTAAAACAAGATGGCCGAAGGTGAAATTGAGTTGAGTCACTTCTCGATAGATTTAAACCATTATGCCCTCAAAAGATCACATTAATGTTATATTTTGTTAAAACAGTACAATAAATGTCAAGTATCTCATATATATTCGTTTTGTGCGCGCGATATGAGCAATTATTGAGCACGTGGAACTGAATGATATAAATAGCCCTATCACGGCTTTTCGCCGCCATTTTGAATTGGGGCAAACTTGGCAAAATGTATAGAAATCTGGATCACTTTGACTTGCCGTAACTCCGCTCGAATTTGTGGATTTTCAATTTTTATACTTTGATATAATCCGCAGGCATGCATATCAGTTGTCAGACTGAAAATAAGACCAATGTAGGTGTTTTAACTACCTTTTGCGAGTCAATCTTCTTTTCACGAACGTATCTTAAGATGTCGAGCTAATTTGCATATGCACGTGCCGAACGTTTTCATTCAAAATGGCGGCGAAAAACCGTGAAAGGGCTTATTCAATGTGGTGTATCTACTCCATAATTATAATAATAATAATAATAATAATAATAATAATAATAATAATAATAATAATAATTTATTTAAACACGTAGTCACCTAAGAGCTACAAAGCTCGTTAAAACGTGAACGTGAACAAAAACAAATATATATATAAAACAAAAATATAAATATAATATACTTTTAAAAATTTAAATGTTAAATTAAATATCCTAACTATATATCATAATTATCCATATATGTAATACTCCACGTGCTCAATAATCGCTCATATCGCGCGCGCAAAACGAATAATTGATGAGACACGTGACATTTATTGTAGTGTTAATCTATTTTTAGCTTCTCTGATATTTCTTTTGCTGAGACTCCAAAGGACTTTGTAAATGTCATAGTACATAAGACGAGGTTCTATACCTTCATTTCATTCCTTTACGCACTTTATTAACTTACTTAGCGAAAACTAGTTTCGTTTTCTCAACCTCCTCAGTTCGCTAAAGATATAATGCGTTGAACTACATAGCTGTGTGCGCGCGTAAATTCAAATACTTAGCGCGCGCACTACTGTGTTGCCGGGTAGAAAAAGATAGGTAAAGCATAATTATAAAATAAAAATAAAAATAAAAATAAAAATAGTTTCACAACAACATTCTAGTTAAGGAAAACAGCATGAGGTACACGCGCATAGTTCCATTCTGTCTTGTTGTTCATTAGTCTATTTTTAGCTGGATCACGTTAATTGCATTGACTGTATGACTTTAATGTTTTCCTCGCGCACCCGCTGTATTGCGTGGGCTCCCTGTGGTAAGCCTGTTATTGATCATTGTTTTAGCTGTTGTTCATTGGTCTACTAGTAATGAGCCTTTGTTTGCATGTAGATCATCATCGAAGGTGTCAGAGGTCACGGAGAAAAGGGAGACATCGCTATCGACGATCTTGTCGTAGGAAGACAAAAGTGTGACATCTCTAGTGAGTACAGAGCAGGGGCGGATTTAGGGTGGGGCGAAGGAGGCGCACGTCCCCTTTTGGAAATTCGAATACCTTTTTTGCCAAAAAAAAAACACATAAAATTTGGCTGAAACCAATTTTCAACCTGAACAATGTTATTCGCGGTCGTTGAGAATGGTTTAGAGCCAATGAAAATACCGCTGACTTTTATAATTGGGATTTCTGTGTTGTTTTTCACGTGATCAAAACAACATGGCCGACCGTTCTCTAATAATCGATAGGTATTATTTACTGGGCCTTACTGCAACCAGGAAACACTGAAAATGGTCAAAATGGTGAAACTGGCTTTAATAGAGAAGAATAGAGCGATGATAAAAATCCATTTTATAAAGTTTTTAGTAGTTGACTTAAAATATAGGTTTTAATTCGAAAATCCAAAATGGCCGCCGGTCGCTCGGAAGAAATAGTGTTGGCATTCAAAGGGTTAAGGAACAAATAGAGTCGTTTTCGTATGAGCCCGGGAAGTAGTTACGGTACGGTTCGTGCCGTACCGTGACCGTATCGCCCTATCATCATGCCGTATCCAAGCATTCTGATTGGTTGAGCGATGACTTAGCGCGCTGTGATTGGTTGATACAATGTCTTCGATTCCGTACCGTGACCGTAACTCCGTGCCGTAGGCATGCACTCATACGAAAACGACTCTAACTGTTTTCCAATGCAATCTGTCCAGTGCGCCATTCAATATTAACAAGGTGTATGTTTTTGGAGAGCTGATTTAAGTACGTGTCGACAATGGAGCCGACATATCGCACAAGACACATACAATTTGTTCTATGTTATTGTTATAGATCTAAATCTTGAAAAGGGAAGCATGTGTGCATTTAGTAAAGCAGAAAGACAGTGTGCATGGGTAGACCTACCTGGAACCTTCTACTGGGTACATCACAGTGGAGCTACACCCAACAGCAACACAGGACCATCAAATGGTTTGTTGAACTGTAGTTTGACTTGATTTTACAAATCCTAAACAATTAATATTGATTTTACATACTTCAATGTGTTTCCAGAAGCCAAAAGGTGGATTTATATGTACATATTATATACATTTTAGATTTTAATATATTTAACTTTTTAGACCGAATTGTGTGTGTGTCCCCAATTAGTATGTATTGTACTAGAACGACCAGACAAATGAATAAAGTTTATTATTATTATTATTATTATTATTATATTATTATTATTATTATTATTATTATTATTATTATTATTATTATTATTATTATTATTAAAGTTACAAATACGCGGTGGCAACACTGTGCGAAAAGTGGCATGCAAAATGGTTGTTGTGTGTCTCCACTTTTGTAAAGAAATTGTGAATGCGCAACAAATTGCAGAGGTATAACCACACGCTGAAATCGTGCATTTTGTCGGCAATATTGTGCGCAATGTCGTACCCAGAGAAACCCTCGAGCAAATACCGTATGATAAATCAAAGATTCATTATTAAGCTCAAGCAAACCGTACTATATATTCGTCTGGTTTTACTTACTTTTCCTGATGATGCTGATAGTTATGATAATGACGATGATTATGGTGACAGTAGTTTTGCTTGTATGTTCAGGTTACTATATGTATATGGACAGTTCTACTCCAAGCTTGCCTGGTGACAAGGCCCGCATAGCCAGTCCCTACATGCCAATACTCACATTTGGTAAATATCTAAGTTAATGACGTCATTACAATAGACCATTTGCAGGCACTCTAAAGCCTGGGTTGCAGTAGCGACGCAAGCATAGAGTCGTATTCATATGAGTGCGAAACGGAATTGAACACATTGTATTCAACCAATCACAGAGCGCAAAATCATTTCTCATCCAATGAGAATGCTTGGATACCTAGCGATCATATGGCGCGATGCGGTCACTGCACGGCACGAACTGTACCAACCAATGAGAATGCTTGTCACCGCACGGCACGAACCGTACCGTAACTACTTCCCACTCATACGAAAACGCCTCTATGAAGCGCATTCGCAAACTATTACGATTTACGACGAAAATAACGCCGATGAAAATAAATCATACTTTAATCACGCATCTTCTAATCGTTGTAGAAAACATTATCTAAGATCATTATGTACACGGCATCCGTATTGCTAGTATGACGTTATCTATGTACGCAGCCGATGATTTCTATTGTGGTTCCCTGGTGAATTATTAATGAATGTGATTTCTATTGTGATTCCCTGGTGAATTATTAATAAATGTGATTTCTATTGTGATTCCCTGGTGAATTATTAATGATAAAGAAATTTTATGATGAGAAATACAGAAAGAAATGTTCGGAAAAAATCAGACGCCTCGAGCGGGAGTCGAACCCACGACACCCCGATTTCATGACAGGTGCTCTACCCACTGAGCTACCGAGGCAACTACAGTGCCGTGGAGTTCAAATTAGCTCATAGACGCTGATTTTAACCGAACATTTGCTCCCAGGCCTCACGGAACTGGGAATTGCTTCTGTAATGATGTACGAACCGCATCACGCAGTTACAGCAGTCATATTAGTACAGTACATTAATGGCTAAACTGCATCACGCAGTCACATTAATAAATCAGAATAACTGATATCAGAGCCATCGAAACATCCATCCAAATTTATACTGATAAAGAAACTATGATGAGTAAATTATTAATTATTAATAATAATTATTAATGAGTTTGATAAAAAGTCATTACTCTGCTGTTTGTATCGAGGTCGATGTTTTACATTCAAGTACCACATGCACGGATCTGACGTCCGCAAGCTAACAGTCTACAGAGAATACCTGGACTCATCTAAACGGATAGCAATCTTTACAAAGACAGGCAACCAAGGGGACAAGTGGAAACCTGCTGCTGTCAATGTTATACAACAAACAATAGCAATGAATGGAACACGAATGTTTAGGGTAAGCCAGCCATTATCAAATCATATGCACCTTTTTGTAGTTTCCCAGAATGCTGCAGAATTCTGCGCGCGCAAGCAAGGCCAGGGTACAAAATAGATAAAAATATTAAGAGAGAATGAAGTAGAAAACTTCTAAATTGAAAGTGCGTAAGAAGAATTACAAAGATAGATACAAATTCTCAAGCAAAGAAAACAGTTTTTTCCTGTTCTTGAAGTTACAGTAGTCATATTTTCCTCAATACACGATCAATTCTAAATATTTTTCTCCCTGACCTCGCTTGCGCGCGCAGAATCATGAAGCATTCTGGGAAACTACGAAAAGGTCCATAAGAGAATCACAAATAGCTTTTCAATTACTCACCGAATACGAGGCGAGGTCGAGGTAATTGCAACTGATAGTCATTGATACTGAATGAGGGTTTATCATGTAATTTCAAAACTCATAGGACAATTAAAAATATGATTATCATAGTTGGAAAGAGCTCGTTAAAACTAGTAAAAATGTGAAGTTTGAAAAAGATCGCTTCACAAATTGCGAAGATATGAATTTCCAAAATCGCAATTTTGTATGAAAACCTTTGTTGGAGGCAAGAGTTGCCTACCAGCGTAAATTTCCAAAGGTTTTCATATAGAATTTCGATTTTTGAAAATTCATATCTTGCATGGCTCTTTTTTTACTAATTTCAACGAGCTCTTTCCAGCTATGATATATTTTTGTCCTATGAGTTTTGAAATTACATGATAAACTCTCGTTGAAACTGTGTATTCAATGTATTTAATTCCTTATTCCTTCTACAGATTGTAATCGAAGGGGAAGTTGGTTGGCCTAGCTTTGGTGATATAGCGATTGACGACGTGCGTTTTCTAGATGGCAGATGTCAATGAAAAGTCGTCAAAAAAACGCTCGGTTTTTGCACACTATTTGGTTTGAAGCCAATGGCAGAATATTCTATCAAGTCACTATAACAAATATATTATATTCCTAAATAAACTATTATCTGCGATCCCCCTGTGCTAATTAAGGGATGAGAATGGGAGTCTGCAGTCGCGCTTTCGATTAAAATAATATTGCCAATACAATGTCTTCAGTATTGCTGCGAGCGTAGCGAGCAGTGTAATAGTCTTGACAGCACTCGACCTTTTGGTATCCGGATTTCTGTCCCGTGTCATACGTCGGGCTGCAGATGGTCTGCATAATCTCGTGACTATTTAGATGGTAATACAACAACAGTGTTTTTTTTTCGAATCAGTTATCATGTTAATTAAACACTGCTGGAACTATTCATCAAGGTGACAAACACTTCAGAGACGTTTCGAGAGGACGCCAGCGTTGCTCATAATTTGCCTATCGATCACTCGGTGGAATTCTGAAACGATCGAAGAGATCCTAACCGAAGGCGACAAACTTTACTTTGATTGTCTTGCCGTTCAAGAACTCCTGAGTTTTACGATATAAAAACCGAGGTGGAAAGAGAATTGAGCTTTTAAAACAAGTATTCTTTTGGTATTTTTCTTGCAAAGGATTCCACTTCGTATAAAAACATTGACATTTTCTGGATTATTTTTCTAGATTTTGCATTCAATCCGTGCTCCAGCATTTTCATCATCTCCACCACAATCTTGACATTATTGGACTCTTCTATGGCCTTCATTAAGGGGCAGTTTTTGTCTAAACGGTCCAAAGCTGGCTGAACTGATTCAGGAGTTGGTTCTTCATTTTTCACAGGGTCTTTGAAGTACAGCTTGTCTTCATCGTTTGACTCGAATTCAAGTGATGCAGGATAGAAACAAAGAAAGAAACGAGCTGTGATTGGAGGATTGGTTTCACCGAGCTCTTCTTGAAGGAAATCTATTGCTGGTTGCAACGGCTCAATCACTCTTGTCATTTCCTCCTCGCTCCATCTGAGATAGCATTCTGGTTCTGCCTCATGGCGTCCTATAAAAATGCAAGATGTCCTGAAGAAGTGTCGGCTATCAGATTCAACTGTGAACATCAGTTCTCGAGTTTTTAAATCAAAAATTATTCTTGTTATCTTCATGTCTTGATTGTGTCTTGGTAGTTGCAAAGTAAATTCCATCCGTTCAAAATCAGCTCCATCTACCAAAGAGAATAGGCCAGTTAGATCGCTGATCCACGTAAAGAGCTCGGCAGCGACGGGTCCTCTCGATTTCCAAACATTCAGTACATTAGTGTATGTAGCAATCTCGTCCCCAGAGCCGTTATTTCTTACTGCGCATGCTCGACGAAAGAACTTGGCTCTGGAAAAGTCCAATATTTCATGCTTTGTGATTGGTTCTTAGGAAAACAAAGAAAGAAACCGGAAATGAATTGATATTCCTTCAAAACAAACAGATTGCCATGCCCACTGATATCTTCTTCTGACTGAATTGAAAATAAAGAGAATTCATAATGTGACCAGGTGGATCAGGTCCGTTTGGATAGACCGGAGGAACGAGGGAGATTCAGAAGGACGGGATACGCGGCGTGAGTGTTGGACTCGGACTCTAGAACAACCACACAGGACGAAGGCTAGGACAGAACTGGTTTATTCAAAGCAAAGATTCGCTTACATAATACGTAGGATATCCATCCTGACACACCAAAAACCTAGTGTCTTTCGGTTTAGACTTGAACAAGCTATGTGAGCTTCAATAACGATTTCAAATGTAAAAGTTAATTTATAACTAAAACTTCACTTGGCTACAATAACAACCCGATAACCGAACCAGTTCACATATTAATTTATTACCTTATCATCTTTCCATATGGAGACCGACATCCCTTTCTCTCTTTTAAGAGAGAAATAAGTTAAAACTTATTTACTTGATCCACCATCAAGGAATTCAACAGAGACGATATTAAAGCACAGTGCTTTTTTCAGACTCCAGAGTCAGAGGGTTTCATGTAATCATAAACGAGCGGCAAACATTGACAAATTAACGATTTGCCGTATTAAACCAGTGGGTAAAACTACTAAAGTATCATTGTTGAGTGTTACAATGTTCTTCATGGCGTCGTATTGCTTCGTTTAAGATGAAAACTTTCTTCCTTCTTTAGGGCAAACAGCTACATCGCGATCGAGAGAGTCCGCTATATCGTTTCCGGTAAGTCTCTTTTATGCGCATGTCACAAAATACCCAGATTCTGGGTTCCGGTCATTGGACTTTTCCAGAGCCAAGTTCTTTCGTCGAGCATGCGCAGTAAGAAATAACGGCTCTGGGGACGAGATTGTGTATGTAGCAGGAGGGAATTTTGTTGCGCGCATGCGCGACCAGTTGTGAGTTTAAGCGAAGCTTCGACTTCAGGCCATCGAATACGAGTGAACTTAGGATTTTAAAACGGTTTTATTGCTACATCGAAGGCTGATATTGGACTTAACTGCTACCAGAGGCTATACGAAGACTTAGATATTTCAATTTATCATGGAACTTCCATGATCTGAGAACGCAATTGGACTTTAATAGATTGTTCTAAAGCACTTTATTATCACTACAAGCGAACATCCCTGTGTTGACAAAATGGCGTCTTGGTATTTACCAGCAATATGGTTTCGCGTTTAATACTTGCAAGCACTGAAGAAACTCTTCTACATAAGTAGGGACGATGATAAGTACACATGTGATAGTGACTTGAATATACAACATTGATGAAGATCGAAGACGAAACGTTCATAGAATAGTCTTAAACCTAGTATATTTTCATAAAACTTCTTGTATTAGCAAGTTTGATGCTTCATTAACTCGAAATCTACTATAGATCTCCCAAGTTTTCTGAGCAGAAATATTAAAAGCTATGCTGTCTAAAAAGCGATCTAAAATATTTTTGATTGGCAAAAATGGGGAAGATTGTGTTTTTGACCGATTTCTTCGGCATGTTGAGCCCAAATGCATATTTAACATAACTTTGCTCCCCAAAAAAACCTGTTTGGAATTGCATTTCTCACAATCAATGTCTTCGTATCTTTTATAACTCCACAGTTACTAGTTGCAGAACATAATATATCACTGAGATCGGCTGAGGTTTATGAAGTGAACTATGTGTATGGAATATGACATATTTTTTACTCGATTTTTGAACATGTTTTGTATTACTGTTTGAAATCTATCAACGATCTCCCAAGAAATTACTATAAATATTGCAAGTTTATCAGACATATTTTAAATGTGTGCACTTGTTTTTCATCTAAAAAATGGGGAAATATTCAAAAATCACAATTTTAGTGTTGTATCAACGGTCCTTGGCCTGTATTTACCTTTTGGGGTGCCTGTGTAATTTATCGCTTCGCTTCAAAAGAAATTATAGCAGAGTTTGGAAACCTAAAACCTTTAAAAAAATGCTTAGAAATAAAAGTTGGATACTTTATGAAGCTTTTTGAGTAATTTTGGGGCAATTTGTGGTCTTGAAACGAACTTTCCTCTTATTGATTACCGCAATCAAGCCATTACGGTTCAGGGGCCGAGCGCATGCTAGTGCAAATTTCCCTCCTGTTAGTGTATGTAGGTATAGTCACTCTATACATCGCTGCAAGTCCAGGAAGGTTATTTAAAGCAGGCCAATGTGCTTGTGGACACTCGTCCACCATAAACTTCAAAGCATAAAACTCCAGTTTTCTGCTCTTCACGTTGACATGCCAGTCTCGAATGTTCAACGTTGCATATATTTTTTCCTTCGAATATTTCCCGTATATTCTGTATTATAACCCAAGGATAAATTTTTAGACATACTTCGTTCAAATGTGTTTTTTTTCCTTACAAGCAGGAGGGAGGGGGTGACTCTATTGTTCAACATTGAAGCACTCATACCTACCAATGTGACGTCATGGCTCGCTTGAACGAATTTCAACGTCTGGTCTTCTTGATGCCGACTATAAAATGCTCAATATTCTGTTCATATATGTATGTACAGTCTATATGTATATTATTTTATCTTCTAGAGGTATTATTGTGTAAGAATATTTCTACCGAGATAAAATTAATGCAAGGATTAAGTGTTTTTTTTCGAGTTTTAGTCTTAATGGTTATTAAAATGGAGACCGAAATTTTTCGACCTGGTATAGGTATCAGCTTTCTAAAGAAGCTAAATTAAGTAATGGTTACTTCAAAAAAGGAGGTCTTTGCACAATGATATTGTCAAAGCTGGTGTGTCTAGCGAAAGCAGTCTTGTACTACTGAATTGTCTCGCACATGCGCAATGTGTTATATAGGCGTCGTGATTCCCGATCTAAAAAGCGGCTAAATTAAATGTGTTGGCCAAATGAAGGATAAAAAGACGAGGTATAAAGCAACAAGTCAGAGCCCAGGCATCAACCACGGCTTAGAAATTGCACACAAATCCTAACTTCGGCCTTCATCGGTCGCTGTTCAGCGCTCGTCAACACATCAAAATTCACAAGACAACTCGGACACATCATCGAATAAATACAACTCAAAACCTCAAGAAAACTACACAGGGGACTTCAACAACTATTATTCTTTATTTCTAGCATTTTTTTAGGGAACGATATAGAAAAATAATGCTTTTGAGAAACAAACAAACTCATACTCAAAACTATAAAATGACCGGTTGAACCACACCACGTTAAATTTTCGAATCGCTCAAAACCACTCAAAAACACAATTTCTTGCTCAGATTTCTACATCAACGTGTTCTTTAATTTTCAGACTACTGTTGTGAAGACAATTTTGAGAATCTCATACCCTGTGAAGGCTTTCTAAGAGCTCATTCCTGATCCAAGTCAACGGAACGAAATCCAAAGACGTCACGATCCACTGATTTCTACGTTTGGGCTATCTGTAACCACAGGAAGCCCAATTATACAACTGACACACACGAACATTCAGTGAAAATCCTTATCGTCCAAGAAGATAAGCACACGAATAGCTGGACGTCTATGTGTTCTACTAGAAAGGAAACCACAAGCTTATATTTATGGTATTTTATATTTCGAAGTCTAAATGAAAAATCGACCGACAACAACTATCAATCATTTAACTTTACTCGTTGAGTACATTTTTATATACCACGATAATGGTCTCTTGATAAATGTATGTAAAATGGTGTTCTCTGGTGAATTAGTCCTTTCAATATGAACGAATAAATTTCAGAAATATAAAGGAACAATTCTCCAGAGAATATCATGTTTACATCACATGGTTTGAAATACGCTAAAGTTGTGCAATATTCGTTATCCAGCATCCCTTGCGGGCTAGTCGCTTTGACAACCCTAACTACCAAACTGAGTACTCCACCACCCGGACATGTAGCCCATATATGTCACAAGGCCGGTTTGCACTTTGCAGGCCAAAAATTATAACTCAGACATAACATTCAGAAAAGGGAGGCTTTCTATAAGCGAAAATAAAGCAAACTTCGAAATCCACACTCCCACAGGAATCCCAATTCTTGAAGCATCCCAACAGGGCACGAGTGTACATTGCCCACAGCAATGTCTAGTTTACATGATGTTTATCTATGGACGGATGAACTCAAGTAGTTGTATATTCAGAATATTTGCAAAAGACCATTCTCAGAGACGGAGATTAAAACACTTGTTTTACTGATGATGATGATGAAGACTTTATTTCAAGAGGGTAAACACATAAAAGTGAAATACACTTATAAACTTGAAGCCCTCACTGTGGCCCTTACTGGTAAAAAAGTTTCAAGTACAAAAGCATACAGCTCTTTCATATCTACTATGCCAACTTGTCATAATTTGTAGGTATGTAACTCTGTAATGCTCGTGGGTGACTCATAAGTCAGCCGCTTCGATTTGAATTTACATTCTCTTCTGAAGTCAAGTGGGAAAGAAGTAGGAGTCATGGATCAACCTGCAAATCCTAAAGATAAAGCAAGTGTTCTATCCCTGATATTTTTATCTTGGATGAACAGTCTTATAAAACTTGGTAGTCAACGACCACTCGATCAAGACGACCTGTTTGAATTATCAGATGAGAACAAAGCCGAATTCATTGTAGAAGATTTTGAAGAAATATGGAAACAAGAAATCGAATGTGCACAAAAGCACGGCAGACAACCACGATTGTGGAAAGCAATGGCTAGATTCATTCCTTGGAGTGATTACATTTGGTTGATCATTGTGAAGAGTTTAGAATCCTTGTCGAGTTTTGCTTCGTCTCTACTATTGTGGTTCTATCTGAAATGCGCTCTCGAAGGATCTCCCCAAAACACTCTCTATTTACTGGTTGCTGCAGGGGGTATCGGAGTCACAAGTTTAATCTGTGCGTTTTCTCTTCATCACAACAACCTAAGAGCACTATTAGTTAGTATGCGACCGAAGATAGCATGTATTGGAATCACATATAAGAAGGTAAGGTAGGCACAGTGTGCAATTTAGAAAAGTGTGAAATAGTACTAATTTTAAATAGTACTAAATAGTGGTATTTCTATTGTTTTCTATTGTTTCATTAGTGCTATTTAGTACTAATTAGTTATTTAGTTTTCACGCTTTTCTATATTGCACTCTAGGTAATATTTTCGTAAACTGTATAGGCTTGGGTAACTTATCGCTATATTTAATGATTTGTAACCGGTCTGGTGGAGTTATTTTTTTTAAATTTCGTTCTAGAATTTCAATTCAAATTCATTTGGCCGGTAGTCGGAACGTACCTCTTAGTACATCCACGATAGCATAATAATAATAATAATAATAATATAATAATAATAATAATAATAATAATAATAATAATAATAATAATAATAATAATAATAATAATAATAATAATAATAATAATAATAATAATAAGAATAAGAATAAGAATAAGAATAAGAATAATAATAATAATAATAATAATAAGAATGATAATAAGAATAATAACAATAGTTTTTTTACTATTAAGTTGAGCGATAAAAGGTTGTAAAAACTTAAGGACATTCTTAATTAAAAGTAAGTCGACGACGTTTCGACGTTACAAACGTCATTATCAAGTCAAAAAATACATCTAAGAATAAACTATGTATAGAAAAATATACTTTGCAGCCTATTTTCCTGAGTACATCTTGCGACCTAATGAAATCAAACCTTCTATCGTCAACAAACAATGCGTTGTATACAATTTTAAATGTAATTTGTGTGATGCAAATTATGTCGGCTTTACAGCCAGACACCTTCACCAACGCATTGATGAACATACGAACTATAAGTCTTCATCGATTGGTCGTCACCTCCATGAAAATCATGGCGTCAACAAGCATTCTTCTTTTGACAAACAGTTCACCATCCTAAAGAAGTGCAAAGGGAAATTGGACGCTCTCATTTATGAGATGCTTTTCATTAAGAAACTCAAACCTAGCTTGAACATTCAGTCGGACTCCATACGTGCTAAACTCTTTGTTTAGATATTTTTATTTCTTAGGCCTAGTTATGAGCCATTCTCATTTCAAACAATAGATAATGAGGCGGCTTCTTTTGAAGCAATTAAGAACGGCTCATGGAAAGTACGGCGTTTGAACTAGGCTTAATTAGCCTTTTATAGCTATCGTTTTATTATTTGTATGTATTCATTAGTGTTCATTGTCATATTTTTCTATATATAGTTTATTCTTAGATGTATTGTTTGACTTGATAATGACGTTTGTAACGTCGAAACGTCGTCGACTTACTTTTAATTAAGAATGTCCTTAAGTTTTTACAACCTTTTATCGCTCAACTTTATAGTAAAATCGTTTATTAAGTTTTTTACTTATTCGAATAATAATAATAATAATAATAATAATAATAATAATAATAATATTATTAATAATGTTAATAATAGTAGTAGTAATAATAATAATAATAATAATAATAATGATAATAATAATAATAATAATAATAATAATAATAATAATAATAATAATAATAATAATAATAATAATAATAATAATAATAATAATAATAATAATAATAATAATATAATAATAATAATAATAATAATAATAATAATAATAATAATAATAATATAATAATAATAATAATAATAATAATAATAATAATAATAATAATGATAATAACAATAATAATAATAATAATAATAATAATAATAATAATAATAATAATAATAATAATAATAATAATAATAATAATAATAATAATAATAATAATAATAATAATAATAATAATAATAATAATAATAATAATAATAATAATAATAATAATAATAATAAATAATAATAATAATAATAATAATAATAATAATAATAATAATAATAATAATAATAATAATAATAATAATAATAATAATAATAATAATAATAATAATAATAATAATAATAACAATAATAATAATAGACTACGAGTTCGAGTTTTCTATGAGTCAATAGCGTAGCGTCGAGTTGACGTACTATTTGAACCGGCTCATAGAAAACGAGAACGAGCAGTCTAATCGTTTTAGTAGAAACCAACTAGCATACTACCTTCGATTTATACGTATATTTATTGATTTTCGCTTTGTTTTTGTTCAAAACGCAGGCTTTTTCGCTACTCACAGTCACGCAATAGATAGTGAGTACGTTAGCCAATCAGATTGCAGGATTCGTGATAGTGCTAGTTGGTTTCTACTAAAAGTTAACAGTGAACGAGGCGCGTGTAGCATCGAGTTGACCATTTGACTCATAATAAACGAGAACGAGTAGTCTAATTGTTTTAGTAGAAACGTCCAGCCAACTGCATTTCCTTCGATTGTATACTAATATTGATTGATTTTTTTGCTGTTGTTCAAAACGCCGGCTTTTTCGCGAAAAAAAAAAGAAAAAAGGAAACCAGCTGATCAGTCGCCTTCGTGGCTCAGTGGTTAGGTTTAGTGGAATGGTATGGTCAGGTTAGGCATCAGTGAATTAAATGATCGTTTGGCGCTGAATGATAATGTGCGAGTCTTGACTATAAAAACTGTTCTAAAAGAGGAGAGTCAAAATCCTCAAAACTTTCGACTGAGTTCCAGTCGTGTGTTTGGAAAACCTATAGATCACGGAGTTGGTTAACTCGTGCATGAATTCACAGATTCGTGGTTGAAGCAGTATTCAAGGGCTGTATCTAGACAACGCCTTCAACACGCATTGAACAATTTAATCCATCAATTTAAACCCCGCTGGACTTTTAGACACTTGATAATTCAGCACGTTTTTTGTGCGAAAGAAACCCTTTGAATAACAAAGAAAACCGGCCGTGTCACGGCGAGGTAAATATTATGATGTTGATTAGTATACAACTGAATACTGAATAGTGTAGTCTCGTTATTTGGAAATAAAAAGTAAATATTTAGCGATTTACTCGCTATATGGAGCTAGTATATTGTTTCTGATGGAATACACAAGTATAAAATATATTATTAATATTTATTTTACGTTACTGAGACAATATTACATAAGACCAAATATGCATTTCCGTCTTGGAATACACTATTTAGTATGCAGTAACCACACAAGTGAATAGTGCTTTTCATGCGCTGTGATTGGTTAATCAAACTAGTGATATCTTTGGCTATTTACCTCCGAGCAAAACAAGATGGCGTCGCGTTTCGCCAGCGTATCTTTTTCTTCTTGAAAATATTATTTATATATTTGGCTGGCTATCCATTAACGACAGTAGCAATAATTCTAAACGAGTAGTTTTACATTCGGCCGCCATTTTAACGTGTTCAGTTGACTAAATGTTTCCTTGGAAAACGTCAATAAACGATACATTCATTGCAGAACCTCAAGATATCTATAAACGATCAATTCATTGCAGAACCTCAAGATATCTATAAACGATCAATTCATTACAGAACCACAAGATATCTATAAACGATCAATTCATTGCAGAACCTCAAGATATCTATAAACGATCAATTCATTGCAGAACCTCAAGATATCTATAAACGATCAATTCATTACAGAACCTCAAGATATCTATAAACGATCAATTCATTACAGAACCTCAAGATATCTATAAACGATCAATTCATTGTAGAACCTCAAGATATCTATAAACGATCAATTCATTACAGAACCTCAAGATATCTATAAACGATCAATTCATTGTAGAACCTCAAGATATCTATAAACGATCAATTCATTACAGAACCTCAAGATATCTATAAACGATCAATTCATTGTAGAACCTCAAGATATCTATAAACGATCAATTCATTGCAGAACCTCAAGATATCTATAAACGATCAATTCATTCCACAACCTCAAGATATCTATAAACGATCAATTCATTGTAGAACCTCAAGATATCTATAAACGATCAATTCATTGCAGAACCTCAAGATATCTATAAACGATCAATTCATTGCAGAACCTCAAGATATCTATAAACGATCAATTCATTGCAGAACCTCAAGATATCTATAAACGATCAATTCATTGCAGAACCTCAAGATATCTATAAACGATCAATTCATTCCACAACCTCAAGATATCTATAAACGATCAATTCATTGCAGAACCTCAAGATATCTATAAACGATACATTCATTGCAGAACCTCTAGATATCTATAAACGATCAATTCATTGCAGAACCTCAAGATATCTATAAACGATCAATTCATTGCAGAACCTCAAGATATCTATAAACGATCAATTCATTGCAGAACCTCAAGATATCTATAAACGATCAATTCATTGCAGAACCTCAAGATATCTATAACGATCAATTCATTGCAAACCTCAAGATATCTATAAACGATCAATTCATTCCACAACCTCAAGATATCTATAAACGATCAATTCATTGCAGAACCTCAAGATATCTATAAACGATACATTCATTGCAGAACCCCAAGATATCTTATACACTTAAAGTGAATTAATATGAAGCGAATTTTTTTCTTTTGAAAATCGATTATACATATGAAGTGATCAAGAGTGGGCTGTTTCAGTATTTTGTGATTTGAGCTTCGCATAGTATTCGCATAGTATTAAATTATTATTATTATTATTTGCGAGTTTGAAGTAGTGCAATGTCAATTCGGTGACGTCAGATTGGTTCTAATTGTTGACAGTTTTAATCTGGCAAAAAGTTAATTTTCTACAACTTATATAAATGATGTTAAACTGTTTTTTCCATTTCAGAAAAGAGTGCTGCTTGAAAAAAGATAAATACGTTACCGCATAAAAAAAATCTGACGTGATGTTTATAGCTTATAGAATGAGCGGCCGTGTTTTATCGACACTAGTTAAAGATCGGAGCAGAATAGGACTTCTAAAATTCCATCCCAATTTGCTTTTCTCTAAAATAGTGTATTACATGAATTTTTATTATTGTACTTATTACTCAATTGATTCGTTGAGTAATCTTTATTTTACTGTCTTTACAATTAGTTTCTTATGAGATACCTTTAGTTCATATATTCATGTATTCTGACGCACCTTACTGCTACGTCGTCATAAACAGGCTTAACCAGTTTCGTTTGCCTGGGGCTCGTTTCTCGAAAGCCCCGGAAGCTTATCTATAAAAATCTATATCTTCAAAACAAAGAAGTTTACAGACATAGAACTTTGCATGAAGGGAAAGTTTGTTCACATTAAAAACATGTCAAAAGAACGATTTTGTCTTTCAGATTTCTGGGATGTCTTTTCGGGCCCGAAAATTAGTTTACGGGGCTTTCGAGAAACAAGCCCCACACAAACACCTTTTAAGGTGTTTGTTTAAAACAACCAACACTTAGAACAGGTCTTAGGGTTGGTCTAAACCGTTGACTGGCCTCGTCTATTGGCGCCATTTCTCCGCTGTACGGCTCTAGCCCGATCACAATAATGTTTTGTACTGAAGCTGTCAACTACAAATTGACACCGTGCGGCTCCGACCAAAATCAAAGGAGGGGGAATTGACTGAATTATCAACTATCAATCTAATCTAATCTAATCATATTCCTCCAGTCCTCCTTGATGATTATAATTGATATCTGTGCTTTTTGTGTACAGTGCCAAAGAAAGTTTAATAAAACATTGACCAAAAATTGGGGGTTATAGAATCCCTAGACCCCTCACCCATCTCCTATGCACTTATATTATGCAGCTTTTTGTAACGTGACTAATTAGTAGTAAAAATGTTGCAAGGATTAAGTCGTGCACATAACATAGCGACTAACTTTCAGTATTGCTTTCTTTTCATTGAAGATCTTGGAGTGCAACCGTAGCAGTCTTTCAAAGGAAACCGTTGGACATGTGATTAACGTGGTATCCAACGATGCTCAACGAATAGAAAAATTATTAGTGCATTTACAAGTTTGTTTGATATTTTTTGTCGATGCTTTCTTGACCTTTCTGTTATTGTATACACTAGTTGGATGGCAGTCCATATCTGGAGCATTTGTAGTTCTTGTCTTTAGTTCTTCGCAAGTTTTTGTGGGCAAACTTTTTGCTGAGTATAGAATCAAACACGCTGCAGCAACGGATAAGCGCCTTACAGCCATGAACGAGATTATCGCGGGAATACGAGCCGTGAAGATGTACGCTTGGGAATGGAACTACAGGGACATCGTCAAATCTCTAAGAAGGTATATATTCTAAACGAGATTAGAAACCTGAGTTCTAGTTGTAACCGCAAAGCATCTATGGATTGCTTGAAGGAAAACTAAACCATCATCGTTTTTCGCAATCTATATATGCTATGTGATCGAAACATTCCCCATGCAGGTTCCCATTCGTGTAGAACATTAATTATTATGGTAACTAGACGCTCTTCTAGCGTGAAATCGGGCTTCTAAATGAAATGTAACCTATTTGAACTAAATATAGATATCTTATAGTGCGATTTTCAGTGCGATTGAAATAGTTTTTGGTTGCTCGTCGTTGCATGACTCGAGCTCGATAGAACATGCTTTCCTTGCAATTTCAGTTAATAGCCCGACTTCACGCTACTAGAGCGTCCTGTTTCAATCTAAATTTGGATTTAGACGAGAAAAGACTTATATTTTGGCCCCTTGACCTCCGGTGCTTTCCCTGATTGGTTTGTGCTTTGTAATCTTTCTTGGCCAGACTTCATGTCTCCTTCGGCTTTAGCTCGACGTTAGCCTGCGTAGCTTAATATAAAACTAGACGCTCTACTAGCGTGAAGTGGGGCTTCTAACTCATATAGCCTATTTGAACTAAATATAGATATCGCAGTGCGATTAAAACAGAGCAATCTGATTTGTTTGTGAAGAAAGAGGCCAACTGATGTCTCGTGTTGAAGAAGCCATTCCTCTCGCCCCAATCCCCGCGCCAACAAACAAGGAACGCCTGTAATGTGACATGTCGATTTGGGGTCAAAGAATACGAAGAAGAAGAACGCTCTGCATTTTTAGAGTCGGGTTTCCACAGGAAGCCCGACTAATAATAAGGACAATTCTACAGGACCATAAAATGATGCTGGTTCGATTCTTTGTGCCTTACCATGGAGTGAGCCCTGGGATTTTGAACATGGACGACAAGACAGACCGTTAAGAGTTCATTAGTACTTAATGCTGCAAATTATGTTTCTTTTTATAGGAAAGAAGTTAACTTGGTGCGCATCAAGAGTGTACTTATGTCATTCTCCACGTCTCTTAGTTTTACTCTTAGAGTCATCGCGTCGCTCACTTCTATCATCACCGTGCTGTTTTCAGGGATCCATCTCACAGCGGTCAATGTATTCACTATCGTCTCTATTTTAAATACAATGACTGGCTCAATGAATCGTCAGATGTTTGGTATCATAAATGTGTACGACAGTATTGTATCTATAAACAGAATCCAAAAATATCTGCTGCAAAACCATGTACATTCGTTGAATCATAAGAACAGCAATGATGAAAACAACTGCACCAATTCAATCGCCAAAACACTGGAAAACATCTCAAACGTTTTTCGCAAAGACTTCAAACCCAATTACAATGACACCTACTCGAAATCAAAGTACACTGTTTTAAGAAACACGGATGACACTTTGCCGAATAAAACGTCCAATACCAAAGATGGAGTGGATTATTTGGAGCTTCTCCAAGTTTCCAGTGGTTGGGTGGAAGATGAAACGTCTTCAACCATTCATGACATTTTTCTCAAAGTCGAGTCCAACATGTTGCTAATAGTAACAGGACCAGTTGGAAGTGGAAAATCCACCTTGTTGATGACAATGCTACGCGAGATTCCAGTAAAATCTGGTCACATTTCCAGCTCAGGAAAAATGGCCTACGTAAGTCAGATTCCTTGGATATTCACTGGAACAGTGCGTGAAAATATACTTTTCGGAAAACCTTTCGACCAAACAAGATACGAGAAAGTTTTAGAAGTATGTGAGTTGAACCCAGACATCCATGAGTCAGTTTCCTAAAGGCGATCTAAGTGTGATTGGTCACATGGCCAGCTATTCCGGTCATCCTGAACCGGAAGTCACGCAACGACTTTCATTTGGAAAATATACCTCGAGTATCAGTCAAATTCGCTCTAAAACACGTTCCACAAGGCTCCTTTAGTGAATTAAACACCATTCGAATTGAAAACAACTACCAAACTGTATGTGTTAGGTATATTTAGAGCTCAATATTATCGAAGAAACATTTTAGAAGCGAAATACTAACTCGGTTCGACGATTTTGATCAATAGCACAGGGAGCCCAAGCGCCCTCAGGCCCGGACTTGGAGAAATCTAACTTACTTGCGACGGTATCCCTGTGCTTTAACAGCTATCCCATGGATCTTTACGGCAAATGAAAGCTTGATATCTAAGGTTTATTTTGATGCCAAACATGATGATTTTCGGTAAAGTTTCGACTTCAAACTTCACTATTCTTCGTCCACCGGAAGCGGACATTTGGTGTTCTCATTTTGTGATAATGGAGCATTTTCAAAGCGCTCAAGTAAACATGGAATTATTTCCAATCTGGACATGCTTTCGTGAATGACCTTACAAGTAAGTCTAATTTATATATCATCCACTGCAAATTGAAAAAAGTCCTCAGAATTTCGACAATTAGACTTGGAACTTCGCACTTTCGCATGATTTCGCATGTTTCTATCCAAATTTACAGAGGCAGTATGTACGATATACAGGCTATCGAATATTTCTTCAAGTAAACATAGGAAATTGTATTTTTGTAATTTGTATTAGCCAGAACAAAGCATAAGGAGTAGTAGAAAACTATTCTACCACTGCAAATTAATTTTCTTCAGAACGTAGACTTTAATTTGCCTTGATTTGATCGCTTCCCAGTCAAGCCTTTGTATTTGTATTCGCCATTTTGATTATTCGATTGGGGGAGACCGCTGCTTCATCGCGGGCTCGATGTCCGCGAAAGCTGGCCATGACGGGGAGTGATGCTGAGTGGTGGTCAGCGTGTAAGAGTAAGTCTTGCACGCGCAGTGTACTCAGATGCCGACATCTTTTTATTAGATGATCCACTAAGTGCAGTAGACGCCAAGGTTGGTCAGCATATCTTCGACAAGTGTATCTGTGGAGAGTTATCAGGGAAAATAAGGATCCTCGTCACACATCAACTGCAATATCTTCACAGAGCCGATGAAATTGTTGTTCTTAAAGAAGGTTCTATTTTAAGGCGAGGTTCGTTCAGTGAGCTTAGCGAAGACGAAAATATCGACCAAATATTCGCTAATTATGCCAGTATTGGCACTTCGAATTCCAAAGAAGATCGAAATGTTCCGGTAATTAAAGATGAGAAGGAAAATGATAGAAGCCGAATTGACTTAGTTCAAGAAGATGAAGATAAAGCCATTGGGACGGTGTCATGGAGGTTGTACTGGGATTACTTTCGTTCTGGTTTACCAAGTGTTCTTGTCGTCTGCCTCTTTTTATTTTTCGTTGCAGCTCAAGGTAGAGTAACGATAATGAAACCTATGACTTTAAACCTTTAATGCCAATTTTAACGCAATATTTATGCATGGATGCGTATATATTTCATTAGCTCGATTTAGTACATTTTTGATCAGAAATGTACAGGTGTGCTTCAGAAAATATTCACGGACATTGTTCGCTAAAGCCCTGGTCAAACGTGAACGCAAGTCCATGCAAGTTGCAGTAACTTGCATGTAGCCGGTCAAACGGTGAACGCAAGTTGATGCAAGTTCATATGTTTCTTTACTGATAATTACTCGGGCCCAGGCCGCAGGCCGCCCGAGTTAGAAAATGCGGATTTCGGTAGTAGTAGTAGTTTTGTTCGGCTCCAAAATGACGAGTATGCGACGTATTTAATCGTATCCGGAGTTTCAAGATTACTCCGCAGATTTGAAAAGATAAAGGAGACACAGGACTCAAGTAGATTATCGCTTTGCTTGCTGCCTGACTGTCGTCACGCGCCGTGAAAAACCGTTTAAAAAGTATCCGGCAATAAAACGAAACACATTTCTCAGATATATAATGATGGATGTTTATTCGATTCGACGTTTGAAAAATTCAGAATGAAGAGAAATCGTAGAAATCATACTTCAAAACTTCATCAATTAAAGCAAAGCTCAAAGCTAAACAAGCTCAATGTCCGAAATTTGGGGTCATACCAAAGTTGTTTTAATAGCCTATTTATATACTTGCACAATAGAAAAGCGCATTAATTTTAGAACCGCGGCACAGCGCTATTTAAAGCAGAATTTCCACGCTGAAAACAAGTCAGTGAACGGCAAAAATACAATCAAAATCAAAACGTCATTAGAGATTAGGGATCTGTTGAAGAAGAAGACGCTCAATGAGCGTATAGTCGGGTATTTAATATGACAATGAGAGTTGCGTGACGAGAAACAATTTATGTCGATGAATCATAAAGATTCGTGTAGGTATGTCTGTATTACATATTTAACGTACTTGAGGTCACTTGAGGTTGCATATTGATATCGTCACAAACGTGTCAAATAGTTATTGTTCGCTCAGGGCAGATACTGAGATATTGCTAAGTCATCGTATTCGAAGACTAGAATTGAAAGAAGCAGTTGGCTTGTGCAGAAGTGAAATTATGTTGTATTCAAGGCAAGCCATTCATCCGTTCCTCTTAAATACGCTCTCACATACAAACGCATACGCCGATTCGTGTGGGCCCACTCTAAAAGATGTTGAGCGTTTTCGAAAGGGCCTTTACATGAACTCATCAAAAGGAAATCAATTGAACTCAAAGTCCAAAGGTAATCAATTGAACTCAAGCTCAAAAGCAAATCAAATGAACTCAAGAACTATAATACAAATGAACTCTAATGTTGACTTAAATGTGAACTCAACTGAGTACTGCCTAGCCAAGCATGTATACCACAACTTGAAGCCAGATGTACTGATTCAGAAGTGTGATTCCAAAATGGACAAATCCAAAGGTGAGAAAACAACTTTGAAATGGCATCAAGAAGAACACGGCAAATCTGAGGCGAAAATGAAGTCAATCCTGGGAACAAGTGCAAAAATCATGCATATTCATGGTCTCCAAAAACGGGTCCGCTCTATGTATAAAGCCGAGCATACGGAAGTACGATTCAAAGATGCTCGCCGAAACATATATACATATTCTCTTTCTTGACGCAACTGTCAATCACTGTCAGCTCCCTTCTCACGCAACTGAGAATGTTCTTGTTATCTATGCACACCAAAAAATAGATATAAATATGATTTTTCTTCAACCAACTGGCATTCATTTTCAAGTACTTCCTCGGGCAACTGACATTTTCCTTTTCACAATGCCCGAGTGAACGCTCATTGAGCGTCTTGTTTTTCTTAATTGTTGGGCCTATTTTTTTCTACTTTTTGAACGATCATCCGAACTATCGGACTAACTGTGGTTTATTCGTTCGGCTGAATTGCGAAGACACTTTCAGTGACTTGCGTTTGCCGGTCAAAGGGTGAAAAACTTGCAGCGACTTGCACGGACTTGCGCTCGAATTTGAGCGTGTTCAAACTTGCTGAACGTCGATGCAAGTCCCTGCAAGTTAGCGGTCTAACGTCTACGCAAGTCAAAACTTGCATGAACTTGCAGCGACTTGCGTTCACGTTTGACCGGGGCTGAAGAGATTGTATTTTTATGGTCCTTTAGTTTCCCCGATAATTCCAAGCTGGTGGCTCAAAGTCAGGTCATGACTACAATGACGTACCAAAAGCAGAAAAGTGTCACTGTCCTTGGTATATATGGTGGTTTGGTAGGAGGGTCCTTCATCATGGCTGCCATTAGTACTATTCTCATGTTTGCTGCTTTACTCAGATCTTCAGAGAAGTTGCACGACAAGATGACCCTGGCCGTCCTCAAGTCACCTGTTCTGTTTTTTGATACCAATCCTGTTGGGAGAATAATGAATCGTTTCTCTAAAGACATCGGAGCAATGGATGATCTGCTTCCAAATTCATGCACAATAACGGCTATGTCTTTCTTTTACTTTTTTGGTGTGCTGGTCTTAACAGTGATCGCCAATTATTGGTTGATAATTGCGGTGATACCAACACTTGCAGTGTTGTTTCTGTTATTTCATTATTACCTCAAGCCTGCTCGAGATTTGTGCAGATTAGAAGCAATACTTCGCAGCCCTGTTTACGCTCACATCTCAGAAACAATGGAAGGACTAGAAGTCATCCATTCGTTACAAATGGAAAACAGGAATGTGGAGGAGTTTTACAAGTAAGTCTGATTCTTTTCTCTAAGCTGTTACTGCATTCCGTTTTAAGACAAAAGAAATAATACAGCCTGTATTGGCTTGGAAACCAGTTCTTTGGTAGAAAAGTGTTTCTCAAATTTTAAAATTAAATTTAAACACACAAATTTCGTGTCCACTCTTTGAGGTTCTTTTGATAGAATTGCATGTGAAAATACCTACACATACTCTTCCTTCCTTGATTTTATACATTTTATACATTTTATACATTTTATACATTTTATACATTTTATACATTTTATACATTTTATACATTTTATACATTTTATACATTTTATACATTTTATACATTTTATACATTTTATACATTTTATACATTTTATACATTTTATACATTTTATACATTTTATACATTTTATACATTTTATACTTTATACATTTTATACATTTTATACATTTTATACATTTTATACATTTTATACATTTTATACATTTTATACATTTTATACATTTTATACATTTTATACATTTTATACATTTTATACATTTTATACATTTTATACATTTTATACATTTTATACATTTTATACATTTTATTCTTTTGTAACAGTCTCCAAAATTTGCACACAAGAGCGTTCTCTTTGGTAGTGTCCACTTCTCGATGGGTTGGTCTATACAGTGATGGGATTTGTGCTTTATTTGTCACTGCGGTAGCTGTTGCCACGGTATATCTTCCCATAGACTCAGGTATGGCAACATAAAGTCTTATTGTGGAATAAATGAAAAAATAGCAAAGGTGGAAATATTCTGTATAATTTACGCGTATTTGTTGTTCCACAGCAACCGCTGGCTTCATTTTGGCCCACGTCATTTCTATCGTGAGGCTGACATCAAAAGCGATGCGTCATTGCTCTGAAGTGGAAACTCAGATGGTATCAGTGGAGCGAGTTAGAACATACACCACGTTATCTGCAGAGCCAGGTTACGAAAGACAGGAGAAACCTCCTCAGGACTGGCCAGATCAAGGTGCTTTGAGTTTGCAAGGGATGTCCATGGTGTACTTAGGGGGTGGCGCCTGTGTCTTGAAGGACATCACATTTGAAGTCAAACCCAAAGAAAAGGTGGGCATCGCAGGACGAACTGGGGCTGGCAAATCATCCCTGGTAGCTGCCTTGTTCCGTATGCCGGACCCCCAAGGACACGTACTCATTGATGGAATAGATCTCGGTACCTTGAATGTCCAAGCAGCTCGCAGGTCGATGGCCGTCATTTCGCAGAATCCTGTCTTATTCAGTGGAACTCTCAAGCACAATCTCGATCCTTTTCATCGCTTTACTGAAGAACAGATCTGGATAGCGCTAACGGAGGTGCAAATGAAAACCAGAGTCAGTAAACTGGATGGTCTTCTCGAATATCGCATCGGTGAAAATGGATCAGGTTTTAGTGTTGGCGAAACGCAGTTACTGTGTCTTGCTCGAGCACTGCTTCAACGATGTAAAATCGTGGTCCTGGATGAAGCAACAGCCAACGTGGATTACAAGACCGACCAACTGGTTCAACAAGTTATCAGGGAAAAGTTTGGCAATTGTACCGTCCTTACCATAGCACATCGACTAAACACCATCATGGACTACGATAGGGTACTGGTACTTGACCGCGGTCACGTGGTAGAATACGATAGTCCAACTATCCTTGCTGCTAATAGTGACGGCGTTTTTGCGCAGTTGTTGAAGACATCGGACATGACTGTTCACACCAAATCAGATGATTAATTACTCTTATTAAACACTCAACCTCGGTAATTGCATTTGAGCATTTTGATTGGTTCCTCGGACGAGTGTTATATGCCAGTGCATAACCATGCCTTTGTCTTTATATGGTCAACGTGTCATATTTAAATACGACCTAGCTCTCGATTTAATATACACCTATTCCAAATATCGTTGTCCGGGCCGGCCGAAAGCAACAAGCAAGAAGCTGACGACCGCAAAGGACTTTGGGAATCTCCTAATTAATTAATTTATCGTGGTACTTGAGAAGTTATCCCTACGAGCGTTGAATAGCAATCATTTGGAACTATTCGGCCATTTGAAAATGCATGTTGTTAAATTATCTACGGATAAATAAATGAATAAGGAGAAAGTCCCAATGCCCTTTGCGGTCGTGAGCTTCTTGCTTGTTGTTTTCGGTGGGGACAACGATTTTTGGAATAGGTGTATCTAACCATTCACCCGTATGGGTTTTGCTTATATTTAATATTTAAGTTTTCACCCGCAAGGGTTTGCTTGTTTTATTTTCCCAGTTTATTGTATTGTAAATTAGGACATGTATTTTCTATCTCTATTGATAAAGACATAGAGAATAGTTCGTGGAAAATGCGAGCGTACGGTTTTTATTCACGAGTTATGAAGTATCATAACGAACGAGCGAGTCCTCGAGCGAGTGAGTTTTCTGATACTTCATAACGAGTGAATAAAAACCGTACAAAGCATTTTCCAATATATACATACTGAGATTTCAAAACCCACATGAAAACTGTTTGAAATTCTCGCGAAACTTGTTGTTGCTCATTTGCATATATAACTTAAGACTTTGTCGACTGATGAGCAAAATATTTGTGAATCTTTAGTTTAGAAGAGAAAAACATGAACTGCAAAGTAAAAATTGATCAAAAATTGATAATAGAGAACAACATTCAAATAAAATGAACTCATAGTGCCAGGTTCTGCTTTTATTCTTAGCTGTTTGCCGGCTTTACAGGAATAAATAAATATGATTTCTTTCAATGGAGACAAAACTTTCTCTCAATTGTATTTTTAGCGAGGTACTTGCCGTGTAGTTTTGACACTGTAATGTTTGTCTATGCTTGCAATTAAACGGCTTCGGAAACTCAGTACCGGTTCGTATTCTTGTCCATATTTTCTTCTTTTAGATTAAAACTGGCATGTAAACTTGTCAAGCTCTTCGCGAAGTCTTCATTCTTCGCTCGACCTCGTTGAATGAGGTTTTACGTCTCTAGTCTTTTCGCTATTTCCTTCGTGTTTCGGTTTTCAAGGCCATCAACGTAATCTTCCACTGAAATACCGAAATTTGCGAATCGATTCTCCTCCATTTTTTCAAATTTAAGATCACATTTGCAGAAAATAACTAATAAAAACAACTAGCTACTCAAACAACAAATCTTGTTGAATGAAGCAAGCAGCCGCCACTGAGACACGCGCGACACAGACGGCGGGAAACCCATCAACAGTGAAGAAACGTCGTTCACGGCCTCTGATCGGACGAACGATATTTCTCACACGTGAAAAACGTCGTTCGCGGCCTCTGATTGGCTAGCAACAGTGAACGAACGAAAATTTACTACATGGATTTATAGTGAGTAAATCTCAGTATGTATGTAATAAGTATTATTATTATTATTATTATTATTATTATTATTATTATTATTTATTATTATTATTATTATTATTATTATTATTATTATTATTATTATTATTATTATTATTATTATTATTATTATTATTATTATTATTATTATTATTATTATTATTATTATATGGTGCGACGTCATACACCATTCGCACGGCTTTCATTAAAAGTCAAAATACAATACAATAACTTTTATTTAAGGTGACTCCAACATAATTGCGAGTGCTTTCTGTGATTTTTTAAACTCACTCGTATCGCGTCAAAAACACTCGGATATTTCTGCATTTTACACATGTAATAACTCAAACATGTAGGCTCGTAAGAGTGTATTCAAAAGTTTATTATTTAGTCGCGTTTGCCGTTACGGGCCGATTTTCTAACAGTGGTTTTTCATAATATTGTCCTCCTGTTCGCTCAAAAATCGTACGATTTCTACGAAACTTCAGATTCTTGTTAAATAGATTGTCATAATTTTGTCTGCCGGGTTTAAAAAAAATCTCTCGACTGCAAGTTGCGCGGCCTAAAAACTGACCATAAAAATTCATTTTAGATGATTTTTGACCATTCTGCAATACCTATAATCTACCAAGAATGGTCATTTTAGATGATTTTTGTCCATTATACATGGCCTGATGATCATCCACCAAAAATGGTCATTTTAGATGATTTTTGACCATTCTACATATGACCTATAATCTTCCAGGAATGGTCATTTTAGATGATTTTTGTGTATTATTGCTGACGCAGCGAGCGAGCCTGAAGCGAGCGAGCAAGGAAGCAATTCTAATTCATTCACGTAGGCAGAAAAAAATCTCGATTTTTACCCGGCATGCAGTTTCCAAGAACCATCATGCAATTCTCAAGAACCATCATGCAATTCTCAAGAACCATCATGCAATTCTCAAGAACCATCATGCTTTTCGCGCCAACTCCTACATACGCTATAGCCTGAAGTGAGTTTTCGCGTTTCTAATCGGCCAATGTCGTGCCCAAAATATGTGTCCCTAATTAATTTGTACATGTGTATGTTTCTTTAGCCGGTATATCCTGACTCGTAAGCACATCAGATACCGTATCTTGTGCTTTTCGTGGGAATTGTGTAGTTGAAGATCACCGTATTAATAGACCTCTTTAGCTTCGTATGTAAATTGCCCATTTCAAACCATGTGATGTAAACATGATATTCTCTGGAGAATTGTTCCTTTATATTTCTGAAATGTATTCGTTCATATTGAAAGGACTAATTCCCCAGAGAACACCATGTTTACATCACATGGTTTGAAATGGGCAATTTACATACGAAGCTAAAGAGGTCTATTGAGCTGATTAGTGCCGGCTGACCGTGTGTCAGTTTCAAGTGTGAATATTCGCATTGAAATCTCAATTATAAGTAATACATTAGTTATTCATAAGCTACCACTTTTTCAAATAGACAAATACTATTCAAAACAAAGAAAGGTAGACTCGCCTAATAATTTGCATACTTGTCACTTACATAAAACAAAACATTTCATAACTACAGTAGAGTGATTCCAATAAACCTGGGCATTACTAACTACACCAATACACACTATTAGACACTCACTCTTTTGTTGTCTTTTGTTACTTTGCATCTAATATACACTGACAGCTAATTAGTAGTGCCCAGGTTTATTGGAATCACTCTAAGCTCTCCGGCACCAACTCTTATCCACAACTACTATAAACATTGCATTCACCGTCAGCATTTACTGCTGTTAGGTAGCCTAGTACATGGCCTAAAATCCACCAAAAATGGTCATTTTAGATGATTTTTGACCATTATACATGGCCTAAAAACCACCAAAAATGGTCATTTTAGATGATTTGTGACTACATGTACATGGCCTATTATCCACAAAAATGGTCATTTTAGATGATTTTTGACCATTCTACCTGACCTGTTATCCACCTAAAATGGTCATTTTCAGGGGAATCGAAAGTTACTAGGGGAGTCCATCTTTCCTAATGCCCTTAAATTTATCAGATTGTTAGCTTGGCTATTTTCAGCAACAAACTGTGATTGGTTGGATGTCAATGACGTCACTTGCAGCAAACATGGCGGACATCTCCTTCGTCGATGAACATTTTATACCACAGCCACATGTACATGTAGTTAAAATAAATGAAATTAATAAATCGTTTATTATATGGCTATTTGGATTTTGAATTTTTGATTTTGTAAGCGGCCGCGCGGTTTCCCGCCATTTATGTAAATAAGAAATCTGCTCAATCCGAGTGCAAACTCAAACAAGAAAGTCAAGAAAACTCGTTCAGTTTAAATATCCTATCCAATTAATATAACGATTACAACCCGCTCAAAGTTCCGCGCTATTCTACATGAAATCTCTTCATATAACACCGTAAGGGATTTAATTCTTTGAAATGGAGCTGTAAAGTTTCAGAAAAGAGTCAAAAAAACTTCGCCGGTGAGTCGGACTGACTCAACTCAACATGGAAACCAAAAACTACAACTACAACTACAAGCCTGCTGAGTGTCGCTGATATTTGTACTTACAGTTCTTCGTTTATTGCTTTGTTTATTGCGTTTATTGGGTGGTTTATTGGGTGTGATTAATAGGGGGTAGTTGATAGGCTGTGGTTGATAGGGTGTGATTAATAGGGAGTGATTGATCGGGTGTGATTAGGGTGTATTTGATAGGCTGTGGTTGATAGGGTGTGATTAATAGGGAGTGATTGATCGGGTGTGATTAGGGTGTGGTTGATAGGCTGTGGTTGATAGGGTGTGATTAATAGGGAGTGATTGATCGGGTGTGATTAGGGTGTGATTGATAGGCTGTGGTTGATAGGGTGTGATTAATAGGGAGTGATTGATCGGATGTGATTAGGGTGTGATTGATAGGCTGTGGTTGATAGGGTGTGATTAATAGGGAGTGATTGATCGGGTGTGATTAGGGTGTGATTGATAGGCTGTGGTTGATAGGGTGTGATTAATAGGGAGTGATTGATCGGGTGTGATTAGGGTGTGATTGATAGGCTGTGGTTGATAGGGTGTGATTAATAGGGAGTGATTGATCGGGTGTGATTAGGGTGTGGTTGATAGGCTGTGGTTGATAGGGTGTGATTAATAGGGAGTGATTGATCGGGTGTGATTAGGGTGTGATTGATAGGCTGTGGTTGATAGGGTGTGATTAATAGGGAGTGATTGATCGGGTGTGATTAGGGTGTGATTGATAGGCTGTGGTTGATAGGGTGTGATTAATAGGGAGTGATTGATCGGGTGTGATTAGGGTGTGATTGATAGGCTGTGGTGTGATTAATAGGGTGTGATTAATAGGGAGTGATTGATCGGGTGTGATTAGGGTGTGATTGATAGGCTGTGGTTGATAGTGTGTGATTAATAGGGAGTGATTGATCGGGTGTGATTAGGGTGTGATTGATAGGCTGTGGTTGATAGGGTGTGATTAATAGGGAGTGATTGATCGGGTGTGATTAGGGTGTGATTGATAGGCTGTGGTTGATAGGGTGTGATTAATAGGGAGTGATTGATCGGGTGTGATTAGGGTGTGGTTGATAGGCTGTGGTTGATAGGGTGTGATTAATAGGCAGTGATTGATCGGGTGTGATTAGGGTGTGATTGATAGGCTGTGGTTGATAGGGTGTGATTAATAGGGAGTGATTGATCGGGTGTGATTAGGGTGTGATTGATAGGCTGTGGTTGATAGGGTGTGATTAATAGGGAGTGATTGATCGGGTGTGATTAGGGTGTGATTGATAGGCTGTGGTTGATAGGGTGTGATTAATAGGGAGTGATTGATCGGGTGTGATTAGGGTGTGGTTGATAGGCTGTGGTTGATAGGGTGTGATTAATAGGGAGTGATTGATCGGGTGTGATTAGGGTGTGGTTGATAGGCTGTGGTTGATAGGGTGTGATTAATAGGGAGTGATTGATCGGGTGTGATTAGGGTGTGATTGATAGCCTGTGGTTGATAGGGTGTGATTAATAGGGAGTGATTGATCGGGTGTGATTAGGGTGTGATTGATAGGCTGTGGTTGATAGGGTGTGATTAATAGGGAGTGATTGATCGGGTGTGATTAGGGTGTGATTGATAGGGTGTGGTTGATAGGGTGTGATTAATAGGGGGTAGTTGATAGGCTGTGGTTGATAGGGTGTGATTAATAGGGAGTGATTGATCGGGTGTGGTTGATATGGTGTGGTTGATATGGTGTGGTTGATAGGGTGTGATTGATAGGGTGTGATTGATAGGATGTGGTTGATAGGGTGTGGTTGATAGGGTGTGGTTGATAGCGTGTGATTAATAGGGTGTGATTGATAGGGTGTAGTTGATAGGGTGTGATTGATAGGGTGTGGTTGATAGGGTGTGATTGATCGGGTGTGATTAGGGTGTGATTGATAAGGTGTGGTTGATAGGGTGTGATTGATAGGGTGTGGTTGATAGGGTGTGATTAATAGGGTGTGATTGATAGGGTGTGATTGATAGGGTGTAGTTGATAGGGTGTGATTAATAGGGTGTGATTGATAGGGTGTAGTTGATAGGGTGTGATTGATAGGGTGTGATTGATAGGATGTGGTTGATAGGGTGTGGTTGATAGGGTGTGGTTGATAGGGTGTGATTAATAGGGTGTGATTGATAGGGTGTAGTCGATAGGGTGTGATTGATAGGGTGTGGTTGATAGGGTGTGATTGATAGGGTGTGATTGATAGGGTGTGATTGATAGGGTGTGATTGATAGGGTGTGATTGATAGGGTGTGGTTGATAGGGTGTGGTTGATAGGGTGTGATTGATAGGGTGTGATTGATAGGGTGTGATTAGGGTGTGATTGATAGGTGTGTTGATAGGGTGTGATTGATAGGGTGTGGTTGATAGGGTGTGATTGATCGGGTGTGATTAGGGTGTGATTGATAAGGTGTGGTTGATAGGGTGTGATTGATAGGGTGTGGTTGATAGGGTGTGATTAATAGGGTGTGATTGATAGGGTGTAGTTGATAGGGTGTGATTAATAGGGTGTGATTGATAGGGTGTAGTTGATAGGGTGTGATTGATAGGGTGTGATTGATAGGATGTGGTTGATAGGGTGTGGTTGATAGGGTGTGGTTGATAGGGTGTGATTAATAGGGTGTGATTGATAGGGTGTAGTCGATAGGGTGTGATTGATAGGGTGTGGTTGATAGGGTGTGATTGATAGGGTGTGATTAGGGTGTGATTGATAGGGTGTGGTTGATAGGGTGTGATTGGTAGGGTGTGGTTGATAGGGTGTGATTAGGGTGTGATTGATAGGGTGTGATTAGGGTGTTATTGATAGGGTGTGATTAGGGTGTGATTGATAGGGTGTGGTTGATAGGGTGTGATTAATAGGGGGTAGTTGATAGGCTGTGGTTGATAGGGTGTGATTAATAGGGAGTGATTGATCGGGTGTGGTTGATATGGTGTGGTTGATATGGTGTGGTTGATAGGGTGTGATTGATAGGGTGTGATTGATAGGATGTGGTTGATAGGGTGTGGTTGATAGGGTGTGGTTGATAGCGTGTGTGATTAATAGGGTGTGATTGATAGGGTGTAGTTGATAGGGTGTGATTGATAGGGTGTGGTTGGTAGGGTGTGATTGATCGGGTGTGATTAGGGTGTGATTGATAAGGTGTGGTTGATAGGGTGTGATTGATAGGGTGTGGTTGATAGGGTGTGATTAATAGGGTGTGATTGATAGGGTGTAGTTGATAGGGTGTGATTAATAGGGTGTGATTGATAGGGTGTAGTTGATAGGGTGTGATTGATAGGGTGTGATTGATAGGCTGTGGTTGATAGGGTGTGATTAATAGGGAGTGATTGATCGGGTGTGATTAGGGTGTGGTTGATAGGCTGTGGTTGATAGGGTGTGATTAATAGGGAGTGATTGATCGGGTGTGATTAGGGTGTGGTTGATAGGCTGTGGTTGATAGGGTGTGATTAATAGGGAGTGATTGATCGGGTGTGATTAGGGTGTGATTGATAGCCTGTGGTTGATAGGGTGTGATTAATAGGGAGTGATTGATCGGGTGTGATTAGGGTGTGATTGATAGGCTGTGGTTGATAGGGTGTGATTAATAGGGAGTGATTGATCGGGTGTGATTAGGGTGTGATTGATAGGGTGTGGTTGATAGGGTGTGATTAATAGGGGGTAGTTGATAGGCTGTGGTTGATAGGGTGTGATTAATAGGGAGTGATTGATCGGGTGTGGTTGATATGGTGTGGTTGATATGGTGTGGTTGATAGGGTGTGATTGATAGGGTGTGATTGATAGGATGTGGTTGATAGGGTGTGGTTGATAGGGTGTGGTTGATAGCGTGTGATTAATAGGGTGTGATTGATAGGGTGTAGTTGATAGGGTGTGATTGATAGGGTGTGGTTGATAGGGTGTGGTTGATCGGGTGTGATTAGGGTGTGATTGATAAGGTGTGGTTGATAGGGTGTGATTGATAGGGTGTGGTTGATAGGGTGTGATTAATAGGGTGTGATTGATAGGGTGTAGTTGATAGGGTGTGATTAATAGTGTGTGATTGATAGGGTGTAGTTGATAGGGTGTGATTGATAGGGTGTGATTGATAGGATGTGGTTGATAGGGTGTGGTTGATAGGGTGTGGTTGATAGGGTGTGATTAATAGGGTGTGATTGATAGGGTGTAGTCGATAGGGTGTGATTGATAGGGTGTGGTTGATAGGGTGTGATTGATAGGGTGTGATTAGGGTGTGATTGATAGGGTGTGGTTGATAGGGTGTGATTGGTAGGGTGTGGTTGATAGGGTGTGATTAGGGTGTGATTGATAGGGTGTGATTAGGGTGTTATTGATAGGGTGTGATTAGGGTGTGATTGATAGGGTGTGGTTGATAGGGTGTGATTAATAGGGGGTAGTTGATAGGCTGTGGTTGATAGGGTGTGATTAATAGGGAGTGATTGATCGGGTGTGGTTGATATGGTGTGGTTGATATGGTGTGGTTGATAGGGTGTGATTGATAGGGTGTGATTGATAGGGTGTGATTGATAGGATGTGGTTGATAGGGTGTGGTTGATAGGGTGTGGTTGATAGCGTGTGATTAATAGGGTGTGATTGATAGGGTGTAGTTGATAGGGTGTGATTGATAGGGTGTGGTTGATAGGGTGTGATTGATCGGGTGTGATTAGGGTGTGATTGATAAGGTGTGGTTGATAGGGTGTGATTGATAGGGTGTGGTTGATAGGGTGTGATTAATAGGGTGTGATTGATAGGGTGTAGTTGATAGGGTGTGATTAATAGGGTGTGATTGATAGGGTGTAGTTGATAGGGTGTGATTGATAGGGTGTGATTGATAGGATGTGGTTGATAGGGTGTGGTTGATAGGGTGTGGTTGATAGGGTGTGATTATATAGGGTGTGATTGATAGGGTGTGATTGATAGGGTGTGATTGATAGGGTGTGGTTGATAGGGTGTGATTAATAGGGGGTAGTTGATAGGCTGTGGTTGATAGGGTGTGATTAATAGGGAGTGATTGATCGGGTGTGGTTGATATGGTGTGGTTGATATGGTGTGGTTGATAGGGTGTGATTGATAGGGTGTGATTGATAGGATGTGGTTGATAGGGTGTGGTTGATAGGGTGTGGTTGATAGCGTGTGATTAATAGGGTGTGATTGATAGGGTGTAGTTGATAGGGTGTGATTGATAGGGTGTGGTTGATAGGGTGTGATTGATCGGGTGTGATTAGGGTGTGATTGATAAGGTGTGGTTGATAGGGTGTGATTGATAGGGTGTGGTTGATAGGGTGTGATTAATAGGGTGTGATTGATAGGGTGTAGTTGATAGGGTGTGATTAATAGGGTGTGATTGATAGGGTGTAGTTGATAGGGTGTGATTGATAGGGTGTGATTGATAGGATGTGGTTGATAGGGTGTGGTTGATAGGGTGTGGTGATAGGGTGTGATAGGGGTGTGATTAATAGGGTGTGATTGATAGGGTGTAGTTGATAGGGTGTGATTGATAGGGTGTGGTTGATAGGGTGTGATTGATAGGGTGTGATTAGGGTGTGATTGATAGGGTGTGGTTGATAGGGTGTGATTGGTAGGGTGTGGTTGATAGGGTGTGATTAGGGTGTGATTGATAGGGTGTGATTAGGGTGTGATTGATAGGGTGTGATTAGGGTGTGATTGATAGGGTGTGGTTGATAGGGTGTGATTAATAGGGGGTAGTTGATAGGCTGTGGTTGATAGGGTGTGATTAATAGGGAGTGATTGATCGGGTGTGGTTGATATGGTGTGGTTGATATGGTGTGGTTGATAGGGTGTGATTGATAGGGTGTGATTGATAGGATGTGGTTGATAGGGTGTGGTTGATAGGGTGTGGTTGATAGGGTGTGATTAGTAGGGTGTGATTGATAGGGTGTAGTTGATAGGGTGTGATTGATAGGGTGTGGTTGATAGGGTGTGATTGATAGGGTGTGATTGATTAGGGTGTGATTGATAGGGTGTGGTTGATAGGGTGTGATTGATTTGGTTTGTTTGATAGGGTGTGAATAGGGTGTGATTGATAGGGTGTAGTTGATAGGGTGTGATTGATAGGGTGTAGTTGATAGGGTGTGATTGATAGGGTGTGATTGATAGGGTGTGGTTGATAGGGTGTGGTTGATAGGGTGTGATTGATCGGGTGTGATTAGGGTGTGATTGATAAGGTGTGGTTGATAGGGTGTGATTGATAGGGTGTGGTTGATAGGGTGTGATTAATAGGGTGTGATTGATAGGGTGTAGTTGATAGGGTGTGATTAATAGTGTGTGATTGATAGGGTGTAGTTGATAGGGTGTGATTGATAGGGTGTGATTGATAGGATGTGGTTGATAGGGTGTGGTTGATAGGGTGTGGTTGATAGGGTGTGATTAATAGGGTGTGATTGATAGGGTGTAGTCGATAGGGTGTGATTGATAGGGTGTGGTTGATAGGGTGTGATTGATAGGGTGTGATTAGGGTGTGATTGATAGGGTGTGGTTGATAGGGTGTGATTGGTAGGGTGTGGTTGATAGGGTGTGATTAGGGTGTGATTGATAGGGTGTGATTAGGGTGTTATTGATAGGGTGTGATTAGGGTGTGATTGATAGGGTGTGGTTGATAGGGTGTGATTAATAGGGGGTAGTTGATAGGCTGTGGTTGATAGGGTGTGATTAATAGGGAGTGATTGATCGGGTGTGGTTGATATGGTGTGGTTGATAGGGTGTGGTTGATAGGGTGTGATTGATAGGGTGTGATTGATAGGGTGTGGTTGATAGGGTGTGGTGATAGGGTGTGGTTGATAGGGTGTGATTAATAGGGTGTGATTGATAGGGTGTAGTTGGGTGTAGTTGATAGGGTGTGATTGATAGGGTGTGGTTGATAGGGTGTGATTGATCGGGTGTGATTAGGGTGTGATTGATAAGGTGTGGTTGATAGGGTGTGATTGATAGGGTGTGGTTGATAGGGTGTGATTAATAGGGTGTGATTGATAGGGTGTAGTTGATAGGGTGTGATTAATAGGGTGTGATTGATAGGGTGTAGTTGATAGGGTGTGATTGATAGGGTGTGATTGATAGGATGTGGTTGATAGGGTGTGGTTGATAGGGTGTGGTTGATAGGGTGTGATTAATAGGGTGTGATTGATAGGGTGTGAGTTGATAGGGTGTGATTGATAGGGTGTGGTTGATAGGGTGTGATTGATAGGGTGTGATTAGGGTGTGATTGATAGGGTGTGGTTGATAGGGTGTGATTGGTAGGGTGTGGTTGATAGGGTGTGATTAGGGGTGTGATTGATAGGGTGTGATTAGGGTGTGATTGATAGGGTGTGATTAGGGTGTGATTGATAGGGTGTGGTTGATAGGGTGTGATTAATAGGGGGTAGTTGATAGGCTGTGGTTGATAGGGTGTGATTAATAGGGAGTGATTGATCGGGTGTGGTTGATATGGTGTGGTTGATATGGTGTGGTTGATAGGGTGTGATTGATAGGGTGTGATTGATAGGATGTGGTTGATAGGGTGTGGTTGATAGGGTGTGGTTGATAGGGTGTGATTAGTAGGGTGTGATTGATAGGGTGTAGTTGATAGGGTGTGATTGATAGGGTGTGGTTGATAGGGTGTGATTGATAGGGTGTGATTAGGGTGTGATTGATAGGGTGTGGTTGATAGGGTGTGATTGAGGGTTTGTGATAGGGTGTGTTTAATAGGGTGTGATTGATAGGGTGTAGTTGATAGGGTGTGATTGATAGGGTGTAGTTGATAGGGTGTGATTGATAGGGTGTGATTGATAGGGTGTGGTTGATAGGGTGTGGTTGATAGGGTGTGATTGATCGGGTGTGATTAGGGTGTGATTGATAAGGTGTGGTTGATAGGGTGTGATTGATAGGGTGTGGTTGATAGGGTGTGATTAATAGGGTGTGATTGATAGGGTGTAGTTGATAGGGTGTGATTAATAGTGTGTGATTGATAGGGTGTAGTTGATAGGGTGTGATTGATAGGGTGTGATTGATAGGATGTGGTTGATAGGGTGTGGTTGATAGGGTGTGGTTGATAGGGTGTGATTATAGGGTGTGATTGATAGGGTGTAGTCGATAGGGTGTGATTGATAGGGTGTGGTTGATAGGGTGTGATTGATAGGGTGTGATTAGGGTGTGATTGATAGGGTGTGGTTGATAGGGTGTGATTGGTAGGGTGTGGTTGATAGGGTGTGATTAGGGTGTGATTGATAGGGTGTGTGATTAGGGTGTGATTGATAGGGTGTGATTGATAGGGTGTGGTTGATAGGGTGTGATTGATAGGGGGTGTTGATAGGCTGTGGTTGATAGGGTGTGATTGATAGGGTGTGATTGATAGGGTGTGATTGATATGGTGTGGTTGATATGGTGTGGTTGATAGGGTGTGATTGATAGGGTGTGATTGATAGGGTGTGATTGATAGGGTGTGGTTGATAGGGTGTGGTTGATAGGGTGTGATTGATAGGGTGTGATTAATAGGGTGTGATAGGGTGATTGATAGGTGTGATTGATAGGGTGTGGTTGATAGGGTGTGATTGATCGGGTGTGATTAGGGTGTGATTGATAGGGTGTGGTTGATAGGGTGTGATTGATAGGGTGTGGTTGATAGGGTGTGATTGATAGGGTGTGATTGATAGGGTGTAGTTGATAGGGTGTGATTAATAGGGTGTGATTGATAGGGTGTAGTTGATAGGGTGTGATTGATAGGGTGTGATTGATAGGATGTGGTTGATAGGGTGTGGTTGATAGGGTGTGGTTGATAGGGTGTGATTAATAGGGTGTGATTGATAGGGTGTAGTTGATAGGGTGTGATTGATAGGGTGTGGTTGATAGGGTGTGATTAATAGGGTGTAGTTGATAGGGTGTGGTTGATAGGGTGTGATTAATAGGGTGTGATTGATAGGGTGTGGTTGATATGGTGTGGTTGATATGGTGTGGTTGATAGGGTGTGATTGATAGGGTGTGATTGATAGGATGTGGTTGATAGGGTGTGGTTGATAGGGTGTGGTTGATAGCGTGTGATTAATAGGGTGTGATTGATAGGGTGTAGTTGATAGGGTGTGATTGATAGGGTGTGGTTGATAGGGTGTGATTGATCGGGTGTGATTAGGGGTGTGATTGATAGGGTGTGGTTGATAGGGTGTGATTGATAGGGTGTGGTTGATAGGGTGTGATTAATAGGGTGTGATTGATAGGGTGTGAGTTGATAGGGTGTGATTAATAGGGTGTGATTGATAGGGTGTGATTGATAGGGTGTGATTGATAGGGTGTGATTGATAGGGTGTGGTTGATAGGGTGTGGTTGATAGGGTGTGGTTGATAGGGTGTGATTAATAGGGTGTGATTGATAGGGTGTGTTTGATAGGGTGTGATTGATAGGGTGTGATTGATAGGGTGTGATTGATAGGGTGTGATTGATAGGGTGTGATTGATAGGGTGTGGTTGATAGGGTGTGATTGATAGGGTGTGGTTGATAGGGTGTGATTGATAGGGTGTGATTGATAGGGTGTGATTGATAGGGGGTGTGATTGATAGGGTGTGATTAGGGTGTGATTGATAGGGTGTGGTTGATAGGGTGTGATTAATAGGGGGTAGTTGATAGGCTGTGGTTGATAGGGTGTGATTAATAGGGTGTGATTGATAGGGTGTGGTTGATATGGTGTGGTTATAGGTGTGATTGATAGGGTGTGATTGATAGGGTGTGATTGATAGGGTGTGGTTGATAGGGTGTGGTTGATAGGGTGTGGTTGATAGGGTGTGATTAGTAGGGTGTGATTGATAGGGTGTGATTGATAGGGTGTGATTGATAGGGTGTGATTGATAGGGTGTGATTGATAGGGTGTGATTGATAGGGTGTGATTGATAGGGTGTGTTGATAGGGTGTGATTGATTTGGTATAGGGTGTGTTTGATAGGGTGTGATTGATAGGGTGTAGTTGATAGGGTGTGATTGATAGGGTGTAGTTGATAGGGTGTGATTGATAGGGTGTGATTGATAGGGTGTGGTTGATAGGGTGTGGTTGATAGGGTGTGATTGATAGGGTGTGATTGATAGGGTGTGGTTGATAGGGTGTGATTAATAGGGTGTGATTGATAGGGTGTAGTTGATAGGGTGTGATTAGGGTGTGATTGATAGGGTGTGATTGATAGGGTGTGATTGATAGGGTGTAGTTGATAGGGTGTGATTAATAGGGTGTGATTTATAGGGTGTGATTGATAGGGTGTGATTGATAGGGTGTGATTGATAGGGTGTGATTGATAGGGTGTGATAGGGTGTGGTTGATAGGGTGTGATTGATAGGGTGTGGTTGATAGGGTGTGATTGATAGGGTGTGATTGATAGGGTGTGATTGATAGGGTGTGGTTGATAGGGTGTAGTTGATAGGGTGTGGTTGATAGGGTGTGATTAATAGGGGGTGGTTGATAGGGTGTGATTAATAGGGTGTGATTGATAGGGTGTGATTGATAGGGTGTGGTTGATAGGGTGTGATTGATAGGGTGTGATTGATAGGGTGTGGTTGATAGGGTGTGATTGATAGGTGTATTGATAGGGTGTGGTTGATAGGGTGTGATTAATAGGGGTGGTTGATAGGGTGATTGATAGGGTGTGATTGATAGGGTGTGATTGATAGGGTGTGGTTGATAGGGTGTGTTGATAGGGTGTGGTTGATAGGGTGTGATTAATAGGGGGTGGTTGATAGGATGTGATTGATAGGGTGTGATTGATAGGGTGTGGTTGATAGGGTGTGGTTGATAGGGTGTGATTAATAGGGGTGATTGATAGGGTGTGATTGATAGGGTGTGATTGATAGGGTGTGATTGATAGGGTGTGGTTGATAGGGTGTGTTGATAGGGTGTGGTTGATAGGGTGTGATTGATAGGGGGTGGTTGATAGGGTGTGATTGATAGGGTGTGATTGATTGATATAGGGTGTGGTTGATAGGGTGTGATTGATAGGGTGTGATTGATAGGGTGTGATTGATAGGGTGTGATTGATAGGGTGTAGTTGATAGGGTGTGGTTGATAGGGTGTGATTAATAGGGGGTGGTTGATAAGTGATTGATAGGGTGTGATTGATAGGGTGTGATTGATAGGTGTGGTTGATAGGGTGTGGTTGATAGGGTGTGGTTGATAGGGTGTGATTAATAGGGGGTGGTTGATAGGTGTGATTGATAGGGTGTGATTGAGGGTGTGATTGATAGGGTGTGATTGATAGGTGTGATTGATAGGGTGTGGTTGATAGGGTGTGGTTGATAGGGTGTGGTTGATAGGGTGTGATTGATAGGGTGTGATTGATAGGGTGTGATAGGGTGTGGTTGATAGGGTGTGGTTGATAGGGTGTGGTTGATAGGGTGTGATTGTGGTTGATAGGGGTGGTGGGTGTGATTGATAGGGTGTGATTGATAGGGTGATTGATAGGGTGTGATTGATAGGGTGATTGATAGGGTGTGATTGATAGGGTGTGATTGATAGGGTGTGATTAGGGTGTGATTGATAGGGTGTGGTTGATAGGGTGTGATTGATAGGGTGTGGTTGATAGGGTGTGATTAATAGGGTGTGATTGATAGGGTGTGGTTGATAGGGTGTGTTGATAGGGTGTTATTGATAGGGTGTAGTGGATAGGGTGTGATTGATAGGGTGTGAATGATAGGGTGTGGTTGATAGGGTGTGGTTGATAGGGTGTGAATGATAGGGTGTGGTTGATAGGGTGTGGTTGATAGGGTGTGATTGATAGGGTGTGGTTGATAGGGGCTGGTTGATAGGTAGGGATTGATAGGTGGTGGATGGTACGGCGTGAGAGATAGGGGTGGTTGAAATGCCCATTTATGCAAAATGCTGAAAAATCATTATTTTTGGTGAGCGCAAAATCGTCGAATCTCGTCAACAATGACAATTTTTGGTATATCATAGGCGATCAAAAATGGTCAAAAATCATTTAAAATCACCATATTTGGTGGATTATAGGTCATGTATAATGGTCAAAAATCATATAAAAAGACCATTTTTGGTGGATTATAGGTCATGTAAAATGGTCAAAAATCATCAAAACGACCATTTTTGGTGGATTATAGGTCATGTAGAATGGTCACAAAATTGTACTGAAAATGGCCATTGTTTGTGGGATATAGTGCATACAAGATGGTCCAAACTCATCTAAACAAATATTGATTTTTTTTAAAAACATTTTAATGAAGAAAAATCATCAAAAAGGAAAGAAAAAAAAGAAAAAAAGGTCGATCGGTGTGGGACTCGAACCCGCGCAGCCCGCGCTAATTAGATGCATTTTATGCAAAATATTAAAAAAGGACCATACACCCAGACTTAAATACTGAGTCACCGTATGTTACGTATAGGACGAAGATTTCTGCATCATCCGCGCTATCCGGGCTTACACCTTATCAGCTTAGTAGTCAAAGATGGAGAATCGGATCCTAGGCCCACTATGATAACTGCCCCACACCACTAGGCTATCGTGCACGCTTGTTCATTTGGAGGACAAAATAACCTAAAATAACCTATAGTGTATCCTGTGAATTGACTGTCTATTGTTGTGCAAATTACTGTGGTCCCTATCAATCACACCATAATAATCACACCCTATCAATCACACCCTATTAATCACACCCTATCAATCACACCCTATTAATCACACCCTATCAACCACACCCTATTAATCACTCCCTATCAACCACACCCTATCAATCACACCCTAATAATCACTCCCTATTAATCACACCCTATCAATCACACCCTATTATTCACACCCTAGTAATCACACCCTATCAACCACACCCTATTAACCACCCTCTATTAATCTCCCTATCAACCACACTCTATTAATCACTCCCTATCAACCACACCCTATCAACCACACCCTATAATCACTCCCTATCAACCACACCCTATCAACCACACCCTATCAACCACACCCTATTAATCACCCCCTATCAACCACACCCTATCAACCACACCCTATTAATCACACCCTATCAATCACACCCTATCAATCACACCCTATCAACGACACCCTATCAACCACAGCCTATCAACCACACCCTATCAACCACAGCCTATCAATCACACCCTATCAACCACACCCTATTAATCACCCCCTATCAACCACACCCTATCAACCACACCCTATCAACCACACCCTATTAATCACACCCTATCAATCACACCCTATCAACGAAACCCTATCAACCACAGCCTATCAACCACACCATATCAACTACACCCTATTAATCACCCCCTATCAACCACAGCCTATCAACCACACCATATCAACCACACCCTATTAATCACCCCCTATCAACCACACCCTATCAACCGCACCCTATCAACCACACTCTATTAATCACACCCTATCAATCACACCCTATCAACGACACCCTATCAACCACAGCCTATCAACCACACCCTATCAACCATACCCTATTAATCACTCCCTATCAACCACACCCTATCAAATAATAGCCATTTTGGTATAAAGTGTTATGCTGGGCACAACTGCTATTGCCTTGCCAGATGGCCGGTCATCCGAAGCAGTTCTGCCAGGAGTTAAGTTTGATAACTAGAGTCCGGTGATTTCGCACACACAAAATTAAACTGCAACAAATGAATTAACACACTATAAAATCTTTAATGATGCACAAAAACACCCATATCTGTAGCACAAATATACATGTAGTCAAACCTCTATTAAGCGGACCTCTGTTAAGCGGTCATCTTCTATTAAAAGCAGTCACTTTCACTCAAATTCCTGGAAATCGGTCCCCATACTTACTGTAAACTTGACCTTAAGTGGTCACCTCTATTAAGAGGTCAGTTGGCTATTTGCCGAGGGTGACCGCTTAATGGAGGTTTGACTGTATTCATAATCGCCTGAATAATATTATTGAAAGAAATTAAAAAAGAATTAGAAGTAATATATGTTTTGTATAGTGACTTTTTCTCAATTTCTAGAAAAGTTTTTATAAAATTTGTTCATTTTTTTCACGATTGCCATACTCTAATTCCAAACAACTTTTGGTTATGGACTTCAGATGTAGATCATTGATAGAGAAAATCATTAGTTGTGCACTGACAGTATTGCACAGCATAATGTATCTGCTCTACAGTATATACAAAAAGTGCTTTGATGAGAATCCATATTCTCCTAGGCCACCATAGGACACTGCAATGCTTCAATTAGGAGAATATAGAGTACCATCAAGACCACTGGATCTCACTAAAGATGGTGAAAACTCATGGTGTTTCCCATAACTGACCTGGCTGACTCGTCTGTCTACAATAATTGGCACAAAATGGACTAGTCAACTCTTGTCAAAAAGAAAAAAAAAATTGTTCCCAGTCCTCCACTCATTTTAGAAGTGGCTAATAAAAAAATTCAATAAAAAAAAATCGTCAAAGTGGATACTCTTGCAAGTCTGAATTTGGTGTAAATAGTAATGAGAGTCCACATTATCACAAGTGATTTTCAGTGACATCTTTGTAACTTTAGCTGGCTGGGGAGCCAGCGCTTGTCAGTAATATTATTGCTGGGGTCAATTGAAGGGCTCCCTGCAAGAGCAACATAAGTGATCTCTGATCAAAATCTAAATTCTCCTCGAGAATCTTTGACTTTCAAAGGAGAATTTGGGTTTTGATCACAAGTCACTTACTTCGTTCTTGCAGGGACCCCTTCAATTCAATAACACATTTACAACTGTAATTTACAACGGTAGCTATTGTTCTTGGCAGCTAAAACAATAGCTACACTTGTAAATTACAGTTGTAAAAAAAATATTGAATTGACCTCTGGTTGCACTCATCCCTAGATATCTAAAGTACAAAGATGCAACAGCCATGTTGGTGGTATGAACAAGAGAAGCTAATCAGTGGGGAATGCTTTGTTATCGGGATCCAACATGGCCATAAAACCAGCAATAGAGGGGTGTCTACAACAGTGACATGTCCATAATTGAAACCCTGCCCTTGTTTTCAGGTCAACACAAACCAGACATGTTTGTTCAATTAAAAAAAATCAGTAGACAGGCTAGTCAGTGTAGTCAAATGAAAAGTACTCTAAATTCTCTACTTTCTCATAGCACATAATGCTTTGCGCCTTGGGGGGTAATACAAAAGAAAATAGGCTTTCAACCATGTAATTATGCAACACAATTTTCCTTTGTATTACCCCCCAAGGCACAAAGCATTATGTGCTATGAGAAAGTAGAGAATTTGCTTTTTATTCCACTGCACATATTGGTCTGTCTGTCAGCTGACTGCAATAACGGTATGTGTCAGTCCTAACAGGGCTCGACACTAACTTTTTGAGGTACTAGTCCTTGGGCTAGTGACTGCGGATAATTACTAGTCCCTAGGTCTAATTGATAAGATTTTCACTAGTCCACAGCAATCTTTCACTAGTCTGAGACTAACAGACTACCGCTAGTGTCGAGCCCTGCCTAATGGGCCTGAAAACTGTGGACTGGCTTCTAGGTAGTCCTTTTAGTGTATCCTGTATGGCAGCTGCTCGAGTTCTATTATTAACATCAAAGGACAGGCTAGACAGTCAGTGCCCTAAGTTACCAGACATTAAACTCATAATCTGTCCTTATCTTTGTTAGCCAGTCTGTCTATAAGTTCTTGTAGCGGCGCCAGCTCTCTCTTGTCAATTAAATTGAATTCTTGTACAAAGAATATAAAGTGCTTGAAGGAAGTGTTCAGGTGGGCCTCTTCTCCAAGACTGACCACATCCTTGAAGTGTTGATGGTAAATATGGGCATAAACTCTGAATAGACGCTTTAGGATTGTCTTGGCAATGGTTAGAAAGTTCTTAGGGAAAGGGACACCTATCGATACAAAACATGATCATTGAGTACTGATGGCTGGTAAGATGTTTGAAGTAATGTTTCAAAGCCGAGAATGAGGACTAGATGGGGTTTCCAGTCCAAGGCAAAGCCGAGGACTGGAAACCCCGTCTAGTCTGAATTCGAGGCTTTGGAACGACTTCTCATACTCATTAATTATTACATGCAATGGCCTAAAGGCAATAAATAAAGAGTTCCAAGGTTTTAGCCCGGGAAAGCAAGAATTCCGGTCTTTGCATATGCTCTGCTCATGCGCAGAGTCGAGGACATCGTATTCCACATGTGTTGGGCTCTTGAGTAGTATGGAGTAGAGCCTGCTTGCAGATTGATGCGAATTCGGACAGAGTGGTATTGCCTCTACTCTGTCCAAGATCCCAATGATTGTTATATGAGGGATAAGAACTCATGTACAGTCATGAGAGACGATTAGTTCTAATCATCCCTCATGATAAGTACTGGGGAGAGTAACTGGAAATTTTTCCATTCACTGGAAAAATTTCCAGTTACTCTCACCAGTACTTTCCGTACTTTCCAGTTACATCACGTGGTCTGATTCTGCACATTTGATTGGCTGGTTACCTCATGAATAATTAATGAGTATGAGAAGTACTGTTCAATAAACAAGCAGGAGTGTTTTATCGGCTTTAAAACAATGTTCCGAAAGTGTGACCAAGGAGCAATCTCTCTGGACAATATTTATGTCGTCCCGTACAGGGAACTGTGAGGTCAATGATATGACGCCAATATGAGACCTTCCCTTCTTAGTACATTCTTTATATAAAGAATACTAATGTGGACGAAACTAAACTTTAAAGAATACTAATTAACAGTGCATTACCGGGTATAAAGGTATATTGTACAAGCATGTGATGGATTGGATGAATTGCTCATTAACTGAATTGATATCATCATTGATTCAGATTCTTTAGTTCTTTATCAAATTCATGAATAATTAATGAGGGAAATACAATAGTCTAGAAATCATAAGCGTAGCAGACATCTGTAAATCGGATACAGAATCGTCCTCATTTGCATTCAACTTTAACTTGGATTTTCTTGGCCAAACTGTTTCCTATCATCCAAATTACAGTAAAACATCCACTTATACGTCGTTGGATTCGATAAGTCAGATACAATATTCGCGTCCGATCTGTATGGGATTTACAAACTCGAGCCAAATCCCATACAGATCGGCCGCTCATATTGTATCTATTACTTAGAAGTCACTATCTGGGTTATAACCTTTGGGCAATGGGCAGTCCCAAGAATATTAAAGCCAAATATTAAATCCGCAAATTCTGAGACACAATTTAATTTTAGAATCCGAGACTCTACATGTACAACCTATGTTGAAACACCAAGATTTCGAGACTTGCCATGATGCAAATTTATTTATAAGGACCATTCTATACCCTAAAGCAATGACGTCTACTCCTCAAAACTTGTAAGCTGCTCGGCTGCCATGGGTGCCCTTCATATGCAGCCCTCAAAAAACCTCCATTGGTTGTAACGCGCATTGGGACATTGTGAAATGCGCTATACATGTATAAGAACTTACTATTATTATTATTATTATTAAATATTATTATTATTATTATTAATTGAGGGTATTTAACTTCGTCAGGCAAAGGGAATAGACGACAAACGCGTATTCAGACGTTTCGCCGGTGAAGGCTTCATCAGTGGTATATTTTAAACTGAGAATCACTATCTTAAATGACTTAAGATAGTGATTCTCAGTTTAAAATATACCACTGATGAAGCCTTCACCGGCGAAACGTCTGAATACGCGTTTGTCATCTATTCCCTTTGCCTGACGAAGTTAAATACCCTCAATTCATATATTACCAGGCATGGCATCTAATAACTGTTCTTCATTATTATTATTATTATTATTATTATCATGATCATTATTAATGACAATTTATTATTAAATTAAAAGTTCAAGGTTGCGATATGTTTTTAAGTAACAGAACACTTTATATGGGTCTAGATGAAAATTACTTTTGTAATTCTAGTTATTACCCAATAAAGTGTTATTAAAATTATTATTATTATTTTATAACATACCTATTTTAGAAGGGAATAGAGTTTCATCATCCAACTGGTCCTGCACCCAAGTCATTAGATAGTCAATATACTTAGGTGCTGAGCATTTGATTGGTTTCTTTATCGTCTGTCCGTCAGCCCAGTGATATTCATACCTAGAATGGTGAACAGTAGTAGCATTACATGTATGTCCAATAAACATTTAGAGTGATTACAATAAACCTGTGAAATAGTTAGTAGACCAATAGACACTAGTAGATTTTATTTCCATTGTTTTCTTTTGTGACTATTTGACTATTACACATTAGTATTTACCAACTCAGTGGATAGCAATTTTGGCGCGCTTTGATTGGCTCCCGTAACTCGGAATATCCTTGGCTATTCACTGTTTTGGGACAAGATTCAAAATGGCGTCTCATTTTGCTACAGCTACATTTTTTATCCAACTGATTTGGTAAATACTAAAACAATTATCCCCCTCAGTGTCGGTGAGTAGTGGTGAATATTTACTTTGCCGCTTGAGGACTCGCGGCTCGGTAAATATCCACCACTACTCATCTCCACTTTGGGGAATATTATTGTTCACTAACATTTAAATGTTATTTCACAGGTTTATTGCAATCACTCTATGATAATAATTTGACCATAAAACATAGCGACAATAAAGTAGAAATCGTACATGTATTAACACTTGAAGACGAAAAACTTATTACAAAAGTAACAAAATTACGGCAGGACATTTCGACATGTACTACCGTCATTATCAAGCCACAAGTGTGATTACAAATGAGAACTATACAGGGAAATAGAACAAAAAACATGTGGGAATGTGAATGTGATTATCATAATAAACATATATAAATATTTTACATGTAGGCATAAGTCTTACGACAAAAAAATAGTTATTCCCTTGGGGAACAGTTTTAAAATCCTCTAAGTATCTCGCCTATATCATCATTCTGAAGATGACCTCAGTCGAAAACCTTTAACTATCTTTTGTCGTAAGACTTAATGCCTATATCAATACAATATTTAACTCTTGGCGTATTATGATCGAATATACACCTATTCCAAATATCGTTGTCCGCGCCGAAAGCAACAAGCAACAAGCTGACGACCGCAAAGGACTTTGGGAATCTCCTAATTAATTAATTTATCGTGGTGCTTATCCGTGGTATTTGAGAAGTTATCCCTACGGACGTTGAATCGGCAATCATTTGGAACTATTCGGCAATTTGAAAATGCATATTGTCAAAATGTCTATGGATAAATAAATGAATAAGGAGAAAGTCCCAAAGTCCTTTGCGGTCATCAGCTTGTTGCTTGTTGCTTTCGGCCCGGACAACGATTTTTGGAATAGCTAGTGTATATGAATGTTACAACATTTGTAGGGTGCATTTTGTATGTCATGATTCTGGAATGAGAGTAATATACTTAGAATGTCAAAGTTTAGTGTGTTTTTTTTAATTTTTTATTCCTAATCCTAATTATAGAATGCATGCCTTGAGAATGAAAAAACACTATTAAAACATAGACATTTCTAAGTGTCCTCATTCCAGAATCATGACAAAAAAAAACCAAAAAACCCACTGGGCTTTGTCTCATGTTCCTAGCCTCGCTTCTCCCCCATAGTGTTTATATCACAGTATATACCCAAGCTTATAATCAGTATAAATACTAATCACTATACGGAATATATGTTTTAGTTGTCTATTGTTAATATGGATCATTGTTGTTGGAGTTGACATTTTGAAGACATGTTTTGATACATCTTCTGCATGTTGTGATTTGAGGATAACACCTTGGGATTTAACTTTAATCCTCCCCAAAATAGTACAAATTACTTTAGAGACAACAGAACTTCAGAAGTAAGTTATAGGTTCCTTGGCCCTTTTACAAATCAAAGCCATTTAATAATAGAATTCATCTGGTTGAATCTATTTTATCATTTATTAATCTACAAAGACAGTGTTGAGGAGAGCTCAAACTACATATATACATGTACATTTGTATAATACTTCAGTCTTTCTAGACATTATTTAGACTGAATCAAATATACGTAGGCTTAAATGGTATCATAATTATATCCAATGCTAAAATGTATAGAAATTGCCCAAATTCATGGATGTGAATGTTCCAAAGAAATCCCATGTGTTACAACGTAGATGTATCGGAGTATGAACCACAATCACAATTGAAATCGAAAGGATATGTACATACATGTATGCGGATACGTACATCAACATTGTTTATATGGACTTACTTTGGCCCCGCGGACATCACAGGGCAGCTCTCAACGGTACAGAACTCCGTAATCGTACCGTACAGCATGTTGATCTGATTAAAAAAGTCCACAGCTAAAAACAAATATAAGAAATGCGAAAACGATTACGCGATAATCGATGAAATGTACAACAGGAATTGTGAAATAGACATGTGCAATGAACACGATCATGTGTTCTAGAATCATTGTCGGGAAATATATGATACACAAAAACGCTTAGAAGTCATCTAAGAGAACAGGAATACTCACTGTTTACTGCTACCCATTCGTTAAGGTCTTCTCCCTCGGGCAGCATGACAGCGAGACGAAGGTTTCCACTGCCAAGCGTCGCTGCTGCATGTCGCATCAGATCATATTGATGTGTTCCTTCGGGGATGTTCTTTTTGGGCTTAAAAGTCTTCGTTGAACGGCTTCCACTGTTGGCACAAAACGGCACTCGAAGTTAGCGTGTTTTTGTGAATGAGAGGTGACAAATAAGCAATCACCAGAAAAAACACAAAAACCTCAATAAAACAATCGTTGCACAAAATTTCTCGGAAGAACTGTTTGGCCTCGAAGTTCAAAACCCTGGTGTTACATCAAATAGAACGCATTCAGTGAGTTAGAATAGGTGTTATACTTACAAGAGGAAGCTCATACTTGCATCAAAACCCAAAGATTGTTCACTAAATGGCTAACTACTTTTATATATCAAAAGAACTACCACTGAACAAGATGGCGGACACACGAATAAATTGCCTCGCTGCTATGCGCCAGGTTACGTCATCTGTTCATAGTTGGCATTCCTAAAGGCGTCGTCATTTCCTTGTGGCCTTTTGAAAAAACTCCTCACAAAAGAGGAAAAACCTGTTCGTTTATTCTGCGAAAAACAGGAACCGAAACAATATGAATTTTCACTCATCTTAAAAATCCGGTTTTAACTTGAAGAAATTGTTTAAAAATTATCTTTGGTCATAATAGTGTGTTGTGGTATCTTCAAAACCGTTTTGAAGCGCCTAATTGAGGCACAGGATGCAACGAGGCATCGCCCAACTCTAGTTTAAGGAGTCGTTGACGATTGGCCCTATTTAGCGTAGCAGCCGCCTATTTGAGTAAATCGTCGACCGTAAAGGATGCTGGGTAAAACAATTGCGGTCTCGAAATTCAAGTTGGCAGCAGAGAAAACAATAATCAGGACAAAAAAATTGAAAGAAATTTGTTCTTCAAGGTAAAAATGGTAAGGGCGACCGTCGGCAAACCTCGAAAAATCACCTAAAAAATACCAAACCATGAAATATTTCCCACCCTAAAAAATATCTCGTGGTCTAAAAATCACCCTGAAAATACCATGAGATCGCTCCCCGGGATACCGCTATTCAAGACGGAATGCGCTTGTTCCAAGTTTCATACACTAAAAAATACCAATGGATTTCGCTTGACAAACCCCTAAAAAATACCGGATAGCCGATTTCAAACCCTAAAAAAATCGACGATCACTCCTACCAACCGAATATAGGAGGAACTCCCCCGGGGGTGTAGTGTTTATAAGCCAGTCACTGAGGGTGGTCACGGGCAGGGGTTGTTACGTCCTCAGTGGTTCTTTTACGTCGTCCCTCTAGTTCAATGCAATGGCAAGCTTTTTTTACTCGGGCCCTTCCGAAGGAAGCCCGAGTTATAAAATGCGCTTTCTTCTATCATTATTTTTTTTCGTAGGACACAAAATGTGAAGTATGTGATCGTATCGGTACAAAAAATGCGAAGTATGTGATCGTATCGAGTTCCAAGATTACTCTGCAGATAAGAAAGCATTAAGCTACACTCTGTCCCAAAATATATGCGGGTTCCCATCGAGCGATTACTTGAAGCATCCTGGATATATTCGAATTTCGACAGCAAATGAAATCCGAAATGAAAACTAAAACAGCCAAATAATAACGGAGAGCTTGGACTGAATGAAATTCCTAGTTCTGAATGGACTTTACGATGAGCCTATGTTGTATGGCGAAGTCGAGCCATCGATCACTTCCTTTTAAACACGATCATGCAATCATTGTTTTAACAATCAATGTACGAAATTTGGGATCAGTGCTTGCTGCATGACTGCCGTCACGCCGTGGTTTCAAAAACCCGTTTAAAAGGTATCCAACAATAAAATGAAACACATTTCTGAGAAATATAATGATTGAAGTTTATTTTATTCCATGTTTGAAACATTCGGAAGGAAAAGGAATCGTAAAAATCGTACTTCAAAACTTCATCAAAGCAAATAGGCCGTCATCAACGCCACGGACTAAGCAAGGTCAATGTACGAAATTTGGGCATAACTTCGAACGTAACACTTTTATGTATCCAACTTGCAGGAAAGAAACGCTCCTCTCACATATGTCACACACGCTGTTCGTCATTGTGAAGGGTTTCGGACTGATTTTCGGACACATTGAAGGCATGAATTCCGAAATTTATAGGCAAAGACACATGAGCCGTCTGAAAATCATTCGAGTTTCAAGATTACTCAGCAGATGCTATACATAGTCTCCCTCGTCACTGACGCAACTGTCAGTCATTGTCAGGTCTCTCCTCACGCAACTGACATTGTTATAATTAAACTCACCGACCAACGCCGTACAACGGTCATGTATAACTCCATCTATTGACAGAAAGCTATATGTACAGAAGTCATGCAAACAGTCGAGCCAGTCGAGTTATTTTCAGTAACTCATGATGGATGTTTATTTTATTCCACGTTTGAAAAATTCAGAAGGAAAAGGAATCGTAAAAATCGTACTTCAAAACTACATCAAAGCATTTAAGGCAAGCAAGGTCAATTTTCGTAAATCGAGATCGTATAGCCCTTCATCTGGCAGACATATAGTCTCCCTCGTCACGCAACTGTCAGTCATTGTCAGGTCTCTCCTCACGCAACTGACATTGTCCTTTTCATAAGCCCGAGTGTACGCTCATTGAGCGTCTTGTTGTTATATAATTCATTACCTTTAGCAGTAGCCTGCGTAGGTTTGAAAGGGAGAGGGGAATGGGACTGGTTGTACATCGTTCCAAGACCGAACTGCATTATGGTAACAGCTTGATTGGCTAACTGTATGATATCGTACCTATTTCCATTTCAACAGACCAAGACACACTTTGAATCGAATTGTATGAATTATTTCTGGCATACATGCCATTCAAGCTGCTACCATAATGCAGTTCGGTCTTGGAACGACCTTATATTATAACCTATTGCCCTGTACAACCTTTTTTGAAATAGGTATATCTAGTAAATAAACCCCTTCTGGCGACTGGTACATCGGCTGATAATATCTGCGGCTGCGAGATGATCCGAAAAATAGACAGTTGAATGAATGAATGAACTTTATTTAGACACGGAATCAAAATCACTAAAATTAAAAAATTAATTACAAAGTGCTCTCCCTTTGAGCCGTGTAAAAAGACAGTTGGCCGAGAATTGATTTGAGGGCAATAGACCTTTTTACCGATACGGCGGCCATTTTGGATTCTATTGTTTTGGCTAAAACATTATGGGATGCTCAGGGTGCAAATGACCCAAAAACTGTATAGTGTGGAGTCGCGCCAATATATTATTTTTCTATGTCACTCTAACTATCGACATGTGTTGTGTATTGTTGTATAATTTTGTACAAATTCATTGCTTTAAATTAGGTTTTCGTAGTTTTTCATAGCTTGCACCCTCGGCATCCCATAATTCAATATGGCCGCCGTATCGGTAAAAATATTTCCATCACTTTTTTCCAGTCCATAGTCAAGTGAAAGCAATCTTTACACATCGATCAAGTCAGCATTTTATTAGCATTTCTACCTTTAGCTATATATGGCAGTGTCGAGTCATTTGGACATCTACTCTCGCTATATCAATTTCAATTAGAAAATCTTGTCATTTCTTACAGCTGGTCAGCGCTTGTAAATATCAAGCCTTGTAGATTTATCTGTAGCCTCGTGGCATGAGCCCGGCCTTTCTGTTTTCCTTGACCAGCGGCAGTTACGTTAAAACATAACCCGTACGATTTGCGATGTTGCTATAGAAACGTTGTTTTACGTCTAAATCTTTAGTTTCAGTCTAAGTTGAAGCTGGAAACCTAAGCCTAAGTCAACCAACGAATTCCTATAGAGTACCTCTTGTATTTGAATATATTCAGGTTGATGCTTAGAGCTAAACTATTAAAATAAAAGCTTTTGTGGGTTAAAATAATTGTTCTTTAGAGTGGTTAGCGTATATATTTTCTTTGCGGGGATGTGTTTTGTCACGTCAGTTCAGATGCAGGAGTTTTACTGGAATTTTAATCTGCAAAAAAAATAAAGAATGAAATAAGTTATTTCTTGAAGAAATAGAAAATGAGGCAGCGTGCTTTATCGAGTGTTAGTAGAAACCAACTAGCATACTATCACGAATTCTGCAATCTGATTGGCTAACGTACTCACTATCTATTGAGTGTTATAAAATAATTATGATATAACGCGCGCTCTGATTGGCCAAAGGTGCGTATTCCGCGTGCTCTATGAGAGCACAGTGCACGCGCGCGCATATATTCAAACATTTTTTGCAGCGAACAAAATTGAAAACTTGCTTTAAAATCATACTTGTATTTTATAAAAGAAATAGAAAACTCGGCAGCTGTGCTCTATCGAGTTATAGAAGCACTTGGGAACTGAAAGAAGACTCGAGAAGTGCGAGAATCTCCTAGCACTTCTCCCGTCTTCTTCCAATTCCCGGGGTGATTCTTGGTGTTGCAGTCTGCATTGTATTCTTGGTTAGGTTTCTTTGTATGCAGGGTATTGTTTTGGTTCAAGTTCATTCTTCTCGTCCTTTGTGTTCATTGTCTAACTTCATCTGGTGTTCTACAACACCAAGAAACCTCCAATTCCCGCGTGCTTCCAAAACTCGATAGAGCACGCTGCCTCGTTTTCTATTTCTTCAATAGAAAACTCGAACTCGTAGTCTAATTGTCAAATAGAAGCAGGCAGGAATTGTAAGAAGACGAGAGAAGTGTTAGGAGAAGTACGAGGCGTAGCTAAGCTGCCGAGTTTTCTCAGTGGTTCTTTTATAAAATACAATGATGATTTTAAGGCAAGTATTCAACTTTGTTCGTTACATAAATGTTTGAATATCAGTGCCTAATCTCCCGAGCCAGGGGCTCATGTTTTTAAAAAGCGCTTTCGATGTCCCGCAGATAAGCCGCACCCCAAACCTGTATTTAGCAAAACGAGGGACGCTTACCTTCACATAGACTTCGTACGATTTTATTAATTTCGCTTTGAAGTTTTCTGAAACTGAGAGCTTTAAATATGTATTCAGGTTTGGAAGCTACTGCCTTCAACTCGTCGTTACTGATACGACTACCGATAGCCATGGAGTAGACACGCACACCCTTCGCTTGTAATCTACCGGATGCGGTTTTTAATGGGGTATATCGTCCTCGGTCACGTGTCTGTTTACCGTCAGTGATCATAAAAGCGACCTGTTGGAAAAACAACATGTTGATATTAATAATAATAATAATAATAATAATAATAATAATAATAATAATAATACATTAATAATGGCAATAACAATAATGATGAGATGATGATGATGATATTAATAATAAAGACGGGATTCTAACTGATATAGTCTATTTGAACTAAATATAGATATCGCAGTGCGATTTCACAAACTCAGCGAATCATAAATGACAATGACAATAGTTTACTTGGTACCATAAATATATCCATACAAATACAAATATAAATAAACTAGCATCGCAGCGCGACTGAACAATGTGAGCGGAGGACCACGGACCGTCTGAAAATCAGGCTACGAACAATCACGAAGAATATTTCCTGCATTTCTGGGCATTAATGACAAACGATTTCCTTGAAACTGAACGATTTCAAAAACTCAGCAACACCTTGAACAGCATAAACATAAAGATCTATCGGTGTTATAAGCTTACCACACCACACATTTACAGCGGTACAAAGTATAGAAGACAATGACTTCGTTTAGATTTCATTCTTGTGTCAGTTGTGCGATTAAACACGAAACCGCGCTATAAAAGGGACTGGACCGCCTCCATTTCACACCTTTCCAGCTCAGTTGAATCAATTTGAAATGGTGGAGTAACATCTTCGTATTCATGTCGTATTGAACGACTCAAAGTTCATAATTATTATTCAACTGGACTTCGATAAAACTGAGCTAAATATCAATATTTTCAAAACTGATCATTCAAAACTAACAACAAGATTTTGAAAATGAGTTCTTGATGTTATTAAAAGAACGAAGAAAGTCAACAATTTGAAATTCAATTTTTACTCGGGCCCTTCCGAAGGAAGCCCGAGTTAGAAAATACACTTTTTTTTTTTTTTTTTTTTTTTCAGGTGATAGAATGAAGAAAAAATGCGAAGAATGAAGAAAGAATGCGATGTATTTGATCGTATCAGATCGTATCGAGTTTCAAGATTTCTCATCATAGATCTTCAAGCTATTAAGGTCAGGATTGTAGTTGATCGTTCCACGATGAAGCTAAGGCGCGTTTGCTTTTGTTATAAATGAAACGACATCTTTCAGAGTGGGCCCACACGAATAGCCGTATGCTTTTGTCTGTGAAATGAGCGTGTTTAAAGCCCGTGTTTTATCGGCTGTTGTATGACGCCGTTCCACGAACTCGAACTCATATCCAAAAATGAATTGAAAAGCAAATGAACATGACCTCGCTATGCCATGTTTTGTTATAAATGAAACGACATCTTTCAGAGTGGGCCCACACGAATAGCCGTATGCTTTTGTCTGTGAAATGAGCATGTTTAAAGCGCGTGTTTTATCGGCTGTTGTATGACGCCGTTCCACGAACTCGAACTCATATCCAAAAATGAATTGAGACAAAGGCGATCGAGCAAGGTCAATGTTCGAAAATCCGTGTTATTTTCAGTAAGATGACAGTTGTAAAGTGATCCTTATCTGAGTCATACATCTATTACGCGACCTAATTACTCGGGCCCAGGCCGCAGGCCGCCCGAGTTAGAAAATGCGGATTTCGGTAGTAGTAGTAGTAGTAGTAGTAGTTTTGTTCGGCTCCAAAATGACGAGTATGCGACGTATTTAATCGTATCCGGAGTTTCAAGATTACTCAGCAGATTTGAAAAGATAAACGAGAAACAGGACTCAAGTAGATTTTGAATCTTAGTTTTGAAAGCAGCTGTAGATCTTCAAGCTATTAAAAGGTCAGGATTCTAGTTCATCGTTCAATGACTAGAAGTGGTAAAAGGACTAGAAGCTCGCTTAAAATATTTTTTTTTTTTAAACAAACGCGAGGCCGTTATCGGAACCATCTGACCTATGCAACCTCAAGACGTATCATGTTCGTACTCACCGGACTAATAGTCTCCCTCGTCACTCAACTGTCACTGATTGTCATGACGTCAGAGAAATTATATTGTATTGAAGAAGATGTCCTTGTTTTATTCGACGTTCGAACCGTAACTCGAACCCGAACTCGATTCCAAACTCGACGTTTCGGGATCTGAAGCTAGAGAGGGGGCCTTTACACAAACTCATCAAAATCAAATCAATTGAACTCAAAGTCAAAAGGTAATCAAATGAACTCAAAGGCAAATCAAATGAACTCGACACATACATGTATATACATAGTCTCCCTCGTCACGCAACTGTCAGTCATTGTCAGGTCTCTCCTCGCGCAGCTGACATTGTCCTTGTTCTTCAACCAACTGGCATTCATTTTCAAGTACTTCCTCGAACAACTGACATTTTCCTTTTCACAATGCCCGAGTGAACGCTCATTGAGCGTCTTGTTTTAGAACCGTTGCGTAGAGCTATTTAAAACCGAATTTCCACCCTCAAAACAGGTCAGTGAACGGCAAAAATACAATCGAAATCAAAACGTCCTTAGATTTTAGGGATCTATTACAGAAGAAGACGCTCAATGACGAGGGAGACTTGTGTCTGACTCATAGATAAAGATCTCCGCGGACTCTTGAAGGTACACTGTGGTACGTATTTAAACGTATTTGAGGTCACTTGAGGTCACATCTTAAATCTAACAGAAGCAGTTAATTGTGTTAATGCTGTTCAAAATAGTATTTTTGTATGTCAAAGAGAGAGTTATAATGGAGTGCATGTACCGTCGTTATCACCGTATTTTTACTCGGGCCCTTCCGAAGGAAGCCCGAGTTAGAAAATACACTTTCTTTTTTTTATTTTTATTATTATTATTTTTTTCAGGTGAAGGAATGACAAAAAAATGCGAAGAATGCGATGTATTTGATCCTATCGAGTTTCAAGATTTCTCATCATAGATCTTCAAGCTATTAAGTTCAGGATTGTAGTTGATCATTCCACGATGAAGCTAAGGCGCGTTTGCTTTTGTTATAAATGAAACGACATCTTTCAGAGTGGGCCCACACGAATAGCCGTATGCTTTTGTCTGTGAAATGAGCCTGTTTAAAGCCCGTGTTTTATCGGCTGTTCTATAACGCCTTTCCACGAACTCGAACTCATATCCAAAAATGAATTGAGACAAAGGCGATCGAGCAAGGTCAATGTTCGAAAATCCGTGTTCTTTTCAGTAAGATGACAGTTGTAAAGGGATCCTTATCTGAGTCATACATCTACTGACCGGCGACCTAATTTTAGAACCGTTGATTTAAAACCGAATTTCCACGCTCAAAACAGGTCAGTGAACGGCAAAAATACAATCGAAATCAAAACGTCCTTAGATTTTAGGGATCTATTATAGAAGAAGACGCTCAATGACGAGGGAGACTTGTGTCTGACTCATAGATAAAGATCTCCGCGGACTCTTGTTACTCGGGCCCAGGCCGCAGGCCGCCCGAGTTAGAAAATGCGGATTTCGGTTTTAGTATTTTTTTTCGGCTTCAAAATGACGAGTATGCGAAGTATTTCCGGAGTTTCAGTTTAGCGCGTGACGACAGTCAGGCAGCAAGCAAAGCGATATTAGCTATCTAAACAAAATCTACTGAAAAAACGCTGAAAACAAGTCAGTGAACGGCAAAAATACAATCAAAATCAAAACGTCATTAGAGATTAGGGATCTGTTGAAGAAGAAGACGCTCAATGAGCGTATAGTCGGGTATTTAATATGACAATGAGAGTTGCGTGACGAGATTCGTGTAGGTATGTCTGTATTACATATTTAACGTACTTGAGGTCACTTGAGGTTGCATATATTAATATCGTCACAAACGTGTCAAATAGTTATTGTTCGCTCAGGGCAGATACTGAGATATTGCTAAGTCATCGTATTCGAAGACTAGAATTGAAAGAAGCAGTTGGCTTGTGCAGAAGTGAAATTATGTTGTATTCAAGGCAAGCCACATACAAACGCATACGCCGATTCGTGTGGGCCCACTCTAAAAGATGTTGAGCGTTTTCGAAAGGGCCTTTACATGAACTCATCAAAAGGAAATCAATTGAACTCAAAGTCCAAAGGTAATCAATTGAATTCAAGCTCAAAAGCAAATCAAATGAACTCAAGAACTATAATACAAATGAACTCTAATGTTGACTTAAATGTGAACTCAACTGAGTACTGCCTAGCCAAGCATGTATACCACAACTTGAAGCCAGATGTACTGATTCAGAAGTGTGATTCCAAAATGGACAAATCCAAAGGTGAGAAAACAACTTTGAAATGGCATCAAGAAGAACACAAATCTGAGGCGAAAATGAAGTCAATCCTTGTTTACATTCTGTTTATATTTTTTATTGTGTTCATGCTGTTAAAAATAGTATTTTTCTATATCAAAGAGAGAGTTTTAACGGAGTGCATATACCGTCGTTATCACCTTCATACCGTCATGGCCAACGATCAAGGTGAACAAGCAAGTTTGACTGAAAATAGACTAAGTGCTATAGATACCTTTGTAAATATATCTGAATTGAATACAATAAACCATGTAAGATCTCGCTATGCCATGTTTGTTGCTTGTGATAGTACGTCCATGCACACCAAAAAATAGATATGAATATGCTTTTTCTTCAACTAACTGGCAATCATTTTCAGGTTCTTCCTCACGCAACTGAAATTTGCCTTTTCACAATGCCCGAGTAAAACGCTCATTGAGCGTCTTGTTATAATTAAACTCACGACCAACGCCGTACAACGGTCATGTATAACTCCATCTATTGACAGAAAGCTATATGTACACAAGTCATGCAAACAGTCGAGCCAGTCGAGTTATTTTCAGTAGCTCATGATGGATGTTTATTTTATTCCACGTTTGAAAAATTCAGAAGGAAAAGGAATCGTAAAAATCGTTCTTCAAAACTACATCAAAGCATTTAGGCAAGCAAGGTCAATGTTCGTAAATCGTATAGCCCTTCATCTGGCAGACATATAATCTCCCTCGTCACGCAACTGTCAGTCATTGTCAGGTCTCTCCTCACGCAACTGACATTGTCCTTTTCATTTTATATAGAACTGCCGCGTAGGCTATTTAAAACAGAATTTCCACGCTCAAAACAGGTCAGTGAACGGCAAAAATACAATCGAAATCAAAACGTCCTTAGATTTTAGGGATCTATTGCAGAAGAAGACGCTCAGTGACAAGGGAGACTATTTCGGTCGGTGACTCATAGATAAAGATCTCCGACTCTTGAAAGTACGCTGTCATACGTATTTAAACGTATTTGAGGTCACTTGAGGTCACATCTTAATCTAACAGAAGCAGCTTTTGATTTTTAATCGATAATTCCTTTCTGATTTCGAGATAAATCGAACAAGATTTTTTAATGTATAGGCAGAGACAGCAGATTGGTCGAGCTTTGTCACATCATACTGAATCAACTGGATGTTTAAAAATACGAAGTTCTAACTCATGATGGATGTTTATTTTATTCCACGTTTGAAAAATTCAGAAGGAAAAGGAATCGTAAAAATCGTACTTCAAAACTACATCAAAGCATTTAAGGCAAGTAAGGTCAATGTTCGTAAATCGAGATCGTATAGCCCTTCATCTGGCAGACATATAGTCTCCCTCGTCACGCAACTGTCAGTCATTGTCAGGTCTCTCCTCACGCAACTGACATTGTCCTTTTCATAAGCCCGAGAGTGTACGCTCATTGAGCGTCTTGTTATCTATGCTATACATAGTCTCCCTCGTCACGCAACTGTCAGTCATTGTCAGGTCTCTCCTCACGCAACTGACATTGTCCTTGTCATAAGCCCGAGTGTACGCTCATTGAGCGTCTTGTTTGAATTTAAATTTCGCGCCCATTGTTACGATGCAGAGCTCTTGACAGTACGATGGATGACTGACAACTGAAGGTGTTAGCTGCCTGGCACAGGCCCTTTTATAGCGCGGTTTCGTGTTTAAAGTGATTAAAACAATATCCTTAGTCATCGAATACGTGTATTGAATACACGCAAGCACTTCGTTCAGTCACGCGGCACTTTTCGCATATCTGAGCCTTCGATTCTCAGCGGCCGGCACAGGGCGCACGCGCATTAGAAGCCACTTTCACGTTTGGGGTCGATGAACTACGACAACGAATTTTAGAGTCGGGCCTTCTTATTGAACGTTCTTATTGAACGTCCTAATTCTGATAACTTGATAAGTGTGTACCTATGATATTTAAAAAAAGCCCTGTAATTGAACCCATGATGCCTTGCGGCAATGTTTGGATTACCTGTGCTAACACTAATATTTATAGAATTTAAATAGAACAGTGCTTTGGTCAAACCTATGGCAAATCTTTCAGCCGATTTTCCTCTAATCTGAAATCTCTTCAGTCGTAATGAAAGAGTTTGATTGGATGAGATGCATCAGCACGCTTTGTGATTGGTTCATTTGAGTGTCACGGTACCGTAGGTTTTCCACTCGTACGAAAACGACTGTATTGTTATGTAAAAATGGTAAAAAAAGAAAAAAGAAAAAAGAAAAGAAAAACATGTACCTTTTTCACATTAGCTCTCATTCCACGACTTGTTAAGAACACCTGCTCATTGGCCATCGTCAAAGCCTTGTCAATAAATGTAAATCCTCTCTGCCACCGAAGTCTCGTGATGATGCTACCATACCGTGCCGATGTAATCGCAGACCCTCGTAGAGTATTGAAGTAGATGTCCACCTCAGCGTTGCTACTGTATCTTACTAGAGCAATGTGAGACTTCGTTGGTCCGACGTTTAATTTTGCGATGACTTGAGAAACAAAGCGCAGCAAACGAGCCCAATTGCTACGACCGACGCTTCCAGATGAATCAACGAGGAAGGCAGCGTCTACCGTTACTGTGCACGCTGGTAAAGAAACAAAAGGAACAAACGAGGTGTTAAACAAGTTAAACCAGTTAAGTTAAACAAGTTAAACAAGTGTGTACAAGGAAACTTTAGTGTCTATAAGCCTAAGGGATGGAATTTAAGGGGTGGACCATTAGAAACCTTTAGGGAAAAAAAAAACAGGGGGGGGGGGGGGGGTATTTTTCCACCTGTGTTTCTCTGCAGGAATTTTTTTTTGGAGTTGTGTAGCTCTTTTTATTGATGGCAGGGTTTTTGCGGGAATTTTGTTTGGGACATTTTTTCTTTGCAGGAATTTTTTTGGGGGGAATTGTCATTATGAAATGAAAACTAAGAAAAGTTCATTGTGTCTGAAGGGGGTTCGTTTAAGTAATGATTAAGGCACATTTGACGTTAGCCTGATGGTCAGCGGTCCTCCGCTACACTCCACTCCCCCTGGAAAACACTAGATACCAATGACCAAAACCAGGTCAAGATTTGAATAACAATAGATGCCTCGTTCTACAAAGACATGTCCTTTGTAGAACGAACAATAGTTCCTATTGTTGTAATAATAATAAAAAAATAATACATTTTATATAGCGCCACTATCCATAACAATAATCAGAGCGCTTAGAATGCTAATTAACTAGTTGTACACTAGTTCCTATTGTTGTACACTAGTTCCTATTGTTATTCAAATCTTGACCTGGTTTTGGTCATTGGGATCTAGTGTTTTCCACTCCCTCTTGGAGTGTAGCGGAGGACCGCTGACCACTCCCCCTTGAAGTGTAGCGGTGGACCGCTGACCGTCTTAAAATCAGGCTAATTTGACGTCCAAAGGGAATTTGTGCATGGCTACAATGACAGTCTTAGGCTAGGGTCAAACGTCGAACCTGTCATGTGCCGTACGTAATTGTTGAATTAAGTTCTACAAAAGAGCGGCGTCTGACTCAGTTTGGTGCGGCAGATTCTATTTAGTTCGACAGCGGAATAAATTCGACAGGGCCTGTCGCACTATTAGCCATTTCGGAGTTGATGTTCGAAAGGAATTGTGGGGCTGTTTTGAGGGACGGCAATACTGTCTATTTACTGTAAAACACGAGGAAACGACTGGCAAACATAATGATTGTGAACCAAACTCACTTACTTAAAACTTTAGTACATCACTATTCAAACTTGTCGCCGTATTGAAGATAAGCCGTCCCTCAAAACAGTCCCACAATGCCCCGCAAACATCAACTCCGAAACGGCTAATGCGACATTAGAGCGGCAACTGAGTCAGACGCCGCTCTTCCGATGTGCCGAACTAATAAAGTTTTCCACCAATTCTCTAGTACGTTCTTCTGCGCATGCTCAACTATACTCTCATTTGCATTTGTTTAAGTTCGACCGAATTAAGTTCGACGTTTAATTGACAGGTTCGACGTTTGACCCTAGCCTTATTTGTCTTATTTACCACATTGTCCTCTCTTGACAAGAGTAATTTCCTTGTTCTGTTCGCAAGCAGCTTGTCTCATCAGACAATCGTTGTTGTAGGTCTTTCCATCGGATCCACAAACCAGTGCGATGTTCTTGTTGCATCTGATCGAGCACACGCATGTGGGTTTACCAGCCACTTCTTTACACTTTGCTAGACGGCTTTGGCATTTGAATCCGTAACAAACATCTGGCAGAGAAACAACAAATGTATCAGATCCGAGTAAAAAAAAAAAAAAGATTACACCTGCTTCAAAAATGTTGACGGTAAAAATGCTTTGTGACCAGACCGAAAGGGAGCATGGGTAATATTGATTGTTTTCTACACGAGTCATCACAAGTCACCATCATTGGGACAGAAGGAACTAACTCTTTTAAATAACATTACCCATGATTCTTTTCGGTCGAGTGTTTTCCAGCGACAACGTTACTTGAAACAGCGGTACAAAATTCCTGATATCGTTATCTGAACAAGTACTAATCTTACCACAAGGCCCATCGGATTTCTTGGTAATTTTCTTCCTATTTTTGCATGAAGCTACTCTCATCTCACACTCGTTGGCATATGGCTTGCCGTCCGACCCGCACACAGGTTTTTGAGTACGTGGACAAACTGTGGGGCATACACATGTAGCTTTGCCGTTGACGTCTTTGCACGTTGAGTAGGGATGGGTAGTGGCGCAGTTGTTGTCGTAACATACTTCTACAATTGAAATATACTCGCAGTAAATAAAGTAACTTCAGTAGTTGCTATAGAAAATACGCCCTGAACAAAATACTTTTACGAGAAGTATGAATATCATAGAGTCGTTTTCGCGGGAAGTAGTTACGGTACGGTTCGTACCGTGTCCAAGCATTCTGATTGGTTGAGCAATGATATTGCGCGCTGTGATTGGTTGAATAGATGTCTTCGATTCCGTACCGTGACCGTAACTCCATGCCGTAGGTTTCCCACTCACATGAAAACGACTCTATGTGGCCCGGCTTACGATAATCTTTAACATTTATCCTCGGTGGTTTCGCCTGCGGCTCGGTTTTACACAACAGCTCTCGACTTCTCCCAAACTCCCCATCGTGTTTGCATTAGGCTGTGCAAACACGGAAAACGTTTTATATTTCTTAAATGAAAGACAACGCGCATGCCACGTGAAATACCAGTCACTTACCTCTTCCAAACACAATAACTTGGACGACCTCCCGGTAGCTCGAATAGAATGATGGGTAATTGGAATAGGTGAAGACGTATCCTGATTGTGATGCAACTTCCTTAAGCTGAGGTTTGGCGAACGACGAGCCCACTCCAATCACATAAATATCAAAGTTGCTGCGTTTAAGATTGGACACGATGGTACGCCATGACTGAGCGAAGCGATTTGGCCACAGACCACTTGTGATGACAATAAGGATCTAAAAAGAAACCGGAAGACGTAAGAAAGAGTGAGTTTACTTTCCCGTGAAAAAATAGATAGACTAAAGCCGCATCTACACGAACAAGTTTTCCTTGACAAAGAAAAATTGGCGATATTTTTGTCGTCTACACGAGCAAGGCTTCCTTGTCAAGGAAAACTTGTCAAGGAAAATTTGCTCGTGTAGATTCGGTTTAATAGTACTGTGTGGATACTGATTACATTGTTTTCTTTTGTTCTGTGTGGACTGTTACTATACATCACTGGCCAAGGAACGTTACCATTTACGCATACTGATGATGAACGATGGAGATCGTTCGAAATATTTAGCAGTAAAAATGATCACACAACTTCTCATTATCTTGTTTATAGTTAACCTATATGCCCAAAAGAACATAATACTTGGGGTAAATCTTATCGTAACTTATTGTTTGATAACAATGGTCATTGTTTCACAACAATACTTGGGATAAATCCTATCTTAAGTCATTGTTTATTAACAATGGTCATTGTTTCAGAACAATACTTGGGATAAATCTTATCTTAACTCATTGTTTGTTAACAATCGCCATTTTCAGAACAATAGATTGGATAAATCTTATCTTAAGACTCCTTCGTGAATCCAATGGTCTACATGTAGTACCTTTCTGGCTGTTGACCGAGCTCCATTCCTAGCCGAGAACAACTGTGTCTGAGCCAACTGCAAACCGCTGTTAATCTTCCTGGCTCTACCTCCCATTTGTCTAACACCATCTATCAAGCCATTCACACCATTATTCGTGTAACCAGCGCCGCGTAATGAATTGAATTTAAAGGCCATTTCAGCCCTGTCACTGTATGTGACGTAGCCAATGTGTGTTCCAGCGGTGGAAATGTCGAAGGAGTTGACGATGGCTTTGGAATATCGCTGCATTTGGCACCAGATGCTGTACGACGAAGAATCGACAATAAACCCAACATCGAGATAAGCACCATGTCCTAGAAATAGAAAAGGCAACCTTTGGTATAGAAAGCAGGGCCGGATCCAGGAATTTGTTACTTCAAACCTGTGACAAACTAGATTCTAGGATAAAACAATCGATTGAACCTCAGATATGACAGGGGGGACCGGACCTCCCCGACCCCCTGGATCCAGGGTCTATTACTGGAGGAGTCTCCTCCATTCACACTACTCTGGGGGTCTCCTCCATTCACATGACTGTGGAATATCTCCTCCATTCACATTAGTAGTATGGGGGTCTATTACTGGAGGAGTCGTCCTTCATTCACATTACTGTGGGGGTCTCCTCCATTCACCTGACTGTGGAAGGTCTCCTCCATTCACATTAGTATGGGAATTCTCCTCCATTCACATGACTGTGGAAGATCTCCTCCATTCACATTAGTATGGGGGTCTATTAGTGGATGAGTCGTCCTTCATTCACATGACTGTGGAAGATCTCCTCCATTCACATGACTGTGGAAGATCTCCTCCATTCACATGACTGTGGAAGATCTCCTCCATTCACATTACTGTGGGGATCTCCTCCATTCACATGACTGTGGAAGATCTCCTCCATTCACATTAGTATGGGGGTCTATCACTGGAGGAGTCGTCCTTCATTCACATGACTGTGGAAGATCTCCTCCATTCACATGACTGTGGAAGATCTCCTCCATTCACATGACTGTGGAAGATCTCCTCCATTCACATGACTGTGGAAGATCTCCTCCATTCACATTAGTATGAGGGTCTATTATTGGAGGAGTCGTCCTTCACTCACATTACTGTGGGGGTCTCCTCTATTCACATGACTGTGAAAGATCTCCTCCATTCACATGACTGTGGAAGATCTCCTCCATTCACATTACTGTGGGCTTCTCCTCCATTCACATGACTGTGGAAGATCTCCTCCATTCACATTAGTATGGGGGTCTATTACTGGAGGAGTCGTCCTTCATTCACATGACTGTGGAAGATCTCCTCCATTCACATGACTGTGGAAGATCTCCTCCATTCACATGACTGTGGAAGATCTCCTCCATTCACATGACTGTGGAAGATCTCCTCCATTCACATTAGTATGGGGGTCTATTACAGGAGGAGTCGTCCTTCATTCACATTACTGTGGGAGTCTCCTTCATTCACATTCCTGTGGAAGGTCTCCTCCATTCACACTACTGTGGGTTCTCCTCCTTTCAAATTACTGAAGGAGTCGTCCTTCATTCACACTACATGCAGTAGGTTCTCCTCCATTCATATTACATCTACATACCTTCACTGACTGCTTTTGCTTGAGGTTGTGCAATCTGTGGCAACTGTGAAATATTCGTAGCGGTAGTAAACATAGTCAGCATGCGAGGCGGTCCATAATACTTGGGGTTGCACAAAGGATCGTCCCATACCAACGGTATACACCCGAACACCTTTCTGTTGTAATTGCAAGGATACGTCACGTGGCTTGGGGTATTGTCCAGAGGCTTGGGGTCCAGCAAAGAATACTATTAACACCTATATAAAATAATAATTAAACATGTTTTAAAGAACATTGTTACCAAAATAACTCATGATCGCTAAACATTCTTTATGCGTATTATTCAAAATCGCTCTGATCAAACAGTTTGAATTGTGTCTCCGCTACTTTGCCTTAGTATGTAGTTTATCATGTATATAGTCGCTAGTCTAGAGCTCATCGAAATCTTGAGATATTTGAGAAAAACCGATTTCAACGATATTTGTTTATCGTTGCCAAGGAAATCTCGAAATTGGCATAATTCTAAATTTCCATCTTTGCCCGATAACTGGTGCAAAAAGTCGTTTTGATCGCTCTAGGATAAGTCGATCAATTCGCCGAATGAAAAGTAGAAGTATGATCAGTAAAAAACTACATCGAGCCTGTATATATTGAAGGAATGGTCAACGCTCAGCGTGCGTCCATCGAGTTATGGATGTACGCGGGAGGCTGCTATGCACGAGAGAAGCGTAAGAGTCGCACGAGGCATAGCCGAGTGCGACTCTAGCTTCTTGAGTGCTTAGCAGCCGACCAAGTGCATCCATAACTCGATGGACGCACAGCTGAAGCGTTGACCATTTCTTTTATAACATAGTTAAGTTGCAAATTCAAATAAAACAATTTTATTTTCCAATTGATTTCATCAGAGCGCGCGCTATGTCGATGATGTATCAATGCTATGTTATAATTATAAGGGAGGCTCGTGATTTTAAAGCTTTTCTCGTGTTCTCCCAACATCCCGCGTGTTGATATAAGAGCACAAAACATGGAAAACCATTTTATAAGGCTTTTATAAAAGAACTGCAAGGATTTCTTTCGTAAAAATCCTTTATTTACGCGAGGTTTTACTGATCAAATTTTCAATTCTCCTGAAAAGCGTCAGAAATCGCCCATCATCCAATCAAATCTCACGAAAGAAATCAAAATGGCAAGCGACTCGACAACTTTCATCAGTGTGCCGTTTCCCCGTTTGGTCAGTTTTGACACGAAAAACGTTTTGAAGAATGCTAGTTTCTGTCAGAAAATTACAGAAGAATGCTTGTTACACTTTGTTTTTGTATTCTGTGAACACGAAACACGAAGAAAAGCGAGAAAAGCTGAGCCGAATCACGATCAATGACGAAGAGTCCTCAAACTTTCTGAAATATTTGACATCTTGATGAATGGAGCACGAAGTCAGGTAGCCAATATCCACAGTTTTTTGTCGTATTTTTGAATCTTTTCATCGCTTTTCTCGACAAGAATGTATAAACGATGGACGTTTCTGAGACATTCCAAGATATTTTTTTCTCTTTGACATATTTTACTAGAGATATGAATGTTCTGGTGAACCCGCCGTGTAGCTACAAGAATCGCTCTGTTTTCACTCTTTTGTCAGTATAAATACGGCTATCTTTTCTTGATATTTTCAGTTGTACACTTGAGAAAATATGTGTAGCTATATAACTTACAAAATGGTTAGTATGTGATTGAGAACACTGAGCCGTTATATTTAGTTTTCTTCGTTATTGTGGACAAAAATAATTGGACAGTCTATTCGTCGAGTTTGTTTCTTGCCGTGTTTGAATTCTTGCAAAATTAATTTTCGGTTTAAAATCATCAAAATCACATCTACATAGAACTTGAACTTAACTAAACAAGAAAAAACTGTAATTCTATGGCTTTTGTTTAGTAAATAAAACATGTTTGACAACAGAAAAAAATACTTTTGTGGTCGATCAAATCCACTGCATCGCTTCAAGGTCGTTCAAGGTCATGAACCATGTTGATGTGCTCTTATATCACATAGCTTTTTAGCCAATCAGAGCGCGCGTTATATATATGTTATTTTATAATCAACTGTGGTACAACACAATCTTTGGAGGACCAAAATTAAGGAATGTACTGAAGGATTGTGGGAAAAAAAAACAATGAAAGAAGGGGGCTAAAACTGGAATTTGTTCTCGTCGGGGTGCAGTTATTTTTGTAGATTCTACTATATAGATATTTAGTGCGAATACGCACTAAAACAGTAGAATACAGTAGAAATAACTAGTGAGCTGAAAGTTGTATGTATAGAATATTAGAATGTAGTGGTAGTGTGTGTGACAGTACAGTGTCCCCCAATTAGTGCGCATGCGCTAGAACACATTGGACACTTAAATAAACAGTTATTTATTTATTTATACTGTCGGTCTTCTATGACTTTCATCCAGGAAGTACAGTGAGAAAAGTTAATGAACAATGGTCCTAAAACCTCAGGTCGAACAATGAACTTTCACTAAATCTTGCCAACTTACCCTGCGTGAATTAGGTCTCACACCACCCGCTACGGCAAACATGCCTGTTGATGCCAGTTGTACAGCGCTGTCGATTCGTCTAATGGATCCCTTCTGTCTTGGTGTTCGACTGACAAGTTGATTATAACCAGCAAAACTGATCTGGTTATCAGCGACGCTTGAGAATGAGAAATGGACACTTGGCTTTGCTGCATAGCTAATGAGACCAAATCGAGTTCCATCAAAGTCTGCTGACACCTTGGAGAAGTTTCTGATGAAGCCTTGTATGTAGGATAGAATATAACTCCATTGTTGGCCAATGATGGTGTTGGACGAGTCAACGGCGAAGGCAATGTCGAATGGGCGCACGGGCGCTAAAAGACCGAGAAAACAGAAAAAAACATCATTGAATGAAGAGAAAGATCAAAGACGGCTATTGGTGAAAGGGCTAGGACATCCATCAATAGTTTGTACTATCAACCTGTGGTATTTTATTTTAACCGAGCTTTCGAGCAACTTGCTCATCTTCAGGGTTACAGATGTTTCAAGTGTAATTCCAAAAATACACGTAAGCAAATACATAGCGCGAGGAATAACGGACATAATAGAGCGAGAGCAAAATAAAAGGCAATTGTGCGCACGAGCTGTTTACATGAATAAATCGACTAATAATCAAGTTGGACTAAAGAGAGAGCAAAATAAATAAATAAACAAATAAATAACGACTAACAATAGCAGCAGTAGACCTATAGAGTCGTTTTCGTATGAGTGGGAAGTAGTTACGGTACGGTTCGTGCCGTGACCGTATCGCGCCATCATCGTGCCGTATCCAAGCATTCTGATTGGTTGAGAAATGATTTCGCGCGCTGTGATTGGTTGGATACAATGTCTTCGATTCCGTACCGTGACCGTAACTCCGTACCGTAGGTTTCCCACTCATACGAAATCGACTCTAATAAGCTAAGGTAACTTGACGGTAGAATTCTACCTCTGTCTCTATTAAATAACGTATTGTGACCATGTTTCGCGATGTGCCATGCCTCCGTCCACTTTCTCTGGTGCCATCGATTGTCTTTTGCAAGTATTTTTAATTGATCCCAGTAATTATAATTACTTGTAAAGCGCTAATGGACTTTACGGAATTAGCGCTATAAAAATAAAACTTATTATTTATTATTATTATGGAAGTTTCCAACCAATTGATGTTGTGTCCAGAGGAGAGAGCGTGATTAGCTAATGCTGACTTCTCTGGTTGGTTGAGCCGTACCGCAGCTTGATGTTCTTTCTGTCTTGTACGCAAAGCCCTTTTTGTTTCTCCAATGTACACCGTGTCACACTCGTGGCAAGGGATAGAGTAAACCACACCTGTTTGCTGCTGTTTTTCGACTGGGTCTTTAGGTTTAGAGAGGAAGTCACGTAACGTCTTATATGGTTTTACACACGTTTTGACTTTGTAACGCGATAAAACACGTGAGATCCTTTCGGTCGTTTCTTTGACGTATGGCAGTATAGCTATGCCTTTAGGTTTCTACGTTATTATCATTCGCAGACTTCTTTTTGTTGGTTGATGTTTCGGAATAATTCCTGATAAAACGTCGCGGATAACCGTTATTAGCTAAGGACTTGTTGATATGCATACGTTCATCACTCTTCAACTTGTCATCTGTCAATAAGTTATCACTTCTATAGGCTTTGCTGCATAGCTAATGAGACCAAATCGAGTTCCATCAAAGTATCTGCTGACACCTTGGGGAAGTTTCTGATGAAGCCTTGTATGTAGGATAGAATATAACGCCATTTTTGGCCAATGATGGTGTTGATTATTAGTCGATTTATTCATGTAAACAGCTCGTGCGCACAATTGCCTTTAATTTTGCTCTCGCTCTATTATGTCCGTTATTCCTCGCGCTATGTATTTGCTTACGTGTATTTTTGGAATTACACTTGAAACATCTGTAACCCAGAAGATGAGCAAGTTGCTCGAAAGCTCGGTTAAAATAAAATACCACAGGTTGATGATACAAACTATTGATGAATCTACAAGAATCTTCTTGGGCTAGGACATGTTGGCGGTGCACCATAACCCTAAATTTTTGGTAGTAACCATCGGCATACCACGTGGTTACATTCATACATAATAATACGAGAACTGTTATTACAAAACGGTTCTTCGTCAACAAGACACCTTTTAAGAAAACAGACCTCATATGTATGTATGTATGTCTCACAGAGTCGTTTTCGTATGAGTGAGAAAGTTACGGTACCGTACCGTGCCGAATTGAAAGAGTTTGATTGGATGAGATGCATCTGTCGCTTTTTGATTGGTTCAGAAAGGAAGCCATTTGAGTGTCACGGTACCGTAGGTTTCCCACTCATACGAAAACGACTCTATACATACAGACACACTGACTGACTCAATAGCTGACTGAAAGACATACAAACACACTGATTGACTCAATAGCTGACTGAAAGACATACAGACACACTGACTGACTCAATAGCTGACTGAAAGACATACAGACACACTGACTGACTCAATAGCTGACTGAAAGACTGGCCAACTGTTTGTCTGCTTGTCTGTCTGAAAGTCTCTGGTAGCCTGTGTAATTGAGTGTACGACCGAGCGATTCCCCTCCTGAACGGCCGACATCACACACGCTGTAAGTACAACTTGCCTCCAAAGATTATGACCTGTACAAGTTGTTGGTATTGTTTATTTAGATCGTTGTAACTGTCTCTTTGGAACACGTAACCAGAATGGGATACTACGTCTTGGAGTTGAGCAACATCAGCCTTAGCACCAACGCCAAGAGCGTATAAATCAAACTTGCTTTGCCGTAGCTGAGCAACAGCTTGTCTCCAGTCGCCCGCGTACCGAATTTGCCAGTGGCCAGCGGTAATGATGATCAATATCTGAAACAGAAATCATAGTTAAATCCTAGTTATTTTAGTTTACCTCCAGCGAAGTATTTTATTGGAAATAATGCCATATTAGGCAGGTGCTTGTTTTTTAGCAGCTTGTCTCTTTGTTTTCTTCTTCTTCAAATTTTATCATTTTTAGGAAGAAATAGGACATAAATTCAGGCTTTCAAAATATTATCTTTTCGCAGAGCTTCGCTAGTCCTTTTCGCGCAGGTAATGTGTGCAAATCCAGGGCATGTGAATTCAGGCCTCTTTAGGTCCCGGTTGAAATAGTGGATAGCGCTATCCGATGGATAAATCCTTATAAAATGCACAAGGTAATTAATAATACATTTAGCGGATAACAGTATTATCTTATCCACTGCATAAGGATTTATCCAACTAATAGTGCTATCACTCTTTGAATAACCGGGACCTGGTCTCAGTTACGAAAGGTAGATAGCGCTATCCGTTGGAAAAATCCTTATCCAGTGGATAGCTTTCTTAGATAACAGCATCACTGGATAAGGATTTATACGGTGAATAGCGCTATCCACCTTTCGTACAACCAGGGCCTAAGCTTGCAGACAATTAGTCTATCGTTAATGCGAACGAATTATTCCATATATTCCACATTAAAGAACGATTTTATCGTCCAACAAACCTTTCTCGCATCAGCCCTAACACCAAATTGCGCAGTGAAGAACTGCTGGAAAGCGAGTCGCAGGGCCAGATCAATCCTTCTTCTTCGTCCTCCTTGATGTGGCACCGCGTCGACCAGCCGGTTGAAAACTTCTTTAGTGTACCCAGCTCCTTGAAGAGCGTTGAAAGCCAAGGCAATCTTAGTGTTGTCACTGTACGTTATCAGTCCCACATGGGTACCACGTTGAGAGATGTCAAAAGAGCCAGCAACAAACTTGATGAAAGCTTGCATTTGGCGCCAATTGACAACACCGGATGAATCGACGATGAAGCCAATATCAAGGTAAGCACCGTGACCTATTAAAAAAACAGCGTTAAGGAATACTAAAACTCAAACCTCCCAATTTAAACCTCTTATTTTTAATTTTTAATTTTCAAGATTCGCCGTGTTGTATAATAGGATACGAAGTCCCACGTCCCACCCAATTTAATAAGAAGATTACCTAGTATACCCAACCCCTGGTGAATTCCCAATATGAAAAAATAACCTAGAACTAACGATAAAACCCTTATCTATTTATCTATTTGACAGTGTCCCCATCTAGAGTTTTTATAACTGCTATTAAACTCATCGTTAGTAGATGCGCATTGGCAGTGGCGTAGCCAGGATTTTCCATTGGGGGGTCAAACTCCATATCGTTCACCACCAAATCCCCCCCTCCCCTCCTCAAACATATAAATTTAAAGAGTAGACCCAGAGGAAGGGGGGTCACAGGCACCCTGGGACCCCCTGCCTACGCTCCTGATTGGGATTAGGTGCTGTAAGGTTGATGTGGTGGCGCAGCATGTCCAAGTGTCGCGTGGTCTTCAATAGAGTCGTTTTCGTATGAGTGGGGGGGGGGGGGGGGGGGGGGGGGGGGTGGGGGGGGGGGGGGGGGGGGAAACCTACGGCACGGAGTTACGGTCACGGTACGGAATCGAAGACATTGTATTCAGCCAATCACACCGCGCGAAATCATCGCTCAACCAATCAGAATGCTTGGATACGGCATGACGATGTCGCGATACGGTCACGGTCACGGTACGGCACGAACCGTACCGTTGCTAGTTCCCACTCATACGAAAACGACTCTAAAAGCCACAAACTCTGTCCTAAAGAAGTTGTCGTGAAGTAGGCCAAGTAAATTGGGCAAGCACACAGCACGCACGCGCAGATATTCAAACAGTTTTGTAACGAACAAAATTGGAAAAAAAAATTGTATTTAATAAAAGAAATAGAAAACTTGTTGACTGATCAGAACACTAGAGAAGTGTTGAGAAGCACTCCGCGTACCTAACACTTCTCTCGTGTTCTGATCAGTCCCCGCGTGCTATAAATCTGCACATATAGGACGTGCGCGTTTTCTATTTCTTTATTCTCAACGCATTTCTTTATTAGCAGATTTCAAGTTTATTATTGAACTAATGTACCTTTCTTGATGTGCTGAGCCATTGGAGCTGCTTTGGACGCAATTTGCTTATATTTGTAATTATAGTACACGTAGTCTGCATGGGACGCTGTCCAGAGAACTTGAGGCTGAATGAATCTGACACCAGCACCGAGTGTGTATATGTTAACCCCAGACTGACGTAACGACTTATAAGCGCTGCGTAATGCTGCATCTTGACCTTGGGCTTGGGCACCAGAAAATATTACTACTAATATCTAAAGAACATTGTATAAGGTTATTAATAAGATTTATCAACATCATTATCATTGACAACAAACAAAAACAACGAAATAATAAAGAAAAAGAAAAGAGCAAAGAACAGAAGCAAGGAAAAGAAAAGAGAAGAAAAGTAAACAAAAGAGAAGAGAAGAAAAGTAAACAAAAGAGAAGAGAAGAGAGAGAAGAAAACAGATCAGAAGAGTAGAGAACAAAAGAGAGGAGAGAGAAGAGAACAAAAGAGAAGCGAGAGAGAAGAGAGCAGAAGAGAAGAGAACAAAAGAGAAGAGAGAAGAGAACAAAAGAGAAGAGAGAAGAGAACAAAAGAGAAGAGAGAGAAGAGAACAAAGAGAGAAGAGAGAAGAGAACAAAAGAGAAGAGAACAAAAGAGAATAGAGAAGAGAACAAAACAAAAGAGAAGAGAACAAAACAAAAGAGAAGAGAACAAAACAAAAGAGAAGAGAACAAAAGAGAAGAGAGAGAAGAGAACAAAGAGAAGAGAGAAGAGAACAAAAGAGAAGAGAACAAAAGAGAATAGAGAAGAGAACAAAACAAAAGAGAAGAGAACAAACAAAAGAGAAGAGAACAAAAAAAGAGAAGAGAGAAGAGAACAAAAGAGAAGAGAGAAGAGAACAAAAGAGAAGAGAGAAGAGAACAAAAGAGAAGAGAGAAGAGAACAAAAGAGAAGAGAGAAGAGAACAAAAGAGAAGAGAGAAGAGAACAAAAGAGAAGAGAACAAAAGAGAATAGAGAAGAGAACAAAACAAAAGAAGAGAGAGAACAAAACAAAAGAGAAGAGAACAAAAGAGAAGAGAGAAGAGAAAAAAAGAGAAGAGAACAAAAGAGAAGAGAGAGGAGAACAAAACAGAAGAGAACAAAAGAGAAGAGAGAAGAGAACAAAGCAAAAGAGAACAAAAGAGAAGAGAACAAAAGAGAAGAAAGGAGAGAACAAAAGAGAAGAGAACAAAAGAGAAGAGAACAAAAGAGAAGAGAACAAAAGAGAAGAGATAAGAGAACAAAAGAGAAGAGAGAAAACAGAAGAGAAGAACACAGAACAGAAAACAAGAACGTTAAAAATGGAACTGGGTACCCCATGACGATGCCCTGTTCTGTCAAAAACATAACTTACCTTTCTTGCTTTGGGTCTTGATCCACCACCTACACTAAACACATCTCGCTGTACGCTCTGTAAAGCGAGGTCGATTCGTCGAGGTGATCCAGCTTGTCTAACTGTTTTATCTACAAGTGCTAACACCTCTTTGGTGTTCAAGCGACTTCCTTTCAAAGTGTTGAATGTAAATATAACTTTAGGCCTAGCGGCGTAGCTGACAAGTCCAAATCGAGTGGCAGCAACATCAGGAGAGATTTGATTTACAGACTGGATGAAGACACGTAGGTAATTCAGAAGGTAGCCCCAGTTTTGAGAGCTGATCGAAGGAGATGAATCTACTGCTATTGCAATGTCTAGAGGGGTTACAGTCACTGCAAAACAAAACAAAATAGCATCCTATTAGATGTGTATAGAGTGATTCCAATAAACCTGGGCACTACTAATTAGTTGTCAGTGTTTATTAGATGCAAAGAAACAAAAGAAAACAAAAGAGTGAGTGTATAATAGAGTGTAATGGTGTAGTTAGTAATGGATAGATAGATATATCTTTATGAATCAATTACATTGCAGCATAAGCTGAATTGCGTAATTAACACAATTTTAAAAATTAAAAATGCCCAGGTTTATTGCAATCACTATATTGCAGAAATAATACCGACAAAAATACCCCGACAATAAAGAGGAATTATACCGGAACCTCTCGAATACACAATGTCGTAAGATAATAATAATAACAACAATAATAACATGTATTCCTATTGCATAATTCCCTCCTTATATTGTTACCCCCCTTATATTGTGATTTGAATGAAATATGTGGGTACCTCCATATATGATAGTCCTGATGAGATTGGGTATAATGCCATTCAATGCTTGATAGTCGTTATTAACGGTAAACACATAGCCTGGTTTAGTGGCTGCACTTTCCAGCTGAGGAATCTGCACAGAGTTGCCGATGCCAATTATAAACACATCAATGTTTCTCTTGTGGAGCTGCTGGACAGCGGTCTTCCAGTGGGGTTGCGCTGTCGGCCATGGACCGGTCGTGAAAACAATAGCAGCCTAAAGATCCCAAATTGCATTAACATAGACGAAATGTAATAATGGCGTCCAATTTTAATTGCCATTGTTCTGGACTGACACCATTATTACATTCGGTAAGTCTATTTATATTAGGGCTGCATCAAACACCTTGTGACATTTACACAAATCTTAAAGTGTGTGCATTTGTTCGGCAGTTATTTTAGCTCATTTTAAAAACGTTTCATACATAAATCAGTAACATTGTCGTGTTTTAAGTTGCAGAGCGATGCAAGTAGTAATAGAGGTTAGTTCAGACATCCAACCTTCTTGAGCCCACGGTCCTGTAAAAAGGAAGGGGACCTACTGGTCAGCGATTATTCCACAAAGTGAGCCTCCAGACAAAATAACTTGGAGTCAGCGGCTGAAAATGTCGGACAGTACTGGTCAGCGGAAAGGGTTGGCTACATAGGGAAGTGTGGCGGGAAAACCAGTCAGTCATGACCGACAGCGGTATAGTGATGACGTCGTTCATGGAAAAACATATGGATGAAGCTTTAAATGAATTGATTGAAATTCCCACCTTTTCCTCGTTTTTCTTTTCGTCGTCTAACAAGAAATGTTTGAATGTTGTATTGGTAAAGATAAAGGAAAAGTGTGTGGGGGAAATGGAAGAAGTAGAAGAAAGATTTCAGAAGTCAAAGACCGAGTTTTACGAGCTTATGAATCTAAACAGAAAATTGAAAGAGCAGCTTAAACAGTTGGACGGTTGGTTAGAAATGACAAAAGAAATATAGAG
>JAUJYZ010001568.1:350000-387158 GCA_033675265.1 Actinostola sp. cb2023 | reverse complement strand
TGTAGAAATTTATATTTTCAATCATCAACAATGAATTGCACATGTGGGATTACAAGATGATTATATTAAATGTCGTGTAATAAAAGTTTATGTACGTACAATAAGACACAACTGTCGAGAACCGCTAAGACACAATTTCCACCTATATTTTTGGATAACTGGTATACAAAAGCATAACATATGGTCCAAATAGCACCCACTGTTCAAATCTGTCCCCGCAACCCCCTCACCTCGCGTTCATGTGTTGTTTCGACGGGCCACTTCATTTTAAAATACAACATTGGAATCGTGGGGGGGGGGGGGGGGGGGGGGGGGGGGTGGGGGGGGGGGGGGTGGGGGGGGGGGGGGGGGGGGGGGGGGGGGGGGGGGGGGGGGGGGGGGTGGGGAGCTTGCAAATCATGTCAATTCGTCGCCTTTTTCCCCCCCCATATAGAGCGGGGAAACTGGGTTTCGAGTTGGGACCCTTTCCGGGGGGAGGCAAAGCATGTATGGATTGTTTTGGAAGTGTACAAAAAATAGTAATGGCGTCCTTTCGTAAACGATACAACTGACCAGTCCCCATCTAAAAGAACATATTTTTACTCACCAGAAGGAAGCATACCCCAGAGCTAAACTTCCACTGGAATCATTCGTCGATGTGATTCCTGTCCTTCGCAACAATCTCGTACGACTGCTTTGCGGTCTCAACTCGAACCCGTTTCCCCGCTCTATATGGAAAAGGCGAATACATTAGAGATTTTTAGGTCATAAATATAAGGGTCTCACGAGCAACACGTCTTTGCATGGTATGTATCAAACAACCGCCTTCTTCTAACATTGGGAAATGTTCTCTCTTCATTCGGAAATTCTTTTAGCATATCCACACCCTTAGCAATTGAAAACGGATTTTCCAAGGTTTGGCAAAGCCTCTTCTTGGCCCAGTGCTCGATGTACAGGCTCGTCACTGATTAACGTATGTACACAGTCCATATATGTACTATTTTGGAATACACAGGTGACCCATAAGCAATAAAACGTGTATATTCTACATAATCAAACGATAAATCATTTTTCTCGGCCGAATATCACAGCACAGGCCCTCGAATGGAACTATATTATTCTGGGACGGATCCATGCCAAGGAAAGGAAGGAACTTCTAAAACAGGGCTTAGCTTGGTCTTAGCTCATAGCAGAAGATGTTTTATCATGGATTTAAATTAGGGAGTTGTCATTTAGGGAATACTTTTGTAATTGGGCACCAAGATGGTCGCCATGACGTCACGTGCTGAACTGCGATCGAGTAATTTCATGCCAAGAAAGACTGAGAAACGCGTGGGTAAAAACATAATCCACTTGATCAGAACAAGATGGCGGCCTGTACAACGTGACCATAATCCCTTTGCAAACCTGAATCAGTTACTACCATAAGCAGTGGACTATCACAATGGAGTTACTGGTACTACTACTTGCATCATCTATACAAACTGTCTGACACGTTCACCATAACTTTCGATCACAGCTTCAGACCTTGATAGAAATTAAAAAATTCCCAACGTTTTTTAAGTTCCTAAAGTGTTTTATGTGTGTGCAAAGGATTATGGTATAGATTGGTGATCCGCCCCATCTTGTGTGGATTACCTTATCAAACTTCAATATACATAGTAATGAAAGGAAACATTCTTTTGTATTAACTATGCCTCTTTTTAACAATTGCTGGTTTGTAATCAATCCCTGGAGATTTAAAGTACAAAGACGCAGAGGCCATGTTGGTGGTACAAACAAGAGAAGCTAGAGTGCAAATATGAGATCCGTGAAATAGTTAACTAACTAAATAGTACAAAATCCTTTGTTTTTTATTGTTTAATTAGTGCAATTTAGCACAGTGCTAACTAATTTCTATCAAGTCTGAAGCTGTGATCGAAGTTATGTGAACGTGTCAGACAGTTTGTATAGATGATGCCACGTAGAGTACCAGAACTCCATATGATAGTACCACTGCTTATGGTAGTAACTGATTCAGGTTTTGCAAAGGATTATGGTCACGTGTACAGCCCCGCCATCTTGTTCTGTCAAGTGGATTATGTTTTACACGCGTTTCTCAGTCTTTCTTGGCATGAAAACCTACTTGTAAATATAACATTGAAAATACAAAATAAACTGTACAAGATTAAATGTATCAAGACGGATGGTTTCAAATCAACAAAACCAATGACGACTGCCACAGCAACTTAGTGACACGATTTCGATCCTCACGAACACACCATCTTTTGGGATGAGAGTGACGCCCTGCGAGCATTTTCAGTGGTACTTGCGTTTCGGGGCAGCGCACAAATTTTGTACTTCGTCAGAATATTCACCAGAGTGATCTTGACTTCCAAAAGAGGCAAATCTCTTCCCAATGCAGTTTCGAGGTCCTTCTCCAAAAGGAAGGAATTGGAATGGATGTCTCGATTCGGTGGCAGTACCACGAAAAACGCTCGGATCAAACTTTTCTACGTCGGGCCACGCCTCTGGGTCGTGGTGCAAAACTGTATATGGGAATGATAACCTCCATACCGGCCGGATTGTCGTATCATCATTGAGTTTGTACGGCTTGCAACAGGCTCTGTTGACAGCGTGAGCTGCTGGGACTCAGACGGAGCACTTCATTGATGACACACTCCAGGTACTCCAACTCTTGCACCAGTTCGTACAAGGGCGTGTCTGGATTTGTCTGCTGAGCTATGAGTATTTCGCACCTCAAAACGTTGCCTGGACGTCTGGGTTGAGTGCCAAATGGTAGGCTGACATTGCAAGGGTATTGCTTGATGTCTCGTGACCAGCCAACAAAAATGTTACCGACTGAGATATGATTTCATTGTCAGCCAGTTTTGCGCTTCCATCGGCATTTTTGGCAGACAGCATGATGTCCACCAAATCTCTTGCTCCTTGAAATCCCTGATTCTTTCTTGTTTCCAAGATACCTTGCGCAACAGTTCTGAAAAACTCAGGACGACCGGTCCAGCTTTAACATAATAGCAATCCACAGTTTGCTGAAGGGAAGCATCAGGAATACTCGGAAAACGAGTGGACTTTGAAGGCTTCTCGAGATTTAATCAAGAACTTGTTGTTGGTGTTCTCGGTTTGGACTGGTGAATCAACTCCAAATGCAGTGGATAGAATAACTTCAAGAGTCATAAGACTGAACCAAGAGAAGATATCCACACTTTTTCCTCCTGTGATAAAAGCATCATAAACTTAGGACATAACAAATACAAAGAATCATACAGAGAATCATAGGAGTTATTTTGTAGGAATGCAATAATTGGCCAAGAATGTTGCTTTATTTGGATGAGCTTCTCCTCCCGACCTTGGGCTCCCTTCTCCTGCAAGCAGGGGAGGTAGCTAAACAGGAAGGCAGAGATGGCAGGGAGGGGTGACCAACGCGGAGGGATGATCGAGGGGAGGGACGACCGACACGGAGGGCAAGAAGGGCCATAGAAACAGGGGCGAAGAGAAGGGCAGGGAGGAAGAAGGCAGAAAGGCAGAAACACAGATTGTCAAATAAAAGAATCATAAGAGTATTTGTAGGATTGTAATATTTGGCCAAGAATGTTTGCTTGATCTGGATGCTCTTCTCCTCCAAACCTTCCACGCCTTCTTCTCCTGCAAAAACGACAGAACACAGGAAGGGCAGGGAGGCACAAAGGACAGTGAGGAAGAGAAAGCAGGGAAAGAGCAACGAGATGGAGGCAGATAGGGCATGGAGAGGCAGAATTGCTGTGAGGCAGGAAGGCAGGGAAACAGGAAGGGCAAAAGGGCAGGGAGGCAGAGAAGCAGAGAGGAAGCAAAGGCAGGGAGACAGAGAAGGCATGGAGAAATGGCTGTGAGGCAGGAAGGAAGGGATACAAGAAGGGCAGGGGGCGCAGAGAAGCAGGAAGGGCAGGGAGGCAGAGAAGCAGAGAGGAAGCAAAGGCAGGGAGGCAGAGAAGTCACAGAGAAATGGCTGTAAGGCAGGAAGGAAGGAAAACAGGAAGGGCAGGGGGCAGAGAAGCAGGAAGGGGCAGACAGAGAGGAAGCAAAGGCAGGGAGACAGAGAAGGCATGGAGAAATGGCTGTGAGGCAGGAAGGAAGGGAAACAGGAAAGAGTGGGGAGGCAGAGAAGCACGAGCAGCAATGGCATGGAGGCAGAGAGGGCCAGCAGACAGGGAGGCAGAGTTGACTGTGAGGCAAGAAGGACAACTGGATGACAGGAAGGTAGAAAGGGCAGGAAGGTAGAAAGGGCAGGGAGGGAATAAGGCAGACAGAAATAAGAATAAGAATACTAAAGAAACACAGAAGATAGGAAACAATGCTATTAAGTATGATTGCAAGGAAAATGGAATAGCAAACATAATATAATAATAACATCCCTCCTAAAGTACTCAATACATTCTTACCAGAATCTGCAATGTCTTGAATTTTATCCACTAGAATCTCACTAGACTTTTCTATCAGAGGAATCATCGTCTTTAGTTTGCCAGAGGTGAATGTTGGAGTTAGAACTGAACGAACTCTTCTCCAGTCACCGTCATCTAATGCAACAGACCCAGCATTTCCTTTTTGACAGGAAAGTCGCTATGGCGATTGGTAAAGTTGTGGAAGTCTTTGACCATGATCTGCTTCAGTAGCTCTGGATCAGCTATATACGATGGTTGCCTTTCGTCCAATACACAGACTGAATACTTTTGCCGTACTTCTTCATGTACTCCAACATACCAAGGTGAATTCCCTCCACATCTGGTCATGTCTCGTAGATTACCAATGTATGGCAGGGGTTTTGCACCAGGTATATTCATATCTCTGAGAACCCAGTAGTTGTACGTGCCAACACAGTAGACAATAACAACCACAACCAACAGTGCAACGATGCACAGGGGTGCTAAAGGGTGGGAGATAAATGTCTGCAAGATGCTCCATCATTTCTTTGATTCACTGAAAAACAGGTTTAGCCAACATTACCTCCAAACCCAAACTACTCTTTCTAGTTACTTCTTTGTGTAAATGTCATTTTCTCAGTATGTCAAAGCTGATTAATGGCATGGATTACCTTCTGGTGAAACGCTCCCATTTATGATGTATAATGGGTCGGGTATGTGAATGTGGAATCGGTCTGGGTTTGAGCAGTTGTAAAACCAAGATCATCATGTAATATACACCTATTCCAAATATCGTTGTCCGGGCCGAAAGCAACAAGCAAGAAGCTGATGACCGCAAAGGACTTTGGGAATCTCCTAATTAATTAATTAATTAATCCGTTGTACTTGAGTAGTTATCCCTACGAGCGTTGAATAGCAATCATTTGGAACTATTCGGCCATTTGAAAATGCACGTTGTCAAAATGTCTACGGATCAATAAAAATGAATAAGGAGAAAGTCCCAATGCCCTTTGCGATCGCCGGTCAGCTTCTTGCTCGTTGCTTTCGGCGGGGACAACGATTTTTGGAATAGGTGTATATACATATATACACCTGTTTTCAAAAACATTGCCCTTTTTTACAAAATACAAAATAGTAAATAGTAAAAAGGAATTTATTAGAGAAACAATGAGCCAGAGTTCAGCTTCATTGAATTTCTGTATTTCTCTAATTAATTCCTTTTTACTATTTTATTACTTTGTCAATTAAAGGACAACGTTTTTGAAAAACAGGTGTATGTAATCCATTGTCTGCATGATTAGGTTTAATTTTAGAAGGTCGTTCGTTTTCATCTTCCAAAGACAAAACTCTAAACTGCAAGTAATGTAGTCCTCTTCACTGTATATCTTTTGTACTGTTAGTGAATATTGATACTGGATTTGTTGTGCCCTTCCACAGGCTATTTCATATATTTCCCACACCCCCCTCTAACCCCCCCCCCCCCCCCCCCCCCCCCCAAAGAAATCTAGATCCTCTTAAATGGTATTTCCTGCAGTTTCAACGTACTTTCAAGTTAACTAGGTAAAACGTACTTAACATATTTTGTTCTTACTTATTTTTTCGCATAGTAGAAACTAATAACAATCGATTTATAAAGTGCTATTTTCAAGGTTCAATGGCGCTATTACAATCAGTAGTTAATCATAGTAGTGAAACTAAACCAAGTTACCGCTTTTACTGGTTGCAAACATATATATAAATTCTGAGCCTTGGGTGCTCGTGAATTTGCAATGATCATTCTAAGTTATAGACCTATCCTCTCAACCCCACGTTACTGACTTTCAGATTGTCTTGGGTCTTCCCCCACTCGCTACTGATGGGGGTCACGGGCACCCTAGGACCCGCCTAGCTACGCCCCTTTTAAAAATAGTTACATGTACTCATAAATTTCAATTGATATGAGTGCTGGTTTTTATAATAGTAGTAGCTTAGCAATGCCATATGGTACAACAATACCTAACTCATTAGTCATAACGCACCACCTAGGCAGTTAAGATCACTCAATAGGGGTGGCGAATGTCATTGCAAGACTTTGCGAGACAGCGAGACTTGTGGTTTTCATTGCGACCCCGAGACTCTTCAGTATTTTTTCAATGTGAAATCCAAGACTCTTGACGTAGACTGATTTATAAAAAAAATAGAGACTCCGAGTCGATGAAAAGTCGATGAAAACACTGAAAAAGTGAGACTGCGAGACCCTTGTATTTGAGGTTAAAGCACACAAGACTCTTAATTTTCAAGGGACCATTCACCACCCTTCTCAATGGGTTTAAAGTCAAGAATAAAACATTACTTTTTAGACAAGCCTTTACATAGTCATTTTCATCATTTTAGGAACATTATATTCATTCATATATTAAACAAATAGAACAGCTTATTTTATACTTCTTTTATATAAGTATTTTATATACAGATGTAGGAATATTTCTTTGTTAAGTTTAAAAGGTTTCCAAACCTTATTGAAACACTACGAAAAGTTAGAATATACTATTGCCTATAAGAATAACAAATTATCATTTCACCTGACAAAATTTGAAAAGTTGAGAAATGCACTTGATGCTAAAAAAATAGACTTTTATACATATTGCTCAGTCTTTAGTCCCAATACCTAGTTAACTATATTGGATATTGTATATCGTATTGTATATCGTATTGTATATTATATGTTATTTATATGTGCTGTTATTTATATTTGTCACAATTGAAATAAAAAATGATAAAAAATAAAAAATAAAAAATAAAAAATAAAAAATAAAAAATAAAAAATAAAAAAAGAACAGCTTCAACCGTGCTCCGTTCAGTAATAAAGCATCTTCTGGAGTGCTCTCGTCACAACCTCTGCATGCTTTATTACTGATTATAAAATAACTATGATATAACGCGTGCTCTGATTGGCCAAAGGATGCGTATTCTGCGTGCTCTATGAGAGCACAGTCTACGAGCGTGCATATATTCAAACATTTTTGCAACAAACAAAATTGAAAACTTGCTTTAAATTCATAATTGAATTTTATAAAAGAAATAGAAAACGAGGCAGCTGTGCTCTATCGAGTTATAGAAGCACGCGGGAATTGGAAGAATACGAGAGAAGTGCTAGGATCGAGAAGCCGATTCATTATGCTTTCAATTTCTGTGTGCAGAACTGTGAGTTGATACCAGCGCCATTACATTCATTTCTCACAATGCCATGTACTTTTGCATCTCAAATTGAAATTCCACGCGAGGAAATTGAATACATAATGAACCACATGACTTTATTGTAGTATTGTAGTCTTTTCATCTAGACGACCTTTTTGAGAGTGATTGTATGTATATACCACACAAGTGAATAGACTGTGCTTTTTGTGTGTTGTGATTGGTTAATCAAACTAGGGATATCTATCTATCTATCAAGGGATGTCTATTTACCTCTGAGCAAAACAAGATGACATTGCATTTCGTGAGCATTTATTTTTCTTCTTGAAAATTAATTATATATATTTGGCTACATGTAGCTATTTACTTGCGTGGTATATACTAAAACAATAATTATTCCCCTCAGTATCGGTGAGTCTCACTGCTCGAAGACTCGCCACTCACCACTACTCACCTTCACTTCGGGGAATAATTGTTAATTATACACTGATGTCATACCAAATTTTTAATATTTGGAGAATTATGCCATTATTATGTTGGAAAGGCCAAAAAAATTATAATTAAATTGGCAAATTTAACTTTCGTACAAACAAAAAGTAACCGTTCATTATTTATGGGAGGGAGGGATGAGTGACAAAATGTGCGAATATATAAAATGGAAGCCTGGACACGCGTCTGCTTTAGGAGGCTTAGCCCTCCCCTAGGAATATGCCAAATAATATAGACTAGATAGAACAGGCCAGTACAAGGAAATGAAGGTGTTATTTTATAGTACTCATTTTATCAGAGCCGTACATAACCTATAAAAATAAAAATAGTACAGTTCTCAGTACTTTTTGATCTTTTTAGCCTTGCTACAAACAACAGAATGCCCCAATAATTTATGCAGAATACCCCAGTAATTTATGCAAGTGTGCCGCTTCATCAAGTTCAGGGTCATTACTACTATACTAGCTCCTAGACTTTAGAATACCCTGAAAATACCTCATACCAAGCACAAAACAAGTGCAAAAGCATTTCTGAATATAATTTTACCGATTTGAATGCCAATATAGTCAAATAGTCAACCGTTAGTGAGCTTGGCGAACGTATAAAAGATCATATTAAAGCTTTTAATAAGCTTACTGAACTTTTATATAAACACCCACCAACTGATCACAATAAAAGTAGTCTATTTCGCCTGCATGGAACGGCCCTGGTCGCAGGGACAACTCTTCGCCATATATAAACAAGGCCAAAGAGTAGAAGAAGCGTTTCAACTAAACTAACTAAGCTAACTAAAGGTAAGTGAGGACGATTGTTTACTTACCATTGATCCTGTAATCGGAATCGAAATCGAGTGAGACCAGTGACAAGGCTGCTCTCAGTGAGAGCTTGGGTCCGAGATGCAGCATAAATTAAAACGCATGTCATGCATTCGGTATCTATCTATGTCACGCATCTCTACTTTCGACTGACTGGTTTTTGTTCAAAGTCAGGAATAAAATATTTAACAGTAAAGTCAATCACTGAAATCACTCTCAAATCAATATGTATTTCCTAACGTTACTCACAAATTTTTACAAACTTTTACCTATTATCAGTTCATCTTTTAATTTTTCTAATTTTTTGTTGTTGTTATAAAGTTGTTGCTGTTGTTAACAACACATGGGCTCACCGTGAATAGACCTTATGCATAATGACGTAATGTGACTACAACTACCAGAATGCTTTGCGAATTTTCTTTTTTTGTGTGTGTAGATTTTTATTCGCTCTTGAGGTAATTCATTCAATTGTAAATTACGTAATTCAGTTTTAGCTGCCAAGTAATGTTTAATAAACAGTTCACAATACTCCAGTTTCGCGTTGTTTAGAGATGACCGCTGTCCTTGACAAAAGACGCATTTGTACAGGCTTAGCCTCGATTCAGAAACCAGTCCGTGCAATTCAAAAATGTTTCTATTGTTTTCAGTATCAACATTTTTTCGTGTTCTTGTTGGTATTTGTGAATAATTTACACTGACTCTATGCTAACCCTGTACAAATGCATCTGTCAATAAGTACAGCGGTTTTACAACGGGATCTGTGAACACGAAAAGGGACTATTCACTAAGACAAAGGGTACTAATTATCTCACAAAAGAAGATGCGCAAAGCATTCTGGTAGTTGTAGTCATATTACGTCATTATGCATAAGGTCTATGCAAACTTTTGATTTCGATTCTCTCAATAACTAGCTAGGGTAATAAGATACCGCCTCTTGCCTCTCCCTACTCCTTGTTCAACTACAGTACTGGCTTTATATGTAGCCTGCGCAGGGAGAGGGTGAATTAATGGGGAGAAGGAGAAGAGTGAACCGAATTGTGAACGCGTCCATTGTCCATTTGTCACTGCTACACAAGGCGCGCAACGGATGCCGGATACAAGTTTGCAATGGATATATAAACTGTCAGTAAAGGTATATACAGACACACAACATTGCGCACAATATTGGTCAATGCATTATTGTTGCCAAAGGTTATTGAAGTACAATGTGATCCTTCTTCTGCAACAATGCGTGCAATATTGGTCAGTGCAGCCCAGTAATTATTGTAGCCAAAGGTTTAATATTGAAGTACAATGTGATCCTTCTTCTGCAACATTGCGTGCAATATTGGTCAGTGCAGCCCTGTAATTGTTTTGGCCAAAGGTTATTGAAGTACGATGCTATCCTACTCTTGCAACATTGTACACAAAAAATTGCAGAGGTGGACACAAGTTGAAATCGCACATGCTGCCAGGCAATACTGCGCGCAATGTTGCACTCTGTGCCTGTACCTTCAGGGGATGCATAGGGAGATTAACGGATCAATTTGTAATGCCTGTAACTATATTTATATAGTTCTTGAAGTTAAAATGCACATGCAGTTCATCATTTCAATTACACGACTCTATCCTCACGAACACACCATCTTTTGGGATGAGAGTGATGCCTGCCATCATTTTCAGTGGTACTTGCGTTTCGGGGCAGCGCACAAATTTGTACTTCGTCAGAATATTCACCAGAGTGATCTTGACTTCCAAAAGAGCAAATCTCTTCCCAATGCAGTTTCGAGGACCTTCACTAAAAGGGATGAATTGGAATGGATGCCTCGATTCCTTGGCAGGACCACGAAAACGCTCGGGATCAAACTTCTCGACCTCGGGCCACGCCTCTGGGTCGTGGTGCAAACTGTATATAGGAAAGATAACCTCCATACCGGCCGGGATTGTCGTATCATCATTGATTTTGTACGGCTTGGGACAGCATCTGGTGACCATGTGAGCTGCTGGACTCAGACGGAGCACTTCATTGATGACACAATCCAAGTACTCCAACTCTTGCACCAGTTCGTACAAGGGCGTGTCTGGATTTGTCTGCTGAGCTTTGAGAATTTCGCACCTCAAACGTTCCTGGACGTCTGGGTTGAGCGCCAAATAGTAGGCTGACACGGAAAGGGTATTGCTTGATGTTTCGTGACCAGCCAACAAGAATGACACCGAAAGAGATATCACTTCATCGTCATCCAGTTTAGCGCTTCCATCGGCATTTTTCGCGGACAGCATGATGTCCACCAAATCTCTTGCTCCTTGAAATCCCTGATTCCTCCTGGCTTTCAGGATATCACGCGCAACGTTTCTGAAAAAGTCCGATCGAACGATCAACATCCTCAAAATAGCAATCCACAGTTTGCTGAAGGAAAGTACCAGGAACACTCGCAAGATTATGGGACTTTTGAAGAACCTTCTAGAGTTAATCAAGAACTTGTTGTTTGAGCCGTCGGTTTGGACTGGTGATTCAACTCCAAATGCAGTGGACAGAATAACTTCAAGAGTCATAAGACTGAACCAAGAGAAGATATCTACACTTTGTCCTGTGAATAAAGATAGTTGTTACGAGTAGTTCTAAATCGTATCACCATAACATTCAGTACCGTAAATAACGCTCTCTTATTTGGAGATCCTGGGAAACTCAAGGGTTACTCAAGGGTAGAGTGTGATAAAAGTTTTATGTTTTGCACATATTCTAATTGTGATGTGCATATGTACATATAGCTATATAAGGAATATGCCCAATACAAATGTTATTATTATTATTATTATTATTATTATTATTATTATTATTATTATATTATTATTATTATTATTATTATTATTATTATTATATTATTATTATTATTATTATTATTATTATTATTATTATTATTATTATTATTATTATTATTATTATTATTATTATTATTATTATTATAGATATGGAAGAAATGATGACTGAATGAAAATAGCTAAGGAAGGAAGGAACTAGCAAAGAAAGGACCATGAAGACTGAGAACGAACAGACAAACGAACGAGTAACGACACCTAGTAGTAACCAGCTAGGAGCCTTTAGCTTATCTAGTTATTCTACATTCTTTAGCCGGTGTAGCTGTCACAAGGGGAGTGTGGGGAGTGGCCCCAACTCCCTTCTCTCTTCCACCAGCTATATTATGCTGGCTAAACAGTCTTACCAGAATCTGCAATGTCTTGAATTTTGTCCACTAGAGTCTCACAAGACTTTTCTATCAGAGGAATCATCATCTTTAGTTTGCCAGAGGTGAATGTTGGAGTCAGAACTGAACGAACTCTTCTCCAGTCACCGTCTCTTGACTGGAAAATCCCCTTTTCATGCTTCTTCGGGGTAAAGTCAAGATAGCGATTGGTAAAGTTATGGAAGTCTTTGACCAGAATCTGCTTCAGTAGCTCTGGATCAGCAATAACAATGGATGCCTTTCGTCCAATACACAGACTGAATACTTTGCCGTACTTCTTCATGTACTCCAAGATACCAAGGTGAATCCCTCCACACCTGGTCATGTCTCGTAGATTACCAATGTATGGCAGGGGTTTTGCACCAGGTATATTCATATCACTGAGAACCCAGTAGTTGTACGTGCCAACACAGTAGACAATAACAACCACAACCAACAGTGCAAGGAGTATAGCTAAAGGGTGCAAGATGATGTCTGCAAGATGCTCCATATTTTTCAGCTTTGTGACACTGCAGAGAAAGGCAGTAAAAAGACATTGTGATTCCCGCTTTCATAATTACACGGGCACTTCCGGAGGAAGCCCGAGTTATAAAATGCGCTTTCTTATATCAATATATATATATTTTTTACTTGGGCACAGAATGTGAAGTATGTGATCGTATCGGTCAGGAATGTCTGTTTCAGGGTTTCGATTGGCTGAAAACGGGAGTGATGATATCCGTACGCCTAATGAAGTAATTCTATGCTCAAACGGGTCAAATAGTTTCCGAGCGTATATCAAACTAAATTCGTAAGAAGTGCTGGGTCATCGTTAATAGAAGTGCTAACTCATCGTTCCACGACTACCGACTACTAGAAGTGCTGTGTAGAAGCTCGTGCTGTATCGAGAGAGAAGCGGTTGTGTTTAATATGCAGAAGAGAAATGATGTTGTATTGAAGGCAAGCCATCGATCACTTCCTTTTAAACACGATCATATAATCATTGTTTTACATGTGACATATTATTATGTCTCTAAAGCTAGAGAGCGACGGTTTGATTTTCCAGTAGATTTTGTTTTGGTAGATAATATCGCTTTGCTTTCTGTATGACTACCGTCACGCGCCGTGAAAAACCGTTTAAAAGGTATCGGACAATAAAATGAAACACATTTCTGAGAAATATAATGATGGGAGTTTATTTTATTCCACGTTTGAAAAATTCAGAAGGAAAAGGAATCGTAAAAATCGTACTTCAAAACTTCATCAAAGCAAAGGCCGTCATGAACACCACGGACTGAGCAAGGTCAATGTACGAAATTCGGGATCATACAGAAGTAGTTTTAGCCTATTACTTGCACAATTTAAAGCAGAATTTCCACGCTCAGAACGGGTCAGTGAACGGCAAAAATACAATCGAAATCAAAACGTCCTTAGATTTTAGGGATCTATGTGTTGGTGAGCATAGATAAAGATCTCCGAATCGTCGAGATACGTCTGCAGTACGTACTTGGTACGTACTTGAGGTTGCATATTCATATCTCCCTCGTCACGCAACTGTCATTGTCATAATGCCCGAGTGTACGCTCATTGAGCGTCTTGTTTTTTCATAGAATCGAACACAAAATAAGAAGTATTTGATCGTATCGAGTTTCAAGATTACTCAGCAGAAAATGTCGCTGTGCTCGCTGCATGCACGACTGCCGTCACGCCGTGGAAAAAAAAACTTTAAAAGGTATCGGACAATAAAATGAAACACATTTCTGATAAATATATTATGATTGAAGTTTATTTTATTCCACGTTTGAAACATTCAGAAGGAAAAGGAATCGTAAAAATCGTACTTCAAAACTTCATCAAAGCAAATAGGCCATCATCAACGCCACGGACTGAGCAAGGTCAATGTACGAAATTAGGGGATAACTTAATATTAATACTTTTTATTCATTCTTCGAACGTAACACTTTCATGTATCCAACTTGAAGGAAAGAAACGCTCCTTTCACATATGTCACACACGCTGTTCGTCATTGTGAAGGGTTTCGGAATGATTTTCGGACACATCGAAGGCATGAATGCCGAAATTTATAGGCAGAGACAGCAGCTTCGTCGAGCTTCATCACATCGTAGTCTGAATCACTGGATATTTAAAAAATACGAAGTTCGGGAATGATTTTTGAGTCCTTTTATTTGGCCGACTTTCCTCTGCGACAACGAACAAACGAAAGACGTTATCAGAATCATCTGACCATGAATATGCAACCTCAAGTCGTCCCAAGTACGTACTGCAGACGAACCTCGACGATTCGGAGATCTTTATCTACCTTTGCTCACCGACACATAGTCTCCCTCGTCACGCAACTGTCATAATGCCCGAGTATACGCTCATTAAGCGTCTTGTTTTAGAGCTAATATGACCTCGGTAACCCAAACGTAGCGTCAGCGAAGCAAAGAAAACAAAGCTGTCCGTCGCGTGACTAACTCTGAAGTCTCTCAAAGACGATATAATTCAATTAAATATTCTCTCATTTCCGACAACACACAACTCTGACAACTCACTTGTAAACATGAGCAAGGAAATGGTCAGGAAAACAATGATTTTGCTCTGCTTGAAATAGAGTCATTGGAAACTGGTACGCCTACGCTTGTCATGTGTACATTTCGGTATAGGATGTCATACCAAGATTACTTCGTTACAAAATTTGAGGAGAAAAGAGTTAGAAGTCGAGATACAAAGCATTCTTACAGTTTTAGGAATAGGATTGCTAAGAGCAGTGTTTAATATGCCCTGACTAACTGTAACAGTAGCTGACTGTGGGTTGCATGAAGCATAACTACTCGCTACATGTTCTTTGTGTGAGAAGAAAGATTCAATGCAGCTTCAATTGCAAGATTATGTTCTTACCTTCACGAAACCAAATCCGACAACCAGAAATAACAGATGTAAAGTGAACTTTATCCGTAGTTTGCCTGTCGGTCCAACTAGCTTCACTTCGCGTCGTGACTCAGCTAGTGAGAAGTCACACAACTCAGTTGACAGTTGCGTGACAAGCACTAAAAAGAATGATTGGTTGAAACGATGGAAACGCGGTGTAGAGTTCCATTTATTATTATTTTCCAATACACAGGATTATGAATACACAGGAGAAAGTAGGTTGATGGATGGGGGAAAAGGGGACTTGGTCAAATGGACCAACTATAATGCCGCGTCTGACAAGCGTTGCGTGACGACAAAGAAAACGCCTGCGAAAGAGACTATTTAACAAGCGCGCAAAAAGTGATTTAAAGTTCTGATCGATGCACATGCATGCAGTTCAGTATCTTCAATTGGACGATTCTATCCTCACGAACACACCATCTTTTGGGATGAGAGTGACGCCTGCCATCATTTTCAGTGGTACTTGCGTTTCGGGGCAGCGCACAAATTTGTACTTCGTCAGAATATTCACCAGAGTGATCTTGACTTCCAAAAGTGCAAATCTCTTCCCAATGCAGTTTCGAGGCCCTTCTCCAAAAGGAAGGAATTGGAATGGATGCCTCGATTCCTTGGCAGGACCACGAAAACGCTCGGGATCAAACTTTTCTACGTCGAGCCACGCATCTGGGTCGTGGTGCAAACTGTATATGGGAATGATAACCTCCATACCAGCCGGGATTGTCGTATCATCATTGATTTTGTACGGCTTGCAACAGGCTCTGTTGACTGAGTGAGCTGCTGGACTCAGACGGAGCACTTCGTTAATGACACAATCCAGGTACTCCAACTCTTGCACCAGTTCGTACAAGGGCATGTCTGGATTTGTCTGCTGAGCTATGAGTATTTCGCACCTCAAACGTTCCTGGACGTCTGGGTTGAGTGCCAAATAGTAGGCTGACATTGCAAGGGTATTGCTTGATGTCTCGTGACCAGCCAACAAAAATACAATTGACTGAGATATGATTTCATCGTCATCCAGTTTTGCGCTTCCATCGGCATTTTTCACAGACAGCATGATGTCCACCAAATCTCTTGCTCCTTGAAATCCCTGATTCCTCCTGGCTTTCAGGATATCACGCGCAGCATTCCTGAAAAAATCAAATCGTCCAAACAACATCCTGAAAATAGAAATCCACAGTTGGCTGAAGGGAAGCATCAGGAACACTCTGAAGATGATCGTACTTTTGAAGATTTCCCTGGAGTTAATCAAGAACTTGTTGTTTGAGCTGTCGGTTTGGATTGGTGATTCAACTCCAAATGCAGTGGACAGAATAACTTCAAGAGTCATAAGACTGAACCAAGAGAAGATATCTACACTTTTTCCTGTGATGAAAGATACACGTACGTTACGAGTAGTTCTAAATTTTATTACCAGAACATTCAGTACCGTAAATTCCGCTCTCTTATTTGGAGATCCTGGGAAGCACAGGGGTTACTGAGTGGGGATACAAACATACAAATATCTAATGAGATGCAAAATACAACATTATTATTTATGATTAATTTTGAAATCCTAATTGGGAAATTAGCCTTCTACATTCTTTAGCCAGTGTAGCAGCTCCCTTCTCTCTTCCACCAGCTACGTATAGGCTAAACATTCTTACCAGAATCTGCAATGTCTTGAATTTTGTCCACCAGAGTCTCACAAGACTTTTCTATGAGAGGAATCATCATCTTTAGTTTGCCAGAGGTGAATGTTGGAGTTAGAACTGAACGAACTCTTCTCCAGTCACCGTCTTGTAACTGAAAAAGTCCCTTCTGATGCTTGTCCGGAGGAAAGGCGTCATTTTGGCGATTGGTAAAGTTATGGAAGTCTTTGACCATGATCTGCTTCAGTAGCTCTGGATCAGCAATAACGATGGATGCCTTTCGTCCAATACACAGACTGAATACTTTGCCGTACTTCTTCATGTACTCCAAGACGCCAAGGTGAAAACCTCCACATCTGGCCATGTCTCGTAGATTACCAATGTATGGCAGGGGTTTTGCACCAGGTATATTCATATCACTGAGAACCCAGTAGTTGTACGTGCCAACACAGTAGATAATAACAATCACAACCAACAGTGCAAGGAGTATAGCTAAAGGGTGCAAGATGATGTCTGCAAGATGCTCCATATTTTTCAGCTTTGTGACACTGCAGAGAAAGGCAGTAAAACGAGACTGTGATTACAGATTTCAATTTGTGTCCCTTCCCTCTGCTTTCACGGATACAACTTATATCACTCATGTCATGCTATTTCTTATAATAACAACGCACACAAAGGGAGAGCTGGAGAGAAAGAACTCTCTAATACGGTATGACCTCGGTATTAAACCCAAACGTAGAGTGCAGCAAAGATAACAAAGCTGTCCGTCGCGTGACTAACTCTGAAGTCTCTCAAAGACGATATAATTACTCGGGCCCTTCCGAAGGAAGCCCGAGTTATAAAATGCGTTTTTCGGTAGTAGTAGTCGTAGTTTTGTTCGGCTAAAGAATGACGAAAGTATGCGACGTATTTAATCGTATCGAGTTTCAAGATTACTCAGCAGATAAGAAAAAAAAAAACGACACACAGGACTCAAGTATATTTGAATCTTAGTTTTGAAAGCAGCTGTAGATCTTCAAGCTATTAAAGGTCAGGATTCTAGTTCATCGTTCAATGACTAGAAGTGGTAGAAGGACTAGAAGCTCGCTTAAAATATATTTAAAAAAACAAACGTGAGGGCGTTATCAGAACCATCTGACCTATGCAACCTCAAGACGTATCATGTACGTACTCACCCGACACATAGTCTCCCTCGTCACTCAACTGTCACTGATTGTCATGACGTCAGAGAAATGATATTGTATTGAAGAAGATGTCCTTGTTTTATTCGACGTTCGAACCGTAATAACTCGAACCCGAACTCGAACTCGATTCCAAACTCGACGTTTCGGGATCTGAAGCTAGAGAGGGGGCCTTTACACGAACTCATCAAAATCAAATCAATTGAACTCAAAGTCAAAAGGTAATCAAATGAACTCAAAGTCAAAGGCAAAGGCAAATCAAATGAACTCGACACATACATGTATATACATAGTCTCCCTCGTCACGCAACTGTCAGTCATTGTCAGGTCTCTCCTCACGCAACTGACATTGTCCTTGTCATAAGCCCGAGTGTACGCTCATTGAGCGTCTTGTTCAATTAAATATTCTCTCATTTCCGACTACACACAACTCTGAGAGCAAGGAAATGGTCAGAAAACAATGATTTTGCTCTCCTTGAAATGGAGTCATTGGAAACTGGTACGCCTACGCTTGTCATGTGTACATTTCGGTATAGGATGTCATACCAAGATGACTTCGTTACAAAATTTGAGGAGAAAAAAGTTAGAAGTCGAGATACAAAGCATACTTACAGTTTTAGGAATAGGATTGCTAAGTACAGTGTTTAATATAGCCTGATTATTAAACGTACTGTAACAGTAGCGAATGTGAGTTAGGTCGGCACTTGACCATCTACTAACACAGATGCTTCACTCGTCACTTTACAAATCTCCAACTTATGACGATCTTGTGCTTCTACAATCGCTACATGTTCTTTGTGTGACAAGAAAGCCGATTCAATGCAGCTTCAATAGACCTCTTTAGCTTCGTATGTAAATTGCCCATTTCAAACCATGCATGTGATGTAAACATGTTGTTCTCTGGAGAATTAGTCCTTTCAATATGAACGAATAAATTTCAGAAATATAAAGGAACAATTCTCCAGAGAATATCATGTTTACATCACATGATCTGAAATGGGCAATTTGCATACAAGCTATAGAGGTCTATTGCAAGATTATGTTCTTACCTTCACAAAGCCAAATCCGACAACCAGAAATAACAGATGTAAAGTGAACTTCAGTTCGTAGTTTGCCTGTCGGTCCAACTAGCTTCGCGTCGCGTCGCGTGTATGTCTCAGCAAGTCAGCAGAGTCACACAACTCAGTTGACAGTTGCGTGACAAACACTAAAATTAAAGCATAGTAAGACCAAATCGAGCTCATTTCATACATTCCAACAAGAAGTTATTGAATTTTGTAATTAGCGTTATTGTTTATAGCTCCATCAGTCCATGACGATCGACTAGTTTGTGTAGTCGAGCACCTCCAATGGCTTCATGTAAACTGCCTGATGTTAAAGGCTCAAGTAATTCTCTTCGAGGAACAAATATTTATACGAGACACAAACAAACACGGCTCTCGTTACTCTTTGTCCCAAAACTCGATAAAAGCCGTTTTAATCGCTAAATAAATCACATACAGGAATCAATCAATCATCTTTATTTTGAAAGCAGTTTTAGAAATTCAAGCTATCAAAAGGACAGATTTACGGCCATGTACTGGTATCCAGGCCTAGGGCTGGTATCGATCAAATAAGACACAGGAAGCCCAATACACAAACAGGTGAGCCTGTGAAACCTGAAAAAATATTTACACACGAGAGATGTGTCTGGTTTCTGGTGCAAAATAGCATAAACTCATAGTATATTAGAGTGTAAACTTATCTCGAAGTTTTCATATATTTAGGCGAAGTCAAATAAATAAATAAACACCACCTCATCAAAGTTGAGTTCAACGATCTTATATACAGAACATTGTTAAATTAAATAAAGCTGTTGATATTGATTGTTATTCTGAAAACTGTTGTTGTTCAATTATTTGCACACAATTTTTCAATTAAACTTTGTATTAAAATACATTTCTGATTTAAATTAGCATTATATAGAACCAAAGAACAAGTTCCGGCAGATATTTCAAGCATACTAGTTCAACAGAGGAATCAATCCAACTACACATATCATTGCTTCTATATTTCAAAACCGCAGTACCTACATGTAGTTATAGACTACCATTTTTTATTACTCGTGCCCAGTTCTTTGGCCGGGCACGAGTTGAAAAATATCGCAAATCGCAAATCTGCAATCGAGTGAGACTGGGAAGAGAGATTACAAATCACAAACCAATCAGGAAGCACCGGAGGTCAAGGGGCAAGTTCAGCTGTCAAATTCACTCACGTAATGATCTCAAGCAGGTCTTTATTGCACGATCTAAGCCTACGAGCGCGCGCGAATTATTTAAATGTAATTTAGTTCGATTAAAACTGTTCAAGGTTTTAGTACTTTCTGAAATAGTCCCCCAAAATCTAAGTATGTTTTTTCGATTTTGCTAGCACTCTTAACCGTCTTAACCAGCCGTTTATACAAATTCTGAGCTGGCCGGTATTATGTTGGACGAGACATCGAGTGCCGGGCGATTCCAAATTCTGCATGTTCTACCGAGTCACCCAACAAGTAATCAAACACTGATTTGATCACTATAATCGTTATCTCAACGATTTAAGTAGCGAATACACCTATGATGACTAAGCACAATCTGCAATCGCATAAGTATGCGTCTTTCAAGCCAGTCGCTACGTAGCGACCATCGTTCCTGATCTCTTCGTTCTTCACAGCCCCCTCACAAATGGAAGGTGGAGGGCCATAAGTATGCGTCTTTCATGCTGCAGTGCATCGCAGTACTCAGGTCGCACCAGAGCACGCGAGTGATCGCTTGTAGAAGCGTCTAGTGTTTTATTTTGCAATACACGGGATCATGAATGCACATACATATAGGTTCTCTCAAGTACCTCCCCCTCCCCCCACAGTGGAAACCCACTATCGAGTAAATTTTACAACAAAATAGAATGTGGGGAGTGTCTATAGTTCGAGATAAAGAAGGAGGAGGGGAAAGGGGAAGAGGAGAGGTCAGAAGGAGAAAGGGAGGGAAGTTCGTCTACCCATCCCTCTCCAAGAGGCTGGCTCACAGGCTTATACAAGTAATTCAAAAATCCTTCTATTAGTTCACGTATTGGTTCAGTTACGTTCACGTACGGTTCTACACAGGATAAAGTAAGTTGACTGGGATGCATGGGGGAAAAGGGGGCTTTGTCAAATGGACCAAGTTAAGGTGACTCCGTTATAATTCTCGGCGCACTCGTCTATGACAAACTTTGGGTCATAACTTCCTCTGCTTTTATGCAATTGCCATAAAACATTGGCAAATATTAGAGCTCTCATTCATCTATAATACAATATAATTCGATTGCACTGCAGAACATTTTTTTAAATAATATTAGAACTTAAGTAAAGTCAATGTTTTGGATAAAATTGGATATTGCGAAAAATCTGTCCGTTTTTTTTAGATGTAAGTTTTAGAATCACTTTAGATTGACATAATTCATAACCTGACCAAGTTTTAGCAAAATCGTTGGAGCTAAAGCACGGCGGCGTGCTTAATACATGGTGGCCTTCATGCGGCCGTGCTTTAGCTTCAACGATTTTGCTAAAACTTGGTCAGGTTATGAATTATGTCAATCTAAAGTGATTCTAAAACTTTTATCCAAAAAAAACGGACAGATTTTTCGCAAGATCCAATTTTATCCAAAACATTGACTTTACTTAGGTTCTAATATTATATTTCTAAATGTTCTGCAGTGCAATCGAATGATATTGTTTCATAGGTGAATGATAGCTCTAATTGTTGCCAATGTTTAAAAGCAATTGCATAAAAGCAGAGGAAGTTATGACCCAAAGTTTGTCATAGACGAGTGCGCCGAGAATTATAACGGAGTCACCTTAAGGCGGAGACTATAAAAGAAGCGCGCAAAAAGTGAATTCAAGTTCTCATCGATGCACAGTTCAGTATCTTCAGTTGTACGATTCAATCCTCACGAACACACCATCTTTTGGGATCAGAGTGGCCCCTGCGATGATTTTCAGTGGTACTTGCGTTTCGGGGCAGCGTACAAATTTGTACTTCGTCAGAATATTCACCAGAGTGATCTTGACTTCCAAAAGAGCAAATCTCTCCCCAATGCAGTTTCTAGGTCCTTCTCCAAAAGGAATGAATTGGAATGGATGCCTCGATTCCTTGGCAGGACCACGAAAACGCTCGGGATCAAACTTCTCTACGTCGGGCCACGCCTCTGGGTCGTGGTGCAAACTGTATATAGGAATGATAACCTTCACACCGGCCGGGATTGTCGTAATACCATTGATTTTATACGACTTGGAACATGCTCTGTTGACCATGTGAGCTGGTGGACTCAGACGGAGCACTTCATTGATGACACACTCCAGGTACTCCAACTCTTGCACCAGTTCGTACAAGGGCGTGTCTGGATTTGTCTGCTGAGCTATGAGTATTTCGCACCTCAAGCGTTCCTGGACGTCTGGGTTGAGTGCCAAATAGTAGGCTGACATTGAAAGAGCATTGCTTGATGTCTCGTGACCAGCCAACAAAAATACCATTGACTGAGATATGATTTCATCGTCATCCAGTTTTGCGCTTCCATCGGCATTTTTCGCAGACAGCATCATATCCACCAAGTCTCTTGCTCCTTGAAATCCCTGATTCCTCCTGGCTTTCAAGATATCACGCGCAACGTTTCTGAAAAAATCCACTCGTCCAGTCAACAGCATAAAAATGCGAACCCACAGTGTGCTGAAGGGAAGCATCAGGAGCACTCGGAAGATGATGGGACTTTTGAGGAGCGCCCTGGATTTAATCAAGAACTTGTTGTTTGAGCTGTCCGTTTGGATTGGTGATTCAACTCCAAATGCAGTGGCAAGAATAACTTCAAGAGTCATAAGGCTGAACCAAGAGAAGATATTCACACTTTTTCCTGTGATGTAAAAGATAGTTGTTACGAGTAGTTGTAAATCTTGTTACCATTTGATAACATTCAGTACCGTACATCCAGGGGCTACAGCTCAGTGGGGCAAGGGGTATGGTGACAGGAGAAAAGGGGAGCGCCGAAAACGGGCAGTCTTTCGCCCATTACAGGCATCATTCCGGCATAGAACGATGCGTTTAAAGACTCACTTCTCTGTTTTTCTTATTGATGCACATGCCATCGGCCTCCCCGAAGAATAGGGCCGTGGGGACCCTGGCATCGTGTGAGGAATTTACCAATGAGGCCGTTGTATTATAGTATTTCACCCACCTATGGGGCATTGTTCTTCAGAGATAAATAAACCTATGGACAATACATGGCCGTTGAATATAAACGTATTTCTCAATCCCAGCAATGGGGATGCCGTTAATCACAAAAACTACCATGTACACCTCCTCAACCCCACGAGCACTTGCACACAGAGGTACGGGGAACCAGATGACAAGTACATTAGATACATTACAGCTAGGAATCTGATAAGACTACGCCGGAAGAAAGGAAAATAAAGATCAATGGGCTAAGGAAGAGAGGAAGCCGATGGATATGGAAGGAAGGATGACAGGAAGGGACTGAAGGATGGGAGGAAGGATGGATGGGAGGAAGGATGGGAGGAAGGATGGATGGGAGGAAGGATGGGAGGAAGGATGCGAGGAAGGATGGAAGGGAGGGAGGAAAGATGGAAGGAGGGGTGGAAGGAAGGATGGACGGATGGAAAGAATGAATCGAATAATCACCGTAAACCTGCGCACGCCATCAGCTTACCAGAATCTGCAATGTCTTGAATTTTGTCCACTAGAGTCTCACAAGACTTTTCTATCAGAGGAATCATCATCTTTAGTTTGCCAGAGGTGAATGTTGGAGTCAGAATTGAACGAACTCTTCTCCAGTCACCGTCTTTTAATTGCAAAAGATCCTTTTGATGCTTCCTCGGAGTAAAATCACGATCGCGATTGGTAAAGTTATGGAAATCTTTGACCATGATCTGCTTCAGTAGCTCTGGATCAGCAATAACAATGGATGCCTTTCGTCCAATACACAGACTGAATACTTTGCCGTACTTCTTCATGTACTCCAAGATACCAAGGTGAATCCCTCCACATCTGGCCATGTCTCGTAGATTACCAATGTATGGCAGGGGTTTTGCACCAGGTATATTCATATCTCTGAGGACCCAGTAGTTGTACGTGCCAACACAGTAGACAATAACAATCACAACCAACAGTGCAAGGAGCGGTATAGCTAAAGGGTGCAAGATGATATCTGCAAGATGCTCCATATTTTTCAGCTTTGGCACGGCACTGCAGAGAAAGGCAGTAAAACGAGACTGTGATTACAACTTTCATATTCTTTGTCCCTTCCCTCTGCTTACTCGAACAATACTAATATCGCTCATGTCATGCTATTTCAGTTATAATAACAACGTAACGCACACAAAGGGAGAGCTGGAGAGAAAGAACTCTCTAATACGGTACTATGACCTCGGTAACCCAAGCGTAGCGTGCAGCAAAGACAACAAAGCTGTCCGTCGCGTGACTAACTCTGAAGTCTCTCAAAGACGATATAATTCAATTAAATATTCTCTCATTTCCGACTACACACAACTCGGAGAGCTCACTTGTAAACATGACCAAGGAAATGGTCAGGAAAACAATGATTTTTCTCTCCTTGAAATGGAGTCATTGGAAACTGGTACGCCGTGGCTTGTCATGTGTACATTTCGGTATAGGATGTCATACCAAGATGACTTCGTTACAAAATTTGAGGAGAAAAAAGTCGAGATACAAAGCATACTTACAGTTTTAGGAATAGGATTGCTAAGAGCAGTGATTAATATGTCCTGATTATAATTAACTGTAACAGTAGTGACTGTGGGACGGCACACCTACCACATTCAGTTATATATGGCGATTCCGGCGATATCTACAACCGATACATGTACTTTGTGACCCTTACCTTCACTAAAGCACTAAGAAATCCGAAAACGGGACTTAAAGTCAGCTTTATTCGTAGTTTTGTCTCACGGTCCAACTGAAGATTGACTTCCAGTCTTCCAGCTACGGTATGCAGTTACGTATGCAGTAACTAAGGCAGTCACTCAACATGACAGTTGCGTGACAGCTACTAAAAATACTTCAAGGAGACTTTATCAGCCTACAATGTGGCCGAAATCTTCATTGTATATACGTAAGTACGTTCCTTCTTAAATCTTCTCATCTCCTTTTCCGTCTGTAATAGAAAGAAAAATATTAAAAAAATCAAGAGGAAAAGAAAACATCTTGCAATAATCCACTCCAAACGGTTGTGGTCCTTTGATCCAGTCCAGTCCAACTATTTAAAATTATATACTCTATTGTTTTGGTTGTCCAATCACAGCCCTCGTTAGAAGTAAGCAAGCGTGCATTTTGCGCTTATCTCAGCACAGGTAGCCCAAACGTAGAATCAGTGGACCGTGACGTCATTGAATATTCGTTTGACCGTTGGATTTTCGAATGGATTCAGGAATGAGCTCTTAGAAAGACTTCAAAGGATATGAGATTCTGAAACATGTCTTCATAGCAGTAGTCTGATAATTAAAGAACACTTTGGTGTAGAAATCTGAGCAAGAAATTGTGTTTTTGAGTGGTTTTGAGCGATTCGAAAATTCACCCGTTTCTAGCATACATATATTTTCGAATCGCTCAAAACCACTCAAAAACACAATTTCTTGCTCAGATTTCTACACCAAAGTGTTCTTTAATTATCAGACTACTGCTATGAAGACATGTTTCAGAATCTCATATCCTTTGAAGTCTTTCTAAGAGCTCATTCCTGAATCCATTCGAAAATCCAACGGTCAAACGAATATTCAATGACGTCACGGTCCACTGATTCTACGTTTGGGCTACCTGTGATCTCAGCTGTTTGTGGGGAGACATCAGAATTCCGCGAAAAACCTCGATCTTTTTACGATAATGTCGAACAAATTAATCACAGATACTTTTCCTAAGGTAAAGAAGCAAAGGATTGTAAAGGAAAACTTTAAAACTACCCAAGATAAAGAGCAGAAAATCGCAGGTAAAGTTTTATGTTCACGTATATCATCAGGTGTAGTGACGTTTAAACGGCCGTTTCAATTTTGTAGACGAACGATCTGCTTTGTTTTGCATCTCAGATGTACCTCAACAAGAAAGACAGGAAAAGAATCTTCAGTTGCTCAAAGAATTTGATATGACCTTGGAGTATGGTCCATGCATAGGTAAGCTGAGGACTGAGTTACAATGTACAGATCAGAACCGACTTGATGTCGGCTGGGTTAATTATTGGTATACCTGTAGGCTGTACTGATGTACTGTAGATGGACTTCTCTCTCTCTCGATCTCCACACTCTGAATCTGATTGAATTCTTACTTTTGATCGTAAAAAAGTGGATCTCTTTTCTCCCCAAACTCTTCTGCTGCACTATGTGATTCTGCCCCTTGAAACTATTAACTGCAGTTCTGCATATAGTTTCACATCATTGACAATGCACTTGCTTCATTTTCACCTTCCTCCAAGGAATAACCCGAATGGAAAGATGGGAGAGAGCTGACAAGTTTGGCCTGCATCCACCACAGATTGTAAAGGATATCATTTCAAAGAAGTTAAATGATGAGATTTACACTAAATGGTACGTACAGAATGGGGGATATAAGCTTAAAGTGTGTGTTAATTGTGTACATGTCTTACGTAAGACTTATGTATATTATGATTGGTTATTGACCTGTTTTCTCTTATTCAATTCACAGTATTTGGAACAAAGAGAAACTATAACCATCAGCTACCGTAGCTATAGAGCTCCCAGGGGGGGTACTCAGGGGTATCAGTGACGGGGAGGTGCGAAGGCTTTTTTTGGGTTTGAAATTCGCGGCTTGGGACTTTTTTTGGGTTTCATTTTTCTGGTGGACTTTTTTTGATATAAAGATTTTGTCAAGGACTTTTTTTGCGGTTGATAAAAATGATATCCTACCGTTCTCGATTTTATGCTGAGAAAAATTGGACTTTTTTGGGGTTACGATTTTGGACCGTTGGACTTTTTTTGGGGTCTTGTTTTTGCGTAATGGACTTTTTTTGGGTTAAAATGTTTGGCTTCATTCGCACCTCCCCGTCACTGATACCCCTGAGTACCCCCCCTGGGATAGAGCTATGCTGGCACCTTGACTGGGGGATGTATGGCGTCCTGACTCAGACTAAGGGGGATATTAATTGCAAATGGATGGAACAAACTTCACAATTTCATCAGGGAGTCGGAGTCTGGTTCATGTTTTCCTGAACAGAAATCCCCACCCAGTTCTGGAAACTTCCAAACGAAATTTAGCATTTTCCAGCCAAGCCGGCCAGCAAATCTTCAATTCAAACATATCCCCATTGACAGATCACCGGGAGTAAATGCACCCTCATTGCAACTGCCCATGTGCACTATATACATGTTGTATATCCATACTTTAGACCTATGTTTATGCCCAGACATGTCCTTGTACATGTATATCTATGAGCAAGACATTATATTTAACCTGTTTCATTGGATAATGTTTCCACCTCCGAAGATTCTGTCATCTTTGGCTCAATTAAGAGTCTTAATTGGAACAAAAGCCTAAAGGACATCTATTTTAGCCTACATCTACATGTAGTTCATGTAGTTTATATTCCATCCTTTTTTATGAGATTAACATTTTGATGTATATTTAAAACAATGTAATTTAATAATTTATGAATAGTGCAACTAAAGAACAGAACAGTTCAGCACTCCATCTCGAATATACATTTGTCCACCAGTATAGCTACAGTCATACCTGTTTCCATATATTTGGTGGTGCACCAGATACAATATGAGCACAGGTAGCCCAAGCTATTAATGAGAGGCTTGTATCGAGCTATATATAAGAGTTTGTATGCCTCTCATTAATAGCTTGGGCTACCTGTGATATGAGCAGCTATATATACTGTATGGGAATTACAATGTCGAACCACAGCTAGGCGAGACATTTTAATTCCTATACAGTACAGTTGCGACTATTGTATCAGACTTGTCATAGAGTGCAATTTAAAAAAGCGTGAAATAGTACTAACTTTAATAGTACTAACTTTAAATAGTTCTGTACTAAATAGTGCTATTTCTATTGTTTTTTATTGTTTCAGTGCTATTTAGTACTAATTAGTTATTTAGTTTTCAAGCTTTTCTAAATTGCACTCTATGCACAGATGTATAAAATCATGTTCTACTATATTTTTCAAGATACCAACTTGGTTTGGCTGAGAACATCAAGTCTATGCAAATGAAGATGACTAATTTGCATCAGATATACAAGTTCTGCCACGGTTATGATTTCTATTGTGTTTTCTTCATGAATTATTAATGACTATGATAATCTAAGTTAATTGGTAAACACACTAATGTATTTGTTTAGAAAAACTAAAATGGAGCCAGGTGATTGGTCAATAACACCCCAGATACTGATGGGTGTGGTTATTACTGTAATATATCACCAACAATATAGCAATAAATAATATAAGATTGTTGCCTTTTATGAAAAATGTCAGTAAAGACTGTTTTGTATTTGTTTGTTTATATGATGCAATAATGCTATCTACATGTAGTTCTAGCCTGTGTTCTAGCCGGTTCAAATCCCGAGATGGTGATACAGTAATCGGGATTTGAACCAACGCAGGCTATCTAGTTCTCGAACGAGTAGTTTTTCAATTTTCACAATCAACATGCATTATCGAAATGTATTGGATTCAAGTTTCCATGCATACATGTACATGTATCTATAATAATAATAAACTTTTGGAACTAATTACAATGACTGGAAATCCTGTCTAACTAGTCTGAAGTTAATTTATTATGTATTTGTGCATTATAGAGTGTGCAATTTAGAAAAGCTTGAAAACTAAATTATTAACTATAATTAGTACTAAATAGCACTAATGAAACAATAGAAATACCTCTATTTAGTACTATTTAAAGTTAGTACTATTTCACGCTTTTCTAAATTGCACTCTATAGCCTGTAATTCAGTATATTATAATCTGCAAAAGGCTCAAATACACCAGTTATTATTATTATTAATTGGAGGCTTTGGAATGACTTCTCCAACTCATTAATGAATGATATTGGAGAAATTCAAAGCTTAAAGTTGGCTAATTATTATGCTAATTAAGAACACCTCTCCAGTACATACAGTGTGTTGCCCTAAATCCGGCCGCTTTTTGCATTAATCGCTGTATCTTTCTTTAGGAAAATAGTAGCGGTCTAAAAATCAGTCAAAGGCTAGATTTCTCCTTCACTTACCTTGTCACAAATTGACATTTGTTTCACTTCAACATTGAGCTTGTTATATTAAAAAATATTGATCCAGGTAGATGCCCTAAGTTCGGCCAGGTTGCCCTAAATTCCGGCCATAAATAAGCAGGAATTGCTCGGTAAGTTTTACATTATCTTCCATATCGTTTTAACTAATTTGTTTCCGCATTGCTATAATAAAGGACTTTTTAAGTCATTCTACATGAAAAGATTGTAAAGATAAATTTTAAAAAGACCGAAAAAAGACCCTTCAATTCTCTACTTCATTGGGAACCGCGCCCGCAATGACATCTGGGGTGCTTACCATTTACCCGGAAAAAATGGAAATTCCGCTTTGAAAATCAAATTGTATGTGTATTTCCGATCGGAAAGTTAGAATCCCAGAAAACTCGGGCTTCTGTTTCAGCATAGTTAATAACTATGGTTTCAGGTAATCCGGCCACTTATCCCGCTCTGTTTTGTATGTGATTTGTGGCCGGATTTAGGCATACCTACCAAAATATGCACGTAATTTCACCTGACCTGAACTTCCCTTTATTTAAGCCGTTCATGATTGTTTTTCTTTGTATCCAAAGCTACTGATTAGCGTAGTATTTCTGCCAAATATAATCTCAGTTATGCTCCATAACTTACGAGGAAATGTTTAAAGACTTTGCCCGCATGACTTAAGGTGGCTGGACTGGGTTTTTAGGTGGCGTTACCTTCCATGTTTGAACGGAAAATTCTAATTTTAAACTAATTTAAAATCAATTTTTATACCAAGTCTAGAGATAGATTAAAGTTTGCCATGATATATGTTTGATCATGATCGGAGTTATTTTAGCGCCAGAATGACGTTATTACGCTTTTTGAATAAATTCAATTTTCGGAGAGAGTAGAGTTTTGTTTAAAAAATTGTCGTTATGACTTAAAGTTCACATGGTCGTCTTCAAATTTACGAAGTTTCGATGATTTCTATGGAAGCGTTTGCAAATAGATCGCATTGGAACTTTTTGGTAGCGAATTTGTAAAAATCGTAAACAATTGTGTCGGGTGCCCGAAAACTTCGCTTTATGGACTTTAAGTAAACTTCTTTTGAGCTCATATTGTTCTGCAACCTTTTCAATATTCCTTTTGGGAAATGGAAAGAAATCGCTTCATTCGATTTTGAAAAATACGAGTTCCAGTAAAGATATGCATTCTGTCTTTTGTCAATGATTTCACTTGTCTTTACTGAAATGGGTAAAATTGAAAAATCCCGTGATGAATTTTTCTCTAACTACCAAGTCAATTAGTTTAGATAGCACATTCATGCACGAAAACATGAAAATTACTGAAGCGATTGTTTTTCCTACTTTCAAAACACATTTGAATTCCTGCCTAAAAAGCGGCCAGGAATCCCACAACAGCAGTTAATAAACCTAAACTCATCAATAATTCATACGATGATCTTGTTTGTCATATTTTGAAATATACGAGAAATCACAGCGCTTTAAAGTTAAAATGGCCGGATTAGGGTACGGCCGGTATTTAGGGCAACACACTGTAGTAGTGATTTTCTTTGTTTTGTCTTTTGAAAAATTAAACGTTTTCCGTGTTTGTATAGCCTGATGCAAACATGACCTTGGGGGAGTTTGGGAGAAGTCGAGAGCTGATGTTTTACGTGGAGCTCGAGACTTCTCCCAAACCCTGAGTGTTTGCATCAGCTATGCAAACATGGATAAACGTTTTATATTTCTTTTATAAAATAAATACAACTGTGACATCATTACCGTGTTTACATAGCCTGATGCAAACACGGGTAACAGCCAATCAGATCACAGAGATTTCTGAATGTATTTTATAAAATAAATACAACTGTGACATCATTACCGTCTTTGCATAGCCTGATGCAAACACAGGTAACAGTTAATCAGATCAGAGATTTCTGAATGTATTTTATAAAATAAATACAACTGTTACGTCATTACCATGTTTACATAGCCTGATACAAACACGGGTAACGGCCAATCAGATCACAGAGATTTCTGAATGTATTGTATAAAATAAATACAACTGTGACGTCATTACCGTGCTTACATAGCCTGATGCAAACACTGGTAACAGCCAATCAGATCACAGAGATTTCTGAATGTATTTTATAAAAAATAAATACAACTGTGACATCATTACCGTCTTTGCATAGCCTGATGCAAACACAGGTAACAGTTAATCAGATCAGAGATTTCTGAATGTATTTTATAAAATAAATACAACTGTTACGTCATTACCATGTTTACATAGCCTGATACAAACACGGGTAACGGCCAATCAGATCACAGAGATTTCTGAATGTATTGTATAAAATAAATACAACTGTGACGTCATTACCGTGCTTACATAGCCTGATGCAAACACTGGTAACAGCCAATCAGATCACAGAGATTTCTGGATGTATTTTATAAAATGAATTATTAATGAATTTGAGATTCAACTACTTTATAAGACTACTACCGGTATTAATAATTATTACAAAACTCATTAATAATTCATGAGCCATTAGGCCAATGGGAGCTGTCCATTTGGTCAGATGCATGGACCTTTATACTCCCGTACAGACCTGCCAGGTTTTAGTTATAGAACTGATTAATAAAACATGAGTGTTATAACTTTTTAGTTATAACACTCATGCATAAACATGAGTGTTATAACTAAAAGTGATAGAACACTCATGTTTCATTAATCAGTTCTAGAACTGACTACGAAACACAGGCCTGTATGCAAAGGTCTCAGTTTTAGTATCGCATCACTGACCTTCACATGGCATTTTTGGAATAATATTACTCGGTTCCTTTTGACACCTACAATATCTCTTTCAAATGTGGGACGAGTTGTGGTGTTCAGTGCGCATGATCGCAGTGTAACAGTCATCTCTTACCTACAAATTTGTGATTTTCTTTAACTTTTTCCATCAGAAATTATTAAATATCAGTTTAAATGAATGTTGGGTTTTAGAAGTCATTTATAAAACGAGATGCCGTGTTGTATCGGGTATATAGATACTCGGCTTCGCCTCGTATCTATATCCACCGATACAACACGGCCTCTCGTTTTATAAATATCACTTACAAAACATTTTCAACTGGTTCGCAATGATGAGAAAAGAAACCTGCCGGGCCGGCACCTACCCTGCAAGCAGAGGTTTTGTTCTACTTTGCTCTCAGGGTAACTAGAGTAAGGTGCTGGGTAGCCTGCATTGCAGGCGTTCCTGGTTGGGGAGAGGGGGAGAGACTGGGGAGAGGGGAAGAGAGAAGGGACAGGATTTTGGCCAGGGGCTGGGCCCAGGGGGTTCTTCCTATATTCAGGTAGTGGTGATCATTGTATTATTTAGGGCTTGAAATCCGACGGCAATCCAGTATTTATTTTTAGGGATTGGCCATGCAAAGTCATATTAGAGAACAATTTCATTGAGATTGACAATAAATGGTACAAGTAGGTACCATTAATGCCAATAATTTGCACAAGGGTGCTTTTGTATAATAAATTGCAATAAATTGTCACCAAATTAGCATATCACGATTTCAAACCTTTATAACTCGCAAATGCAAAGTCCAAAACACAAAATACTGAAACATCCCACTATTCACTTCATATGGAATCGAATTTCAAAAGAAAAACCTTTGCTTCATATACACTTTAACATTATCAAGTACAAATGCAAAGCAAAGAGATACACTTTAATAGATACGATTACAAGATTTAGCTTAAAACACACACTTTTTTATTTACAATTTAGTCGGTCGGTCTACAAATACATAATTATAAATATTTTGCCTACAATTTAAAATAATCTTCTGCTACACAGCTGCTTGTTTGGTAGCTGCAGGGAGTGTTTTGACAATTTTGTAACATTCTAAACTGCAGACGGGAAAGTTGTTGTTGGAGCAGTTGTAGATCTTGTCATTAGTACAGCCGTGTGCTCTGCACTTCTCCTTGTGTTTGGGTTGTCTGTCGAGAATATGAATCAACTTGAGTGTATAGAACCCTTACTCGTGCAATATTGTCCAGGAATAGAGGTAGAGAATGGTATAATCTGGGACTTGCCGAGATAATACTTGTTCAATAATCTGAGTCTGAGGCATTAAAGATGTGCATTTTTTACAAGACCCTTTTTGAGACACTGAGATTTCAAAACTGCCTAAAATTTGATGCTGGTGTTTAGGGGTCATTAAGAGTGACAGTGCAAGAGTGATTGTATTTACACTGTACACATACGTACTGGTACATTGTATGTCCAGGACAGTACTGGAACCCCGGGGGGGTACTCAGGGGTATCAGTGACGTGGAGGTGTGAATGATGCCAAATGTTTTAACCCCCAAAAAGTCCATTACGCAAAAACAAAATCGTAACCTCCCCCCCCCCCCAAAAAAAAACAATTCCAATTTTTCTCCGCATAAAATCGAGAATGGTAGGATATCATTTTTATCAACCCCCCAAAAAGTCTTTGCCAAAATCTTTATATCAAAAAAAGGCCACCAGAAAATTGATAACCCCCAAAAAGTCCCAAGCCGTGAATTTCAAACCCAAAAAAGGTCTTCGCACCTCTCCGTCACTGATACCCCTGAGTACCCCCCCTGGGACTGGAACAGTACATGTACATGTCACTAGGGGCGCATTCTATGTGGCCAGTGGCCAGACTGACTGGTTTGTCTTCTAATGCACAGCAAGAACTAACACTGTACATGTACTTCAATACCAGTTCTTAATTCAGAATGGAAATGATGTGTTCCTTCTTTACTATCAGCAAACAGACCCCTTTTTCTAAGCAAATGAATGGTGCTTTTAGCGCTCTTTGTCTCTGATGATGTCATAGACGGCGAAAGTTAAAGCTCAATTTGTACTTTATGCAGTAACTTTAGGCTTCATTTGATTACACAACTTGACTCTTTATATTACTAGGTGACCACATGAGACAAAAGTTGTGACTGGTATGTTAATAGCTGATATTGAAATTACACTTTGACAATGACTCTGAACAACAGTTTCAAGTCGAGGCTATCGGGTCAGAACAAAAACTTGACCCAATAGCCTCGACTTGAAACCTTTGTTCAGAGTCATTGAAGTGTAACTTCAATATCAGCTAAATTGTAATAGATTGTCTGCTTTCGTAATTACAAATATACACATGTACACATAGTAGTACATGTAATGATACTTTGTTTGCACTCCCAATGAGATCAAACACTGAACAACTTACCCAACAGATTTCTGGCCTTGAAATGGGAAATCCATCCCAGGCGGATACGACAGTGAGAAGCCATGTTTACTACTCAAGTATCTGATGTTTGGCTTCTCTGCTTTCCGTCGACGTGCCTATCATTAAAGAGAGCGACAGTTTAAGTAATAGAATGATAGAGCAAACATATCTCCAAATGGGAGTACTTTTTCTTCGTCCTTTTTGGCTTTGCTTGTTTCCCTTACAAGTAGCTTTTTCACTGTCTGCGCCTGTGGTGGACAAAGAACAGGAAAGTTTACATTGTAAATACAAATATATAATAAAAAATATAATGACAAACATTTATACCTATACATGTATTTTATTTTATTTATTTTATTATTATTATTATTATTTTATTTATTATTATTATTATTATTTTTTATTATTATTATCATTTTTTTTTATTTATACATGTAGCACTTATAAAATACACTGCTGTTCTAAGCGTTTTACAATAATTACAAGAACTACTTAATTTATGGTGATGCATCCAAAAGAATCATACAGTACAGTAAGTGCAAAATAGCCAGGCACTTGATATAAGTAATGAGCGACTTCAATGTATATTGTAGTTCTGATACAACACGCCACGAATGCTGTAAACTACTTATCCAATAAAACAACCCTGCATTTAAATTTGCATTTTTGCATTTTGCTGAAATATTTTCCATTTTGCACATGTTTTTAGAATTTAACAGGTCTGCTCGTTCAAAAAGGGCAATTTCATTATTTGGAGTTCAATTTCCATCATGTACAATTGTTCAAAATTACTGTTTTGTAGTTTTTCATTTATTCAAACTTGCAATAAAATAGCACCATTTTTGATTATTTTCTCAGGGCACATAAATTTATGTGTTTTAGCCTACACATATACATTTGTAGTAGTACATTTATATCTCAGGACACATAAATTTATGTGTTTTAGCCTATAAATGTATGTGTTTTAGGCTATAAACAAAAACTTGAATAGTTCCTTTTCAGTAGAAAGGTATGCATAAATTCTTACTTATGAACAGATTTTTCAAAAAATTTATAATATGCAAAAATGTAAATTTAAATGCAGGGTTGTTTAAAACAGTTCTACATGTATGTTATACATCATCTAAATTTTGAAGATTTTCCTTGAGAAAATCACTGTTAAAGTTTATGCAAATGAGGATGACTGTATCAGGTTTACAACAATCGTCATGGTTATGTTTTCTGTTGTGTTTTCCTCATGAATTATTAATGAGTTGAATAAGTCTAGCTTGTACGTCACAAGTGGCATACATGTACAAATCAGGCACACTAGAGATACAAGCACAAGAGGTGGTATTTTACTGTGAAAACATACCCGACACAAAATTACTACATTTTGTAGCATTTCTAAGCACAATGATAATACATTTGTATATATTTTTTCATTTCTTGTGCTTGTGTTAGCGTTAGGCCATTTGCACATGACACTTATGCTTGCGTTGCGGGTGAAAACCAGGCTGTTGGGCTTAGAATCGTTTTGTTTGATAAAGTAAATATTTTCCAGTAGTTTTCATTCATGCTTGCCTTGTTGTCTTCTATTTGTTTCTGCATCTGTTGTTTTCTTTTCTTGGCTCGCTGTTTTCTCTTCTTCTGAGCTTCTTCGGAGTCTTCGTCCTTCCGCCTGGTTTCTATAAACAACAGAGTGATTGTTACAAACAACTTCAAGACAGGTACAAGTACAGCATACAACAATTTGACTAGTCAAAGAGTTGAAAGTCTCACATTAAACTTCCTCTGTACAATCTAACTTAATGACATGTACATGTACACACATTTATTATTCCACTCGTGCGTCATTTTACCATTATAAGGGCAAGAGAACATGCAAAATATGCCAGCGTATTACACAGTAGCTCGCACGCACACGACGAAAAGAGATAGCAAAAATGGATCAAAAACTTCATGAAACAAAGAAACAAAATCAATTGTGGAATAATAAACCCCTTATTTGATGGTTTGATGTACGTAGATAATACTTGTGGCCATTTTACTCATTGCTCACGCAACTCGTAAAATATCTAGGTGTGTATTATCTGTCAAACCATCAAATAATCTGTATGTATTATAACTCACAGATTGAAAATTATATAGAAGATTTTCTATGACTAAGAAAAACCACCGCACGGTCATGAGATGGACTTGAAATCCTAGAAAACATCACGGTCACAGCACAGAACCGTTACAGCACATCCATTGCCATAATTTGTCACAGTCATACAAAAAGTCTGAAATCTGCTTGATTAAAGTTGGAATTGGCTTTTATATTGATGAATGATGACGTGTGTATGAGTTGTTGCCATGGTAACTGACCTGTTGGTAATTCAAGCAGCTGGTTTTCACCCTCAATTTCATGTCCAAGCATAGCTCTCTGCAATCAATCAAATCCATGAATATTTCAACAGAATCCACTGTCAGTACAGAGAAAGCCGGTGGATCAGTACATGCTACCATAATCCTTTACGCACATAAACTACATGTACTTTCAAATGCTCATCACAATGTCAAAATCAGGATTCATGAGCATCTCTATACCTGTCTTGCTGTCATCATACTAATATCCTTTTCTTGCTTCAAGCGACCATAATCATCAAGTTCTCCTGCCTCCAGCGCATTGAGCCATGCTTCTTCTTCATGACTGCAAACACATACATAATAGATAGATAGACACCTTTATTTAAACTCAAATAAAACAGCAGGGTAGTCCAGTCAGAGGCTAGTAGCCTCTGATATCAAAAGGAGCCCTGCGACACATATACAATATACAATAAATAGATCGGAATTTTTTTTAAAATAATAATAATATTATAATTATAATATAATGCATGCAATGCACA